>JAHWFO010069115.1:320102-374142 GCA_023313115.1 Rhysida immarginata | reverse complement strand
CCTGTTTAGTTAATAGGAACAGTATTATGATCCATCCTTCCACCGATCTATCCTTTTTGTTGTTACTTCTCAAAATTACTTTTATTTTAATAACTCGTTTTACTCACAACCTAACGGCCTTGGCATGGGGTTCACCTAAGCAGATTCTTATCCGAAGTTTTCCTACAGCACCTTGAATTGTCTAATGTTTCCCCGTTACTTTCTAATTCCTTTATCCTTTCTTACCTTATGTAAAGTCCTGAAGAAAGTATAAGGTCGCTTGAAAAAACAATGCTGCGTCGAAACCGTTTAGTTTTACGATCTGTTCTTTCGGAATATTGTTTAACAACACATAAACAATATTTATAAACAATAAAGAGTCCATAGTAAAGATAAAAAATAAAATTATAGTACTAAATATGATATTTCAGCAATTCTGCTTGGACGAAAGTATAAGGTCGCTTCCTATTTCCCCTAAATTTAATGAGACATGCCGACCACTGACTCATAATTATACAAATACATGCTAAATAGGTGCTCTTGAGTTAGATAAAGTAAAATTATTGACACATTTTCCTTGTATCTTGTGACTTTCACAATGCCGAAAGGAAAGCATCTTTCTGAGTTTGAAAAAGGTCAAATTGTGGCATTCAAGCAGTCTGGCCTAACTGGATCCAAAATAGCTGCAAAAATTGGAAGATCAAAAACTCTTGTAAATAATTTCTTAAAAGATCAAGACAATTATGGCGTCAAGACAAGATCAGGGAGACCACCAGCAATGACTCGCCGAGAGAAATTGAGGGGCTTTGCGATTAGCCCGCACCAAGCATCATTCCTCGGCTGTTATTAAAGAACAGTTGAACTTAAAATGCACACGTAGAACTGTGAGACGTGTACTCTCGTCGGATCCTCATCTGTCGTTCTCCAAGATGATGGCAAGACCACCACTGACACAAGCTCACAAAGATGCAAGACTTGCCTTTGCCAAGAAATGTGTATCCTTTTGGGAAAAATGGGAAAACGTCGTCTTCTCTGACGAGAAAAAATTTAACCTAGACGGGCCTGATGGTTTCACTCGATATTGGCATGATATCCGTGGGAGTCAGGAATATTTTTCCAAGAGGCAAGCTGGTGGGGGGTCGGTGATGGTGTGGGGTGGATTTGCGCGGGGTGGGAAAACTCCTATTGTGTTCATAAACACAAGGATGAATTCCTTAAAGTATCAGGACATGCTGGCAGACAATTTACTACCACATGCCCCTCTCATCATTTCAGGCGATTGGATTTTTCAGCAGGATAACGCACTGATCCACAGCTCAGCATCTACAAAAGAATGGTTTTCAGCCAACCAAGTAACGGTATTAGACTGGCCAAGCCGTAGCCCTGATATGAACCCAGTTAAGAACTTATGGGGTATCTTGGTGCATACCGTGTATCAGAATCGTCGCCAATACAACACCAAGGAAGCACTTGTTGCAGAAGTGAAAAAGGCATGGGGAGAAATGCTTCCTGAAGTATTAAAACAACTCACAGACTCCATGACTAAGGTTATTGACAAAAAGAGCGATTTCATTGGCTATTAAAACAAAATACATCCCGACCTTAAATTTATTTCCAGGCAAAATACCTGAAATATGACGTTTTCTGTTATAATTCTATTATTTTTGTTTAGAATGGATTCATTTTACACATACTTGTTCATTTTGTGTTATTGAACAATATTCTGAAAGAACAGATAAATAAACGGTTTAGACACAGCATTGTTTTTTCAAGCGATCATATACTTTCTTCCAGGACCTTACGTCGATTATTGGCGTTTTACATGTTAAATTTGCAATTTCGCTCATAGCTCACAGTCATCTATAATTCAACATCAATTGCCAATGGCCTGCTCCATCTGGAGCATACATCCCGGTCCATCTACATCTTTCAACCGCCTCTTCCTGTTGTTCTTTCTAGAGCATAATTCAATCACCTATTGTATGCAAGTTGATTTCTGCCCGTGTTTCCTTTTACCTATTCTATGAAACTATATTGGATGGTTTAGCCTATTTATTTAGAATCGCATACCTTTAACAAATTTAACGTTTTACTTTTGCAGTTTATAAGCACACCGGACAAAAAAATTATCACCTGCTGTTAATAGTGCGTTGCACATCCCTTCGCTTTAATTCCAGCTTTAATGCCCGTGGGCATTGATTGTACGAGTGGCATTAGATAGTCCTTATGTATGCCCAACCATGCTGGATACAATTTATTCCGCAGGTTGGCGATGATAGTCGGATGGCGATTCTTCCACTTAATTTCCACTTAACACGTTGCTCCAGGTCGTCCCACAAATTTGGGAATCAAATCTGGGGATTTGGCGGACTAATCGAGGTGCTGTACGGTCTGATCACGTTAGTCGAACCTCTCCTCCACGGGTCTAGCCCTGTGGTTATCGTCTTGATCATCATCCGGGTCATAGACATCCTGGACGTAATCCACAAAAGGCAGCAATTGTCCATCCAGAATGTCACGATAGTGATGCTGGTTAAGCCTGGTGCTAATTTCAACAACAGCCCCCCCCCCCCCTGTTCATATGGAAAAATTGCCTACAGCATCACAGAACCACCAACTTCCTGCATCACACCTTGGAGACAATCAGAATGACGTCCACCGTCATTCGAGTAAAGACAAAACTTTGAATCATCTGACCAAATCACGCGTTTCTAGTTGTCTACAGTACAGTTCTGATATCGCTTGCACCACTGTGCACGAGCTTTCTTGTGAGCTGGGGTGAGCTGTCCATTTTATGCAGTTGTCACCTTAAGGAACTTTCACAAACTTGTCTATGCGGACCATTATAGACTTCGTGCAGCAGTTCTTGTCTGCGATATGCATCTTTGGTCCCGTTCAGTTAACTCCGACTTCCGACCACAATTTCAACGGTTGTTGCCACCCGATGTACCTGTAGAGAATTTCTTGAACTCTCGGATGAATGTGCGCTTTGACACTCTGGCAAAGGTAGCTTCTTCTTGCAGGATACGTCCTTTTGCCCACCCAAATGCTATGACCCCTTTTTGCCGCAAAGATACGTCTAGCTTACGACTTATTTTTTGCAGCAATGTTTGACACGGAGTAACGCAAACCATTGCTCACAATGCTCGTAAGTTGCTTAGTAACTACTATCTCTCAATGAAATATGCTCATGTGCATTCATTTGTATATTCAAACTACATAGAAGCATCATAGAATTCTCAAAGTGATTAAGTTTTTTGTCCCGAAGGCTTTTTTTTTATAATGAATATTCTTCCAAATTTTGCATTTTTTTTTACAGGATTTTAGGGATATTAATTTTACGATAATTTTTAATGACCCAACTTGGTACTTTTCGATCACTGTATGGATAGCAAGTAAGAACAACATTCTCGTTTTTCAAGAGTCTGTAGAAAAAGCGAACGTTTATAATGAAAAGGTAGGTAAATAGTACTGATCACAAGAATATATTATAAACCTTATTAGAGATATTCATAGCCATAGTCTATTTTATTTCAGGTTTCTCCGCCGCTGCTAAGCGTTTCTGCATCTCTTCCTGTTGAAAAGGTAGTAGCCACTGTTACCGGTCCGGAAAATACCACTTCCATTGTTCACCTTTTAAAAGCTGGTTTGTAAATATTATTTTTACGAGCATTTTTCCCGTGAAAAAATCACGGATCCAAAAGAAAATTTATTTCGATGCACTAAATTTGAACGGCACTCACGCCTGGCTATGTATGCTAAAATTAGTGCAATAATGTGCCTTCAAATTAATACCATTTCCCACTGCTCAAAGAAAATTCACGCTAAATTCTAATAGTACCATAGAGGAGGAATAAGATAGTGAGTGGCTCTGCGCACTCTTTCTCCTTTACCACTGCTCGTAACAACAGTTCCTCTTATGGAGAATTACGAGGGGAGTTCAATAAGTAATGCAATACATTTTTTTTCTCGGCCAAGTATGGTTGAAAAAAACTGGACATTTCTTGTGGAACATTTTCAAACATTTCCGCTTCGTCTCGTAAAGTTTCATTGACGTCCGATATGTGACAGCGCTATAGTGAGCTGTTAAAGTAGCGTCTACAGTGGAGGTGCATTCCAAACAACGGGCAGTGATTGAGTTCCTTTTGGCGGAAAACCAGGGCATCTCAGATATTCATAGGCGCTTGCAGAATGTTAAGCCAATACAGTGATCTGGCAGTGGACAAAAGCACGGTGAGTCGTTGGGCAAAGCGTGTGTCATCATCGCCGCAAGGTCAAGCAAAACTGTCTGATCTCCCCCGAGCTGGCCGGCTGTGCACAGCTCTGACTCCTGCAATGTCGGAACATGCGAACACTCTCATTCGAGCAGATCGACGGATTTTCATCTGTTTGGCCCAATGAAGAACGCAATCCGTGGGACGCACTACGCGGATGATGAAGCAGTTATTGATGCAGCACGACGTTGGCTCCGACATCAATCAGTAGAATGGTACCGTGCAGGTGTACAGGCCCTCACTTCAAGGTGGCGTAAAGCCGTAGCATTGAATGGAGATTACGTTGAAAAATAGTGTTGTGTAGCTAAAAGATTGGGGAATAACATGGTGTATTTGAATGCTGAATAAAACAACCCCTTTTTTCAGAAAAAAATGTGTTGCATTATTTATTGAATTCCCCTAAACGACACGTCTTTGCAATGTAAACAACGCCGCTTCTCTCTCATAAGTCCCCAAATCGGAGTTGGTTATTTTGCCTCAATGTCGGCATCCGAAATCGTTCAATGCGCAGGCGAATGCGCTCTCTATCTTATTTCTTCTTTTTGATGGTTTCGAACATTCGTAATTATTATTGTTAGGATTTTAACAGTCGTTTTATTTTCTGAAATGAAATGATCAGAAAAACTGCACAAAAAATTCTTCTAAATAATTAATTTTTAAATTCATTTAATCGAAATTTTTGGCCGACCCTTAATTAAGAGTGATGGCCTACGTTTACGTTTCCTCAACTTAAAATTATTATTTTTCAGAAATCGAATTAAAAACTTATGAGTTGAGAAGATATGTTGATTTGAGAAAATATGTTGAGAAAATATTTTCAACTTTTAAAAAAATTTCCGTTTGTATATATTGAAATTTTAAATTTGTACTGTTTTTATATACCGGGTGGGCAAGAAATAACGTGAGGTGTTCACAGCTCGCTAGCGGTAATTCTATTAGGCCAAATGCAGTACATTTTGGTGTATATACTTAGTGGAACATGCAGTTTCAATTTCTGCAACAAAAAAATAGTACCAAAAGTCGCCATAGGGGGCGCTTATTTCAAGAAAACAATGAATACATTTGCATAAGCGCGTTCCATGTTGAGCAATCATGACAATAAAAGGCAAGGCTGAGGATTTCCCATCATTCACGAACGAACGGCCTGACGATGACGCTTACTCTGCCTGACCGGGCGTTATTAGTCAAGTTGTTTTATCAGAAGAGCGACAATGCAAGTGCTGCCCTTCGTGAATTCCGGCGATTGAAAACGTTACGAAGAGGACCGATGAGCATAACTAACTTACGGAAAATGATTGAACGATTTGAATCTACCGGAACTCTAGGAGTGCAACCAGGCCGGGGACGCAAACGAGGCAGTTGCAACTGCTTTTGTGGAACAGGAGATGACTACTGTGCAGGATACCAGCAGTGCACACGCAATAGCACACCAAACAAAAATCCCATATTCGACGGTGAGGAAAATATTGCATAAGGTATTGACATTTTATCCCTATAAACTCACACCTGTTCAACAATTGCTTCCTGGAGATGAACGTACCCGAACTGACTTTTCGTTGAGATTTTTAGCACGTATGGAAGTGGATGATGCATGGCCATGGCAAATTTTATGGAGTGATGAGGCACATTTTTATTTGAATGGTGATATCAATACCCACAACTGCCGTATTGGCTGCATCAAATCCACAAGTGTGTCTGCCAACTCCTATGCATTCATCGAAACTAACTGCTTCTTTCATCATCGGCCCGTGCTTTTTTGAAGAAATCCGTCCCCGTGGACCGGTGACTTGTTCCGTCAATTCTGCCAGGTATGCCGTTATACTTGAGAATTTTGTGATACCACGATTGCAGGAAAAGGGTTTTCTGCGATGCACAGGCGTCAACATGGGTGCTGTTACCATACGCCTGCTCCGAAGCCCCAAGAGGGATCGTCGCACTGTCTTGGTGCTGACACGCCTAGTGGCCCCACTGTTCATTTGCTGTGTCAGTTGCTCAACAGTGGCACGCCGATTGGTCTTGGCCAGGCTTCGTAACCGACGCTCGCCTCTAGGATCGATGACCCGTGGGGCCCCACAGTTACCTCTTCGGTTGCTCGAAACTGTCTGGATCGTCCAGTCGCGGTACACCTTCACAACGGCAGCCCTAGAGCAGTTCACAAAGGTGGCCGTTTCTGAAATGCTGCTCCCCCTTGGCCCGATAGCCAATGATCATCCCCGTTTGAAGGTCCGACAGGACTTGCTCTGCCTATGACGGCAACAATTGCTGTGTTAACGGATGCTACTAACGTTTGCTGTTGTCAGCTTTTAATGATATGCAATGATTTTTCATCTGCATACCATGGGATGTTCCAACATGTTCGAGGAGAGGTGGTCATATTAATGTGTCCCGACCCTGTATACGGTACTTAGAAGGTTCCTTAAACTATGCCTTGACGTATTTTTATGATAATTGGTTAAGCCTTTTAAGAAATATTAATTTTTTTCAAAAATAAGAAATATCTGTAGCATTCATACAAGCGAACAAAAGTCAATAAATTCGACATGTTTGGCTCCTTTAAGAGGAGAGGTAAGTTTAATTTTGTAAATTATTAAGCCCTTTTGGAGTTAATATGATTTTTATTTTTATTTATTTTTTTTTTACATGTAGTATTAAAAGTTTCCCCATATCCAACATTTTAAATTAACTCTGCGCAAACAATATGATCGTAAAAATTCACGTGCTCCAGGTCAATGTAAACAATGCTTAACTCTATTATTAAAGAAATTTATGTAACTCTTTCTCAAGTAGTATTAACCAATGACGTATATTAAAGATAGACTCCGAATCCTATTGTTAACAGCGGCAAAAAGTGAAGCAAATTGGGCCATGATAGTTCTGGGCAGGAGTGAGCCGTGGAGTAATCAGCTGTCTGGCTGCTTTGTGTTTGAAGATTTTGGGCCCGAGAAATAATTAATTCCAAACCATTCCTCAAAGTTGAACTGCGTACAACTGTACAAACAAACAAGAAAAAGAATAAGGAATCATTTTCCACAAAAATAAATCAAAAATACGTAACTAAAATGAAAATACGTAACTGAAAGACAATCGAAACGAAATTGAAACCATGATCGAAAAATTGTTTATAAAATATAATGATAAAATACTTCAAATACAAAGTAAACGAAAAGATAAACTTATCACTCCGTGATCGGCGTGTGAAAGAATTATTAATCAGTTACTCTTCTGTTTAGCCTTGTCTTTTGCATTATCTTCACTCACTTTCGGCCATGACAGTTATGGGCATGGAGCTTCCCAATTTGCTTCAAGTTACAACAATAGGATTCGGAGTCTATCTTTAATATACGTCATTGGTATTAACCACGATGTAGAATCAACACCTAAAAAGAAAGCCTGTGCACTGAAAATTCATACATTGTTGCATCATCAAAAAACGGCATTGTTAATCGTATTTCTACCAATAATAAGCCCTAAATTATAACTTCTTATGATCATGAACAATGTATGAATTTTCACTGCACAGGCTTTCTTTCTAGGTGGTGTTGCTGTACATTGGCCGAAAGCTCCATTGTTAAAAAGTGGTTAATGATGAAAAATGCTCGCTGGCAGCGCAAGGTAGCATTGAGCTAGACCAGGGCCTCCAAATGGCCAGCTCACTCAGATAACATGGCGGCAATTATAGGTTGATACAACCCTGGCAAAAAGTTCTGGAACATAATGCATCCTTGCTCAGTTAGCTGCTTTTATTTAAGTGTTAGGAAAAACATTAAGAACTGGTCACAAATTTGTTAATTTTTTATTAAACAGCTCTTCAAAGGCTACAATCTGAACAAAAAGAAGTTGAGATTGTTGAATATAGAAATTAAGAAAAAATTTCCAAAGTTTGTGCCTGCTGGAAAAAAATATTGGAACTTAAACTGTGGAAAAAAGTAACGGAACATTGCTTTAAAACAAGCTGTAACATCTTTTGCGATGCAAATTTTGGATTGTTTCATTTTTATAAGTATACATAAAGGAGGGGCAGATAGCACAATTTTTGATAATTTCCATTTGCGAAAGTGTCAACATGGCTGCACGAAAGCACTATTCTAGTGATATCAAAAACTTTGTTGTTCGTCATATGGAAGATGGTAAAACACAGAGGGAAGTGGCACAAATCGTAGGACGTGGGTTTGGAGCTGTTAACCGAATAATCTGGAATAGATTCAAAGAAACCGGCAGTACTAAAACACAACCTAGGAGTGCTCGACCAAAGAAAACTTCAATATTGCAGGACCGAAAACTTAAGAAAATCTGCTTGAAATACAGAAAAGCATCTTCTAAAGTAATTAATGCGGAATGCAGCAAGTGTAAAGTAAACGTCAGTGATAGAACAGTAAGAAACCGTCTTCACGAACATGGTTTCAAACGTTGCAAAAAACAGACTGCACCTCGCATTACCAAACTGCAGAGGCAAAAGCGTCTTCAGTGGGCCAGAGAGAATAAACATTGTGACCAGAGTAACTGGGAAAAAGTTGTGTTTAGTGATGAGAGTCGTGTACTTGTTGGGTGTGGAGATAATGGAGGAAAACTTTGTTTGGCGCCGTACTCATGTAAAGTATCAACAAGATTGCCTCGTACAAAAGTAGAAGTTTCCAACTGGAGTAATGATTTGGTCGTGTATGTCAGCAATTGGTGTCGGCAAATTTTGTATTGCCAAAGGAACAGTTAATGCAGAAGCCTACAAGGAGATTTTGATGCATTTTCTTATTCCCACCTTGGAAGACCAGTTTGGCGACGAGGACATCATTTTTCAAGATGACAATGTTCCTTGTTATCGCGCAAAAATAATTACGCATTTCCAGCCAACAGCCCATAGAAAACGTTTGGTGTTTTGTAAAGAAATGTGTGAATGAGAAAAACCCACAAGCAAGGATGAATTGAAGCAAGCACTGCATGAATGTTGGAATAGTATTCCACAAGATTATTGCAAAACATTAATTGCTTCAATACCAAAGCGCATAAAAGCAGTCATTAAGGCTAAAGGAGGTGGTACAAAATACTAGAAAAACTTTTTTTGGTTCTTTATTAGCCAAGATGGCAATGTTCCGTTACTTTTTTTCCATAGTTTCTTATGTTCCAATATTTTTTTCCAGCAGACACAAACTTTGGAATTTTTTTCTTAATTTCTATATTCAACAATCTCAATGTCTTTTTGTTCAGATTGTAGCCTTTAAAGAGCTCTTTAATAAAAAATTAACAAATTTGTGACCAGTTCTTAATGTTTTTCCTAACACTTAAATAAAAGCAGCTAACTTAGCAATGATACATTATGTTCCAGAATTTTTTGCCAGGGATTGTAGATGATGTAGCTGAGATGGAATTTTTTTAAATGCTGAGCAAAGAGAATGTAAAAATGCCCAATATGATTTTTTATTCAAGATATTCCTCACATTAAAATATTACAATAATGTACTTTAGATTTATTAATCTAAACTGACTCTTTAAAGGATAATTATTTTGTATTACTAGAATTTAAATACGAGAATTAGACGATGGTTTCAGTAATACCATAAAGAGAATGTAAAAATGCACAAATTTTCAGGAAAATCTCCAATTGATTCAATACTAAATGTTTACATTTTTTTTGCTGTGCATTTTTACATTCTTTTTTACATTCTTTTTGCTGAATATTAAAAAATAATTCATCTCAGCTGTATAACATCGCATATCATCTGCCAGCCTACAATCGCCGCCATTTTGTCTGTGTTGCTAGCCTTATCTTTAGGAGGCCTTGGCTAGATCCTTTCGCGCTGAAGTTAATGAAGACGTGACCAGATGGTATTTTATAATATTTTGAGTGCAGAATCAGTGGATATAGAATTTTGATTCTACACTGAACAACCAATTTATTAGAGACACTCCGCTAATAGCGTGTTGTGCCTCCTTTAGCGGGGAGAACTGCATGATTACGTGCTGGCATGGATTCAACAAGGTATTACAAACCGTTGCGGAGGAATAGCAGCCCAGGCTGACATCACAGCGTCCCGTAATTGGTGCAGGTTGGACGGTAGTGTGGGAAGGCGTCGGATGAAATCGATAAATGCTCGATCGAGGTGAAATCGGGCGACCGAGCTGGCCACTGAAGCAGGTGGAAGTCCGCGTCATGTTCCTCGAACCAGTCCAAGACCATTTGAGCACGGTGACAGGGAACACTGTCCTGCTGAAACTGTCCGTCACCACCAGGGAACATAGTCATCATGTACGGATGCACCTGATCGGCAACAATGTTCAGGTAGTGTGTCGCATTCAGGGATGTGTCTACGGATATCAGAGGACCCAGTGTGTCCCAAGGGAAGAAACTTCAGACCAGCACTCCTCCACCCGCCTGTACGGTTGTCTGCTGACAGGATCGGTCCATGGCCTCGTGCTGTCTGCGCCACTCACTGATGAAGGGAGCGTAGCCCCCGAAATGTACATCCGAGGCATTAAAAATGATTATGTATTTGGGTTTCTGTTCATCGCTCAATTGGTCATTGCCTCCACAGTTTCTTGGCGGATTCTTATTCTGTGGACAAGAACTGCTGCTGCCGTGGAAACGAAGAATTGGCAGAAAGATGGATTACTTTGCTGCAACTACAACACGACGCCTATGCTTTTAATGCTAGACAGCTTTCACTACGAATTTACGAACTAAGAAAATAAGTTCAGAAAATATTGCAGCTTTTGACTTCCCTCTGTATTCGGTCAGACAATGTAAGGATACACTAAAAGATTTCCAACTAATTTAATCCCATGTCTGATAGATTTATGATACCTTTTAAACCTGGGGCTTTATCCAAAAGATTATTTTGTTCGTTTTGCTATATTCGAAATATCTTTGGAGATATTTTGTTCACTGCCTCAATTGTGCGCAGGAGATGTAGGCCTACAAAGGAAGAGGGTTATGTCATTTGGCGCATAAAGAAGTCATCCTTAAAAGTATTCGTTTACTTTAGTTTAAGTAAGCGCATACTTAGCATATACTCATGATATTGACAAATCCAGCTGTGATTAGATAAAGTCCTTCTTAATATTTACATAAAACATTGCATGAGACATTACAAAAATATAAATTTACTTAAAAAAAACTGAATACAGAAAATTCGTTCAATTGTTTTCATCAGTCCACATACTACTTCTCCAATAAGGATATGGTTAGTATCCAGAATATTTAACGCAAAAAAATTCTAATTGAATTCTAATCCTACTATTTGCGTTGTATTTGAATCAGTTTATTTTGTAGGTGATTAATATTAAAATAAATAAATATTCATAATTAATCTGCTAATCTATTTATACATAGTGCATGCATGAATTTGGCATTCCTTATGTTTCTTTTAGGATCCCACGTCAAATCAGACAAGCAAATATTTAGTCGATACTTCACTACTCTTTCTTCCAAGCCAGGACTCTATCAAGTCATATATTCTATCGGTAGGTTAAAAAAAGTAAACATAACTGATAGGCCAATATGAATTTAGCCTAAATTATTTTATTAAAAATCTGAATTTTAGATTAACGCCTATGACTAATAGTTCAATTTGACGAATAATGCAGGGCGTTTACAAATGATGGTAGCGGTTTCGTGAATTTTTTTGCACTTCGTCCAGTCTTTCGGTTATGTAAGAAAAGACGCAGAGATCTTAAAGTGGTGTTTGAATTATCTCCGCCATATCAAAGATCAAAATTTCTGGGTCGTCCTTTATCTTTGCGGAAGAAAATGTGAGAGGGTACACCAATATAGGCATGCTTGAAGACTGGCTTATGCCACGCTGCAAACCGACAGCTTTATCTCTCAACAAGATAGTATTCTGCAACTTTTTTACCGCCAAGTTCCTGACTTCCTATGTGCAATCCATTCTGCCATACCCGCTGCAATTTTCTTAAACTGCTGCAATCCTTTGTAAACATAAGCAAAACCATTTTCATCAAGTTGTAAACTTTGAATTAATTTTACCTCAATTTTCAGACGAACTTTCATTCAACCTCAGTTCGATGGGAACGTTTTACATAACTATGACGAAAGACGACACTGCTCGTTTGCCGCCGAGCCGTATCACCGATTTCCACAGGACGGGAGAAAACAACGGCACAAACGTCTCCTTCACGTGGACTGCGCCCGGAAAGCACTTCGATTACGGAAAAGGTTTTGTTTATCCATCCTCTCTTGTTTTACTCAGTTTACATAAACATTAGTTAAGCCACCTACGATTAAATTAGAACGGTTCTATGTACGAGAAACATTAGAGCAATCACTTAAATATACAATATGATGATTTGAATTCATACACCTCTGGTAATGAACACGTTCTTTATGTCCAGTCTGTCTAATATCTGGTGGTGTTAACCTTTATTGTAATGACGTCGTGGCAAACCTATGTCTGACAGCTGGATGCAGGTATGTTCGCGCATTCATCTTCAAAATTTCGACCAATTGATGATGTTTCTGTATGCTTTTCATGTTCTAATTTAGTCCAGAGATGTTCTATTGGGTTGTAATCTGGGCTTTGAGCTATGTGTAAAACTATTAACAGCCTTGCTTTATGGCAAGGTGGATTTCCCTGTTGATAAACAAACGACTCTTTGCCGAGCTGCTACTGCAGTGAAGGAAGCGTCTGATTGTCAAAGACGTCCATATACATCGTCACCGGACACCCCATACCAACAAGGTAAACCGGACCCTGCATGACATCAGTATCACCCTGCCTTTCGCCACAGTGATATCCCCAACTCTTCAAGGAAGACTTTCCACCAATTTGTGATACGTGTCGGCGGGAATCTTGTTCCATTCATCCTTCTAATTGGCAAACAGCTCAGTGGTGTTCTTTGGGCGGCATGGCCTGGCTCTCAACCAGCACTCCAATTTGTCCCAAAGAGTTCAGTGTGATTGAGGTCTGGACTTTGAAATAGCCAGTCAAGTTTCCTCACAGACACATTTCCGTAAACCAGGTGTTGATGACATCTGCTGTATGACAGGGAGGAGCATTGTCGTGCTGAAACAGGTATAGGCCATTATCAAAGTGTTCAGCAATGTCGGTAGCGCAGAATTAAAACAAGAGGACCAAGACCATGCCACGAAATGCAGGACCATGTTTGATTAATACCATGATGGAAAAGGATTTTCAAACATTCCTATACATTTTCTGAAAGCTTGAAATGTCCTCTTGATGATAATGAAAATCGGAAGTTTCTATCTTTAAATGTAGTGAAATGGTATTTATTTTTCCACACAATTGCAAAGCCGCTTTTACCTCGCGTCAGTGAAGAAAAATGAGCGTAAATCAAAGTGGATTAAGATAAAAATTAAATAAAAATTATTTTGTACTTCTCAATGATAGGGTTAACCATGGTGTAAAAATAAAAAATATCTAAAATGGTCGAGCAACCATTTATTTCCAAATTGGTCGATTTCTCATTGAATGACTGTCATGCACTTTATTTGTATTCAAGAATGAATAATTGAATCTCAGTCCAGTTCAATTGCTATTTCCTCATCTGTGCGGTTCACTTCCAAGTGGGACTCAATGCTAATTCCGGGACCAGGTAAGTCATTGTCTCCACAGGTACCAATCGGGGCATTTTTCACGGAAGAAGACGACATGGTAAATGGAGAAGAAGATTCGCTTTTAAACAAACTTGGTACCGCTAAAGCGTGGTTCCCACATGCGTAAAAACAACGGCAGAAACCGCAAAACAGAAAATTTTTATGATTTCACTTCCTGTTTTCGTCTCTTCTGCCCGACTGCAGGGCAGAAACGATTGCTCAGCCAATAGAAAACGATCTCTGCAGTGATGTCACAGTAACGTCCTCTCTCTCTCACAAAATAAAAATGTCGGACACTCAGCTCACAAAGGTGAAGAGGCTGAGAAAGAAAATTGATGTAGAAGCGCTAATAGAATAGGTGCGAAATATATATTAATTAATTGAATAAATAACAATTGAATGCAAAAATTCGATGTGATGATTGATGAGGAATGAACGAACTGTGTACGTACTGTGTGCAGTTGAAGCCTACCGTTTAGATCGATCTACGGCTTCGGTGCAGTGCATTTGTGTTGGGCAAAACTTCTGCTATCTTATCCATTTGAGTTTCTGCTATGTGGGACACCTGCAAGAGCAGAAAGTAAAAAGGCAGAAAAAAATACGTCCTGGTTTCTGCTCTCTTGTTTTCTGCCAGTGGGAACCACGCTTTACTCGGAGCGCGGCGACCTTTGTAGGTTTGTCAACCGGGGCAGGTGAGCTGTATCGAATAGAACCAATAATTAGAATTTTCTCATTTAAGAAGTGAAACATAAAATCTTCACATTAAGTCAAATATACAGGGTGTATCAGGTTCGATGGTCATAAAGTACCTAGCGTTGTTCTCCGCAAAATTCTAAGCATAATTTTCCTTATCCATTTTTCAAAATTCTCAAAAAAAAAATGCTTGAAATCGTTATCCAAAGTTTGGCTATTATGACGTAATTCATCCATGCCGTAATGACATAATTTTTTCCTGGCTCCTTCCTTGCTGAAGACAAGTTCATTCATAAATGGGTAGGAGAAAGTCAATAGACGAGCTTACTTATTAGCTTACTTTGAAAATAAACAGTAGGGCTCTACTTTAATGAACTCAAAATGACTCTGTCTCTTACCCTTTTATGAATGAACTTGCCTTCAACAGGGACAGTAAATGGCATAGATAGATTACGTCAGAATGCTGAGAATTACGTCATAATAGCCAAACTTTGGATAACGATTTCAAGCATTTTTTTGAGAATTTTTAAAAATGGATAAGGAAAATTATGCTTAGAATTTTGCAGAGAACAACGCTAGGTACTTTATGACCATCGGACCTGATACACCCTGTATATTTAAGTCTTAGCACTAATATCGGATACCATTGAAGTTTTCACCCAGGTCCAAGCGCGGACATTCAGCAGGGCGCCCCGCGAAAATATACTAGGCGACTTCGATGTCCTCAACCTGCTAAGGAATTTAGGGGATAGACGACTTCGATGTCCTCAACCTCCGACGGGAAATTGTAGTGGATAGTGTGACTGGCGTATTGTGAGACGGCAGAAGACTTGTCTGACGTGGCGACTGGTTCCGGCCTATCCTCAATGGGTACTGGCGTCGAGGAACCTTTAACTTCTCCAGGGCGTGGTCCTTTGGGCACGGGGACGGGGTCAATAGTGAACCTCGATTACGTCCTCTCGGAGAATGGACGAGGCACCTGTCTCGCTGGGTGAACTCGTCGCTGTCGACTGCCACGTGGCTAGTGGATTCCGGCTCCTCCGCTAAAGGAATATAGCAACGGAACGAGATTTATGTGAATACTTTAAATTTCGTATCTCGCTTAATGTCCGGCGTGCCTGCGATGAAATCTCTCCTTTCAACAGCCTGGCAGCGGTTTCGTCGTCGTCGACTTTGTGCGTTCGCTCGAGTGCGATGCGGCGCTGACTTCACGATCCTTTGATTCGTTCTGCGGTGCTGCTGAGTGTATTTCCAAGACGCCGGACTGTGACCGCGAACTAGACCAATATGATGACGATGAGTATCCTCTTCTTCCAGAGGCGGACTCAGCGATGGCTTTCTTTATTCACCTCGAGCTTGACGAATCAGATTACTTTTCCATCTTCTTGGATCGTCATCTCGGTCTCTTAACTGCTCGTGAAACACCTTCCTTCTGTTGGGTCGCTCTGGGGCCACTCCACCAACATCCAATCCTACTGGAATCACTGCTGTTGGAGCTCAGGCTGATGTTATTGCCTCAGCGGATGCCTCAATTTGGAATCTGGCGCTCATGCAGTAAAAGATCGTGCAGAGCTGCTACACTTTTAAAAACGCCTCAAAATGAGGTCCATTCGCAATTCCGATGAACCATCAAAGCTCGGCCGGCAAGATAAAGAGGAAAGAACGATCCCCTCCGACGACCGAGCATAAACGCTTAGATATTGAAAATTTGCGCTTAAATACCAGAGGACCTAGCCGTAGCCACTCAATCTGTAAAAAGGACGTCAGATTGAAAGCTGCCTTCTCCAGACTGCAGAAGACGCAGATAATAATGATGATGATGATACCATGTGTCTCATGGATCTCTCCACGCGAGCACCCCACACTTCTCCGTTCAAAATTATGAAGGGCACGGCTACGTCCAATTTATATGGTTCGCCGGTAGGACCGTCAAGCAGAAATCGCACAGAACAATACGAAAAGTTTCTCAAATCATAATACTGCTTGAAGATTGAGCAGATGGACTGAGCGAATAGACACTCATAGAACACATGTTGGACGGATTCCTCAACACCACACACCAAAAATCCAGCAGACCTCGCAACTCTCCAAAGGTGTAAACGTTGATTGAACCCGGGGTGCAGCAAATTCCATTGGAAGCTAAATACAGTTCGTTCGAAAGCAATCGTTTTGATTGCTATCAAAACCTTGCACCAATTTATTTCCATCCGTTCAAACATCTGATATCCTTCTTTGCTGGACGGCGATTCCACAACGATGACCAGATCAAATAAGCCTTTGGTATGTGGTGAGCATCACAGGCGCAGCTTTCTATGACAAGGGAATACAACGCCTGGTTGCTCGACCACGGATAATGTGAGTGTAAACCAAAAGGATATTCATGAACTCAACATGCATATTTGATTAAATGTATCTGTAATGACATTGTGCAATGCCAAATTAAAACGTTTAGCTTGCAAAAACATAAGATAATAAATTATCATTAATAAGGGATTTTAATTAATTCTGGCACTTCTATTAATCATAATATCAAAAAATGTAACATTATCTTTTAATTGACGAGTACAGATATCGATGCAGCAACGTTTGCAGCGCATTGGATGAGCTACATCGATATGAGCATGAAGTTTCCGTTTTAAATAGAGTTCTAAGACAAAACTAATGTCCTGAAACAAGTAATGCTCGGCAGGAAGTACATGCCATAGAAAATCTTATTTTAATAAAATCTTTAATGGTCTCAAGACTGTATCGAATTATCCAGTAACAATACAAGGCCTTCACATCACAACTCTAAAAGTGCTCGGAAGTACCTCTTAAGTTCCCGAGCAATAGAATCCATAAAGCAAATGAGTTATTTTAGTATTTATTTAGAACTCGTTTATAGTGTCGATGCTGGGTTTTACTTAACTGTACATTAATAAAGTCAAGGTAAAACCGTTAACTTGAGGTAGAGTGAACAACAAATGGCCGAGTTTAGTACACAGTATAAATAATCATTATTTTTATTTTTTATATTTTAGTGGACAAGTACAGATATCTGTGTAGTAATATTAGCACCGAATTGGATCAGTTAAATCGATATCAGCAATTGCTCAAAGACCCTGGGGAATCGGGAACGACGGAGAAGGTAACGTTATTCACGGGCGACTACAACGGCACCGTCTACTGCGCCATTGTCTCGGCCGTCGGCATCGCCACCAGCCAACGCTCCAACATCGCCATCGTCTTTGTAATTGCACCATCACCACCCTCAACCATCATTCCAAGTAATAATAATAATAATAATAAAAGTACACAAAACCGGACCCATTCATTATTTTCGTATATGCAGTAGTATACAAATAAACATTATATAATCTTTTGATGTTTCAGAAGTTAGCGTTTTTATTTTTTTCTTGCAGCTAGTGACATTTCCATTACTACATCCTGCCAGACTGTTGTTGTGGTAAACGAAATAAATTCATCTCTTATTGGGGGTATTATCGGAGGAGTGCTCGCCTACATTGTTCTCATCGTCCTAAGTGTCGTTATATTATTAATTATGTATCGTCGAAGAGTCTCCTCAAATCTGCCGGTTGAGGTTCCTCCGCCGGCTGAGGTTCCTGCATATAGCCAGGTTTACAATCCTGTAAGATGGAACAACGCCAACAACAACATCTATCCGGACCTAGGCAATATTAACCCCAATTTCACCTCCGCCTAAAACCATCAATCAAGTCCCAACACATTTTCCATGTCTACATCCAAATTCGGAGATTTAATGCTAGAGGGAAAACAAAAAAAAAGGCTTAAGAAATGGGCTCTGACCACGTCGTTTTGAAATTTTTTTTTATTACCACAAAGTAACGGGATATGATATCAAAGTAACAAATCATATAATATCTATAAACTATTTATTTTAATTAGGTTTAAACTGAGAAACTCGACCATAGAGTATTCAATATTAAATTTGAAAATAAAATCTAACATTAGAGCTTCAAAAAATCCACTTAATGCAGAAAAGAATTTGGGAAAAATAAACCTAATGAATTATTTCAGTATTTATGGTAAAGTATTTATGGGGGACTAATGAATAAAAGTGCAGCCAAGTAACTTTTTATCTCTACTCTACTGAATGAAAGTAACCTGGTTATTACTGAAATAGGTTATTACTTATTTGTATGTTGTATAAAAAAGAGAATTTTTTACTTATAATTTAATTTTTATATTGCAAGTTTACTTTAAGCCAGTCACTTAGAAATTCTCGGTAGTTCAATGTAATATTTTATTACCTTGGTTTGGTTTATTGCATTGGTTTTATGTATTACTAGAAGCGAACCCACCCGATTGTATAATCGGGAAATAACCCATTGTTAGATAACCCATTGTTAGATTTTTTCTTTGTTGTGACATAGTGCACCGTCGCTGATTTTATATAAATGATTATCTTTATGTTTTCATACCATCATATGAATGAATAAAATGTCCAATTTCAAGAAGAGAAGTACTGCACTGCATATTAAAATATTTTTAATTCAAAAACCCTGTGCTCTTGTTCAATATCATACACTCTTGAAAACTCATTGCATTATTCTGAGTGAGTTTATATTTTCTTGGCAGAGTGTATACATCGTACCGCCAATATTATCTGGACTGCGGCTACTTCTCTTGCAGAGAAAATAGTTTCATCACCTTATTTATATCCACCTTCAAAATAATCAACCCTCGCCAATTCGCACTTTTGACAGCGTCGGTGCAGTTACTGGAAACTTTTTTTTTTGAAAGGCTTGTTTCGAAATCGACCGAAGGGCTTGCATCGTACATAAATGCCGTAACCTGCTGAAGCAAACTAGAAATGTGCGGTGTCTTTGTCAGTATGATCGACGAGATCACTGTGAATTGTAAAGTGGTGTTCACGCTGCCTATGCGAGGAGCTGTGCGCTGTGAAACATGAGGCCTGTTGAATTCCTCTGAAATCAATGAGTCACAGGCGCTATGGCTGATCCCGGATATATCATCTTTGGGAGCTGCTATTACGCACCACAGCTTGAACTTCTTCAATCTTGCCCGCCGGCTCGGTGGCCGAGAGGGTTAAGGCACAGGTCTTTCTGCTCTAGATCTTCCTTCTTCACCAGCGAGTCGCGGGTTCGAATCCCGCCGAGGGCATGGATGTTTGTCTTTGTCCCGTTTATAATCGTTATTTCATCATCATTGGGGATAGTACAATAGACATGATGCCGTAGTGCTGTTTCTTTGACAACCACCCCTTTAAAATGCATTACTCATTACTCAATCTTGGTCTCCTCTACTTGCTGTTCGTCTAGGGATACAAGGTGTCCATAAAGATTTTTACCATAACAATATTTCACACGTATCGTTTTCAGCATGTTGCTAAGAAATTCCAATAATTTTATTATTTTATATATGCGTGTATTGAAAAAACTGCTTAAAGAAGGCAATGGCATCGATAGAAAAGATGGCATCCATCATAGAGGAAGTTCAGTGTATGGTATGGCTTGCCGAAACAAAATCACTGATCACTGTTAACTTACAAATAACAACTGCCAAAAAAAAAAAGGTTGATTAATACCTGGCTTCGGAGCTAAGCTGTTCTGATCACTGATTTTGTCTCGTCTTACTTCCCGTCATCAAACAAATACTGTATACTGAAATTCTCTCTATCCTCTCCATAAACTGCGATTGGTCGAAGCCTAATCACAACGCAACATCGTGCTGCAAGCGCTATGAGCAATTAATTAGTTCTTTTGTTTTCTTTATAAAGAAATGCAATTCATAAAATGTTTTATGGTCCCTAAATGCATATTTAATAAAACATAATAATGAGCTAGTTAAACTTTATCTCTATTAAAGAAAAAATTCACCTTTTAAACTTCTGAACTGCAATTAGATTAGGCTCGCCACAAAAAAAAAATGGACGACGATGTTGCTGGTGCATCATGGGGGGTAGAAGAGAAAATTTTTGGGAGTTCTTTAAGTGTCTACAATTATTATTTTTAATCCTGTTCGTCATAAACGCTGAAAGTTTATTTTTGTAGGTGTTTTTTAACAATGTATGTTATTAATTGTCCAGGAAACTAAGTCACAATGTAATCATACGCAGAGTGAGAAGGCCGACCAATCGCAGTTAGAGAGAGGTTAGATGGAATTTCATTATAGATTAGATAAGATAACGTTAAAGTAAAGAGACCTGGCATTTCCTCATTTTCCCATTCAAACGTATGTCAGGGAAGAATTACAATGGGAAGCGAAGCTCGGGGGATTTAGTGAAATCGGATGTAATTAGCGATCCAAGCGGCCAGGCCGCTTCGACTTTAATCGAAACTGAGCCTTAGATGGAAAATACAGTTTTAAATAAGTGACTGCATACTAAATAAATTATTAGGTGAACATAAAATTCCAAGATTGGAGCAGTTATTTTCTACTCTCTCTAATCTAGCCTTCTTTAATAAAATTGCATTTGTATCTAATTTCCTACAAGGTGATTGGTTTTCTTCAAAGAGCCGTTTCTGCGCGGCGCATTCATGGCAGTTGTTCTTCTATTCAACGAATGTCATCAGCGAATCCAGCAACTAAGTGCCCGATTTTATTTTTTTCTTCGACAAGTCAAGACAGGCGGTGCCAGATTCTGCTGTATTGAGACGTTACAACTCAGAACAGAACAAGAACACATTAGTAACATGAAGAGATACTTACGCCCAACGTTAAATGAACGGAATAAAATAGTATTTACGAGAGGGTGGTCAAAAGAACAGCACGGGTGGGGAGGGGGATAGGAGAAGCCTGTGGAGCAGCACCATGAAGGCCGGAGGGAGGGTTTATCAACAGCGGAAGTTCCCTTCCTTAGCGGCCTGGCCGTTGGAGACCAGTGGCGCTGTTTCGATTTCACTTGAATAGCATTGGAACTGTTACGACCTGCGCTTCCCGTTCTTCCTCTTCCCTGCGTATGTAATGAGAATTCAGTGTAGAATTCAGCTTACCATTCAAACCTTCAGTTTCCCATTCGATCGTCACGCCATCTGGTTCAATGTTACGTACAATTCGTACGTGACGTCAACGTGCATTAACGGATTGTTATTATATGATGTCATAATACTAAACCCAAGCGTCCCCCTTTCATTTCTTTCCTTTCCTTCCTTATCCCTGATACACAATAATATTCAAAAACGACATATTTTTTTCTCCCCGGCAATTTCGGAATAATTTAGCGTCACATATCGAACGCGGGACAACATTCAATGCACAAATGAATATGACAGAAACAACCATCGATGAGACGAAAGTGCAAAGTTTACCTCGATGCTTGTATCCGTCAATATCCATTTACGAGCAATTTTTTCGTGCATTGAATGTTGTACCGCGCTCGATACTGTGACGATAAATTATGCCGAAATCGTCGGGGAGGTTTGCACGGCAAAGCAAAGTACACTTGAATCCAGAGAGACTTAAGAAAGACGGTTAAGTCTGATTTCATGCAACGCTGTCGATTCGACGGTTGCAACCAGAGATCCTTACATGAAGTAAAACGACAGTAGGAGTAAAACGACCTTAATCTAACGAGATGCGACAATCCGTATATGCGAAATGGTTCGCGCAGCTTTCTTCTGTGCAGATTAGTTGCGAGGTTGTTGCCAGATGGCGCTGTAAGTCTTGATGATATCTGACGTAATCAAAACGTCTTCAGAGCACTAAAAGCAGACGATAACGGCGACAGGGCAGACATTTTAAATATTTCGATGTTTCCTGACTACGGGCCTGCTTACATACGGAAAATTATTTAATTATACATCAAAAATTAAAGAAATTAAGAAAGAAATCATAAAAAGTTCATTTCTATTTAATTAATACAAGAAGTATTGTTAATCAGCCATGTTTTACAAGATGACAACACTTGCGAATGCTCTCTTGCCATTTGAGCGTTTATTACGAGATGGCGCCACGGGTATTTTTGCCATATCAAGTTTGCTATGGGAATTTTGCTTGTTGTCGCATCTCGTTAGATTAAGGATCACTGGTTGCAACACACGTGACTTGAAAAAGCGAAATCAAAACATTCAAACCTAAACTAACGCAGCGCCCTCTGAATCAATAATAGCACATCTTCGAATCCGAAAGCACGGATAAAGTAATAGAGTCTTTATCCGTATCTGAAAAAGTATTACACATTTTTGAGCTATTGACAGATCTCCGTTTACAAATGTCTCTGGATTAGATACAATCGAAGATCTCTCCTACAAGGTGGTAGATGGAAAGCTCTGATATCGTGCTATAGCCAAGATGCAAGGCCAACACATAGAATACGATAGCAGATTCCAATTTCCTTCACAGAAACATGAATCGCCCAAATATAAAAGACATACTTACACAGACAAATCAGTAAGTACACAAACTTAAAAGCCTACGGGGAAAACAAACAAACTACCATTGTTCCTATCGTTCTTATTGCTACATTTAGGTTATTTCACACATACTCCACAAAAGCCTGACAATATTGGATATAAACCCGCGCATATATAAAATCTTATAAAAAGCAATAATCCTTATAATATACAGGGTGTCCCACAAAGAAGACGTATGTTATTTCGAAAGCCGTAAAAATCTGATACAGAAGTTTCAAAATTAGTTACAAATGTTGCCGACAAGTGCTGCACGCCAAGGCTTTAGTGATTAATAATCATATAGCAATTGATTAACGAATGATGAATAACGATTAATGATTAAAAGTACCGGGCGATTCAAAATGATATCCGGCATTTCAAAATTTTACTAGCAATTACTTTATAACAAACAAAATAGACCGGGTTTAAAATGCAGGAAAACTCAAATATTTTTGGATTCTAGCATTACTAATGCTCTATGTGACTTCCTCGAGTCATCCGAACAATGTCAAGACGATAGCCAATCTCATCCCAAACTCCTTTCAGCATGTCTGCTGCATGCGATAGTCCCGTGCTTTTGCGTTTACAAAGATATCCAGTTTCCAGAAATTGACAATACCACTTACGGATGCTTTTGTCAGTAGGACAACCTTTAAGAAATTGCTTACGAAATGCCCGCTGAACCAAAATTATAGAGTTTGTTTTTGCATACTCCAAGACGCAATATGCCTTTTCATTCACAGCCGCCATCTTTACTTTTATCACGACAATAGCGCCACCACAGCCTCCAATTGCGGGAAGATTAAAGATATTTGAGTTTGCCTGCATTTTAAACTGGTTAGTTTATGTTATAAAGTAAATGCATAGTAAACTTTTGAAATGCCGGACATCATTTTGAATCACCCTGTATTGTTTTAATTATGAATAATGATTTATAATTAATCTTACTTACTTATTTTCAAACCCGCTTATCCGTTTGGGTCGCGGGGGCAGTAGCCCTATGGAGGATTTCCAGCGATCGCGATCTTCCGCCATCAGGTGCATGTCCTCCCTGGTAATACCCAAACGACTCGAACCCAGATTCTCCGTGTAGTCTAGCCACCTAGTTCTAGGCCGACACCTTGGTCTCTTACCCACCGGCTTGGAAAATAACAACTGCCTAGGAAGACTAGTTTGCGGCATCCGTATCACGTGACCATACCAGCGCAACTGAGATCTGTCAATGCGGAGAAGTAGCGGCTCAACACCTAAAGATTCCCTTATTGTGCTGCTGTACACTCTATCTAGTAGGGTAACACCTGCCACACCTCTCAGAAATCTCATTTCGGCCGCTTGTACCCGCGATCGCACTCTTTCGGTCATTACCCAGGCCTCATGACTATAGGTGAGAATGGGGACAAAGATAGATCTGAAGACGGAAAGCTTGGCTTTGCTACCCAGTTCGCGTTTCGTTACCACGGATCGCCACAGTTCACGTCTGAACAGTTGATACGGCCGTGCTAAGACTTTCATGGTCATATTTCTGAAAACGGAATTTGAAAAAGTTAATTCGTTTTCAAGTTATCGTGCAAACGGCGGCCGGACGGACGGGCAGATAAACGTACAGACCAAGGGCGCATTCTTAAGTAGCTTTTATGCTAAAGCTCCTAATAAATAAAATTTCAACAATGCCAAGTGACGTAATGCCATGACTTTGTCTAGATCACGTCGGCTTTGAGTAAAGGTGGTGTTGCCTAGACAGAAGGCCTGATAACGGAAACGTCATACATCATCATTAGTCGACCAAATTTAGGGCTTCTTATTGGTAGAAATAGGATTAACAATGGTCGACTAATGATGATGTAACAATATATGATGTTTCCGTTATCAGGCCTTATGTCTAGGTGGTGATGAAGTGACAGGCCCCGGCCAATACCTCCTAGAGAGAAGGCCTCCGGACAAAAGGTGTATACAATGATATATCATCATCAAGTGGCCAAATTTAGGGCTTATTATTTCTAGAAATATGATTAACAATATCCGCTTCGTGATGATCGTGATGATGTAACAATGTATACACCTTTTCTCCGCAGGCCTTCTCTCTAGGAGGTGTTGAGTGTTGCCCCGGCACTGAAAAATCACCTGACCATCTTAGTCCAAGCAACAAGGTAACCTTAATTATTTCCATCTTGGAATTTAGCAATCAGTATTTTTTCCTTTGTTGGAAATAATAAAAGGTTACTACAATGCTTCGAACAAGATCAGATGACTTCAATGCCAGAGCCTGTCTTTTTCGTCGGCTACGGATTTGCCTTAATAATTCACGTTTTAAGGGGATAGTTATAAACATTAATAAATAAATAAATAAAAATATAAATAAATAAATAAATAAATAAATAAATAAATAATCATTATTATTTCTTTTTTTTTTTATTAAACTCTTTGGAGAGATGTAAGGAATTATTCTAAAACTAATAAAATCTTGTAAACATTCCCAGGAGGAGTTTTAGGACTGAAACAGAAATACATTTACACATTTATTAAAAAGAAATTACCCCCCCCCCCCCCCGGGGGGGGGGGGGAAGGGGCAGATCCGGCGGGCAACTATTTTTACCCCTTTATCTGCGCTTTTTACCTCTCCCCAAATTTTTTAATCAAGAAAATTGATTTTTTCGAACGTAATATGTATAAAATGTAAAAAACCTGGTTACTTCTTTCCTTTTTCATCATTTCCGAACGTATGATATATAAGGACCAAGTGACTGCCACCCCGTAAATCTGACCCGCCTGGAACAATTGGGCCTAAACTTCATAGTACTGTAGATCTTGCCTAGAGGAATCTGGATACCGAATTTCACGGCTTTACATATCTAAATAGCACACAGATATGTTGCCCTCCCTGAATCCCACCCCCGTAATTCCGACCCCTGTGTACCAATCAAAACCAAACTAAATAGTACAGATGGGCATGCCCATAGTAAGCTACATTCCGAATTTCAACCTTCTACCTCAAAAAATGTAAAAATTATGAAGTGGTACACTATTAAGACATTATAAAACCAATACGTAGCTCCATTCTTCGGCTACTTAATAATATAGATTATGAGCCCTTGAACAATCGTGCGTCGTCAAAGCGATTTCACGTGCGCGCGCCGATGTCAGTAATGCTTAAAAGATGAACAGAAAGTAACAACGTATTACTTTTTGACAAATCGATTGTTATATGACATGCCATTATATAGGTATTCTTTACACTCACTGTTTTAGCACGTGAATTTGACTTGAAGGGGTCCACGAAAACTTCTGAAAAGTTGATACGGCCGAGCTAAGACTTTGATGGTCATATTTCTGAAAATAGAATTTGAAAAAGTTAATCCGTTTTCAAGTTATCGTGCAAACGGCGGATGGCCGGACGGACGGACGGCCGGATAAACGTACAGACCAAGGGCGCATTCTTATAAGTAGCTTTTATGCTAAAGCTCCTAATAAGAGCACAAATTCAAAGTCGTACAGCCAACACCTAGAGAGAAGGTATGCGGATAAAAGGTGTGTACATTGTTACATCATCATCAAGCGGCTATTATTTATAGTATTTCTACCAATATTAAGCCCTAAATTTGGCCGCTTGATGAAGATGTAACAATGTATACACCTTTTGTCTGCAGGGCTTCTGTCTAGATGTTGGTACAGCTGCTAAAGCTTTTGTTGAAAAACTGAATGTACTTTCTCTAATGAGCTAATAACTTGAGTAAATTTATTTTTTTATGTTTTTTGTAAAGTAGTCACTTCCTTTAGAGAAGTTATAGAAAATGTTCTACTAAACATTCCAAGGAGGAGCTTTATAAGTGAAGCAGAAATGCATTTATACATCTATTAAAAAGAAATTAATCCCCCACCCCCTCCCGAGTAGGGTAAGGCAAGTAGCAGATCCTGCAGTCATCTATTTTTACACTTTTATCTGTTTTTACCTCTCAGCAAGTTTTTTAATCAAAAAATTAATTTTCTCGTACGTAATATGCAGAATATGTAAAAAAAGCTCGTATTTTCTTTCCTTTCTCATCATTTCCGAACATATGATATATCACTTGCCATATGTTGCCATAGTTCTAAAGACCAAGTGACTGCCACCCCCGCAAATCCGACCCCAATGGAACAACTGGGTCTAAACTTCAGAGTAATGTAGATCTTGCCTAGAGGAATGTGGATACTGAATTTCACTCCTTTACGTACCTAAGTAGCTCATAGATATGTTGTCCTCTCTGAATCCCACGCCTGTAATTCTGACCCCGGTGTACCAATCAAGACCAGGCTAAATAGTGCAGATGGACATGGCCATAGGAAGCTACATTCCGAATTTCAACCTTCTACTTAAAAAAATATAGAAATTATGAAGGGGACGGACTTACATTATGAAACCAATAAGTAGCTCCATTCTTCCGCTACTTAATAATAATATAGACTAGAATCGAACCAACCCGTTTTTATAATCAGGAAATAACCCATTGTTAGATTTTTTGTTTGTTGTGACAACGTCCACCGTCGCTGATTTTATATTAATGATTATGAGCACTTGAGCAATCGTACGTCGACAAAGCGATTTCACGTGCGCGCGCCGATGTCAGTAATGCTTAAAAGATGAACAGAAATTAACAATGTATTCCTTCTTTATAAATCGATTGTTATATGACATTATCTCGGTATTCTTTACACTCACTGTTTTAGCACGTGAATTCGATTTGAAGGGGTGATGAAAAGATGATACGGCTGAGCTAAGACTTTGATGGTCATATTTCTGAAAACAGAATTTGAAAAAGTTAATCCGTTTTCAAGTTATCGTTGCAAACGGCGGACGGACGGATAAAGGTGCAGACCAAGGGCGCATTCTTATAAGTAGCTTTTACGCTAAAGCTCCTAATAAAGATCTGAGCTTATTTTGTGAAAGGCTCATTCTTGCTGCTAAAACTGATACTATCAATATAAACAACCACATTCAGGACATGATTCCACGCTCTGTGACTGAATACAACTCTATTGAATCGGTTACATGTTGATTAGGCTCTAAACAGAATTCATGAACTCTCTCAATCCGTCTATAAAGTATTTATAATATAGACAGAAATAATTCAATGTTCATAGCCTTTCTTTGAGATCCTGAAATGTTAAGGATGCAAGGATCCTCGAATTTGAAATGTTAAGGATGCAATGAAATGTTAAGGATCCTCGAATTTTCCTGGGCAAACCCAATTGGACACAAAAATTCCAGTGCGAGCATTTTAAAGAATTTTTTTCAGTTTTCCAAAGTGAATATATACTTTAAGGATTTTTCAAGTGTTCTTATTTATATTCAAATTCATATATTGCAAAATTTCATGAAAAAACAGTCCGAGCAACGCCGGGTATATCAGCTAATATTGTACAAGATTGGTTAAATGTTGTATTTGTATCTTTTAGACGTATGCAAAAATTAAAGAACATCAATTCGTAACATGATCCAACTTGAAAGGACGTGAAGCGTGTCCGGCTTCAGCGCTCTTTTGAGGGATAGTTTGGATTACTATTGTGACTCAAATTACAATAAAGATACGATAAGGTTGCTAATAAAAAGTTAAAAACATCCTTCGCGCAACGCGGAAACATTTTTCTTTATCTAATAAATAGATGACTTCATCATCTGTATTGTTTATTACTCACAGCAAAATTCTAGAAGCACATGCGATTACAAATAGTTTCATGCAAATTACCAAATTTGGGTTCTCGCCATTTTCTTGAAAACTTTTATAAATAAACAATTCATAAACCATAGAATATTTTCCTAGGGCGAAGGTAATTGGAAAAATTCACATCCAAATATGGAAAACTCAACATTATCAGCGAATTTTATCTGACAACGAATAAGCGACTCGGTAGATGACACTATCTTCGTTTAAACACAGATAAGATACTATCTTAAAATTAGATCGTTGCCAAGACGTATTCTACGAAACAACCGTTAACATAATAAACGGGGAAAAAATGACGAAATCGAAAATGTCGTTGTTACCTTATATCACCATTTAAAGGCAATTTGAAGTGTACGTGAATTGAAAGCAGTAATAATAAGGAATGAATAGCACATTTTAGTTAAGCATTTGGGATCCTGAAATGAAATTTTTGTTTAGAGTGCTAACACTTTGGGTGATTTTTGTGTTGAAAAAAGGACTAGAAGGAAGTTTTGTGACCGTCGACAACGATGGCGGATATGAAAAGGTCGTCATCGCTCTCCCATTTGACAATAGCTACCCAAATCAAGTGGACACCATCAACAGAATTAAGGTAATCGAGTAGTAATGTGAAATGCTGATTTTGAACAAGATAATTGTTAATAATTTCGTTGTGTATCTTGTTATTGTCGCTAATGCTGCGGTTTTGAATTTTATGTATAAACCAATCCTCAAATTCCTACCCAGGAACTAGCGTTTTATTCTTTAAAACTGTTTTATAAGCTAAATGAAGAAACGACCACAGAAAGAAAAAAATGGCCAAGTTTTTGCTTCAATACATCAAGAGCAGAGTGTGACTTGCAAAAATAGATTACCAAGTAGTGAATAAGCCCACTCAGATTGTTGCAACTTAATTTACTTAGTTTTTAATTTACGTAATACATATTTCCTCCATTTTATTTTTCTCGCCCTGTCTTAGAAAAAAAAATTCAATATTCTTTTTTATGAAAAACCAATCTTAATAAATTCTTTTTTCATATTTTAAGTAGATAACTTACGATCGCTTTAATTTCTAATGAAGATACATATTAGCCAATTTAATAAATGACGGCATTCAGCTTATTTGAATATGCCATATTGAAAGATGTAATCCTTAAAAAAAGTTTAAATTTATTGATCCGAAATGATTACTAAAAATGATGACGAATATACGGTAATCGAGGATAACCACGATTTCAAAAATATTATTTTTACAAAGGGCATTCTAAATATTATAACTTTTAAGTTGACAATTAAAACTACAAGTTTAGAATATAATACAGTGAATTTTTTGAATATACGGAGTGGGCATAACGTTATAACTGTAGAACGTTATAGAAGTGCTGTCTTTACGCGGTTTACAACAATGAAAACAAACTCTCAAAGTGTTTTTAGCTGTGACTGATCCCAGCAGGGCAACGCAGTATTGCATCACAATCAAAATCATGCGGGGATGAAGGCAACATCTCTTCTATTACAAGTTTAGCAAAGTTAAAGTTTAATAATCGTGTTAACTGGGTTCAATTGCAACAACGTATTTTATTGCAATTGAACCCAGTTATCACGATTATTAATTCATACTGCAACATGGAACTATTCAATCTAAAAAAGTTAAAGTTTGGCATCTTTAAAATTTTGGCACTGTTCATAGTTGTGAGTCTAAACAACGACGTTCTCTCTTACATCGTTATCTAAACACACTTAAACATTTAAAGCAATGAAAAACAATAGGGTTGATTTCGCTTGAATTTTATATATTTTAGCCCTATCCTTCTGGTTTAACAGCATTTAAGCCTCATCAGTTATATTGTTTTTTTTTGTTGTTTTTTATTTTATTTGGAAGTTTTATTTCCTTAAAGAAAGTTTCGTTTTAATGTTTAGCGCTTAGCTATTTAATTTAATCTACTCGTGGCCCTGCCTTAATTCTAAGAAATGAGTTTGTAATCTTAAATAGAGCTTAAATGGCTGTTTGATAAATTCTTGCTTATAATTAATAATAAAATCTTGTAAACATTCCAAGTAGGAGCTTTAGCAGTGAAGGAGAAATACATTTATACATTTATTAAAAAAATTAATCCCCCCTCCCCCTCCCTCCGAGTAGGGTAAGGCGGCAAGTAGCAGATCCTGAAGTCATCTATTTTCACCCCTTTATCTGCACTTTTTACCTCTCTAAGTTTTTTAATCAAAAATTAATTTTCTTGAACGTAATATATAGAAAATGTAAAAAAGCTCGTATTTTCTTTCCTTTTCTTCATTTCCAAACGTTTGATATATCACAAGCCATATGTTGGCATAGTTCTAAAGACCACGTGACTACCACCCCCGCAAATCCGACCCCAATAAAACACCTGGGTCTAAACTTCATAGTAATGTAGATCTTGCCTAGAAGAATCTGGATACCGAATTTCACGCCTTTACGTACTGTAACACCTTAATTCTTCTAGGTGATTTAATCCATCAGACACCCTTTTACAAAAACACTCCCATTATTATCTATTACTATTAAGCAATGTAATTTACTTTATGTTAAAGAAAAGGAAAATACAAAACCACAACTCGGATAAGATAGGACTTTAATTATTCTGTCTAGAAAAATATTTTTAATTACAAATTCCTAAGTGTTTCTCCTTTTGGTCCAAAGATTCAGTTCCTTTATATATTTTTTTTTACGTTTCGCAATTATTATTTTTATGGAATTCTTACGTACAATCAATCAAAATTTGTATTTCGCATTTAAGAAAAACTTAAGGAAGGTCAACTGAATTTTCGTCCGTCTCCTCCCAAAATAAATAAAAATATGACAAAAAATTGTTTGGTAATGGTTTTAAACTAGCCAGTCTAATATTTCCTGTACCAACACTAATTGAGTTAATTTCCCTTCTCTTATCACTCTAAATCAATTAAATGCTTTTTTTCTTCCGTTGCTTATTCATTCATTTCGGGCCACTCTCTATTTTCCTGAATCACCCCAATTTAAACGATAAGCTTAATTTTTGGAATAGTCTAATTTAGTGTCTCTTCCAATCTGAGCAAGGTAACTGGTTCGTTAAAGGGCCAGCGTCTCCTCACTGCTTCGCAATTCCTGTCGGTGTCCGGAACTAGAAAGCTTGGAGTCTTCAATGGGCGAAACTTGTACGACGGGGGGAGGAAGGTTAAGTAAAAGGGGGGGGGGGCGGTTTTCTCTCTACGGGAATGAGTTAGTACTGTTAATAAGGGCCCGTCGCTAACCACACAGCAAAAATACCTTCTACGCACACGCTTTCGTCAAAAAAACTCAACAGGGGGTTCAGTCTTCACGGCGGGGTACACCAAGTTGTCGATCCATAATCTATCACCGAAAAAAGAAAAAGGAAAAAACCAAGACAGAAAACTATTTTTTACTAAATAATACTGGCCCAAATTGTCAACCATTACCAGAATTGTCCGGTTGAAATCGTTTATCGTTTATGTGTACGTGATTCGACTTCGAACTTGCGGTCGCCATTTTTTTTTCATCCATGTCCTAAGTTTTCGTCTCTCTTGCAGGCTATTCTACAATACATGGTGCCGTGGATAAACTTCTCATGGTAGTCTTATAAACTTCTCCCAACCAAGGATCGCCTTCCTTCTCTCATTGGATGAACATCTTGGTATCCTCTGGAGAACTAAAAACAAAGCGACTGCCGTCTCCAAAATCGCTTCTTAACTGCCCACCATTTTTCTACTTGAGCTCCCAACAATGTTCATTATTAACACAACGTAACCATTATTTGTCTTCTCTTGCTTTTCCTTTGTTGACGTTATCTCAAAATTATTACTAGTACTAGTAACAATAGAAAAATAAATTGCAGCTAAATCTTAGTCCGACAGTTTTTTTTTTTTATCAAAGACAAATTTTTTCCTGTCCTCTTTTAGCATGTTACAGTACCTAAATAGTCGGGGCCCCGCGGGGGGGGGGGGGGGTTCGGGGGGTTCGGAAGAACCCCCCTTTTATTTCCCTGATTTGTTCATTTGTTTTTCTTTGTTTCTACTAAAAACTATTCTACATTTTATCCCTCCCCCCATCGAACCCCCCTCATGTAAAATTCTGGTTACGCCCCTATATAGCACATAGATATGTTGTCCTCTCTGAATCCCACCCCCGTAATTCCGACCCCAGTGTACCAGTCAAAACCAAACTAAATAGTGCAGATGGACATGCCCATAGGAAGCTACATTCCGAATTTCAACCTTCTACCTCAAAAAATGTAGAAATTATGAAGGGGTACACAGACATTACAAAACCAATAAGTAACTATGTTAGTAATTGCTACGTTATGTTTAAGTCTATACCGAAACCATTTACTTTTTTGTAAATTATCACTTGTGCTAATTAATTATAATTTTTTGTTTATATTCTAAAGGATCTGTATTGAGTTACATTTGATTATCTGTTTTTTTTTGTTTTTTTATTTTATTTTATTTTTTTTTTGTTATTAACGTTCCGATTAGATTGTTTATTTATAATTGTTTTATAATCCAATTTTGTTTTACCTATTGTTCCGTAATGTGCCCACTTGGCCTAACTTGTCGGTTTTTTACCATATTGGCCTTGTTGGGCACTATTGTAACTTTTTATCTAACCCCAAATAAATAAATAAATAAATAAACTTCATTCTTTCGCTACTGAATAATACATGTATAGATTAACTTGAGCAATCGTGCGTCGACAAAGTGATTTCACGTGCACACCGATGTCAGTAATGCTTATACTCTGTCCAATGAAAGAAAAACTAGGCATGTCTAGTTAAATTTCCAATTTCAATTTTTAAACATTGTTAATTTTACTCAGCAATCTAAACCAAACATAATAGTGCAGATGGATATGCCCATAGGAAGCTACATTCCGAATTTCAATATCTACCTCAAAAAATGTAAAAATTATGAAGAATTGACATTATAAAACCAATAAGTTCTTCCATTCTTCCGCTACTTAATAACTTAGACTATGAGCACGGAGCAATATTACTCTCTTAGGACCATATCACTAACAACTTTATCAACTCAAGTGTTCCTTCAGCAATAATAAACTGATATTGTTGAGACAAGGAATACTTGGCTGCAACAATATAAGCTCATTATTGCTGATGGAAGACTTGAGTTGATAAAGGGCGAGGTCAAAAATGCAAACACCGAGTTGGGTTGGTGAGGCAATGATTATTGCTCGATTGTTAACGTATTGTTGACTATCGTAGCAACAATGATTTTCTTCACTAACTCAACTCGGTTTTAGCATTTTTGACCTCGCCCAAAGTTGTTAGTGATATGGTCCTTATTCTGTGCTATGAGCACTTGAGCAATCGTGCATCGACAAAGCGATTTCACGTGCGCGCGCCGATGTCAGTAATGCTTGAAAGATGAACAGAAAGTAACAATGTATTCCTTCTTGATAAATCGATTGTTATATGACATGCCGTTATCTTGGTATCCATTACACTCACTGTTTTAGCACGTGAATTCGTCTTGAAGGGATCCACGAAAAATTCTGAAAAGTTGATACGGCCGAGATAAGACTTTGATGGTCATATTTCTGAAAACAGAATTTGAAAAAGTTAATCCGTTTTCATGTTATCGTGCAAACGGCTGCCGGACGAACGGACGGCCGGCCGGATAAACGTACAGACCAAGGGCGCATTCTTATAAGTAGCTTTTATGCTAAAGCTCCTAATAAATGTAAAAAAACTCTTATCTTCTTTCATTTCACATCATTTCCGAACGTATGATATATCCATATCATATGTTGCCATAGTTCTAAGGACCAAGTGACTGCCACCCCCGCAAATCCGATCCCACTAGAACAATTGGGCCTCAACTTCATAGTACTGTAGATCTTGCCTACAGGAATCTGGATACTGGATTTTACGCCTTTACGTACCTAAATAGCACATAGATATGTAGCCCTCTCTGAATCCCACCCCCGTAATTCCGACCCCCGTATACCAATCAAAACCAAACTAAATAGTGCAGATGGACATGCCCATATTAAAGCTACATTCCGAATTTCAATCTTCTACCTCAAAAAATATAGAAATTATGAAAGGGACGGACTGACATTATAAAATCAATAAGTAGCTCCATTCTTATTCTACTTACGACGGTCAGTCAAATGAAAATCGGAAATATTTTTTTACAGCTACTTTATTGCAGACAGAGTTGGTACACTATTTTTCAATGTAATCCCCATCTTTTCGATGCATTTCCGCCATCGAGTTGGGAAGGCATGGATACCTCGGGAAAAAAATCAAGATCTTATAATGGAGATCTTGATTATAGGAATATGCATACCGAATTTCACTCCTTTATATGCATAAATACACCTAGACCTTTTGGTCCCCTCTAATTTTCGCCCTCAAAACTCCGACCATACTGGGCTAATCAAAACCAAACTAAATAGTGAAGCTGCACATGCCCATAGTAAACTACATTCCGAATTTCAACCTTCTACCTCAAAAAAATAGAAATGATGAAGGGTGATTCAAATCGTGTATAAAATAAAAACAATAAGTAGCTCCATTTTTCCGCTACTTAATAATAAGCTTATAGATTATGAGCACTTGAGCAATCGTGCGTCGACAAAGCGATTTCACGTGCGTGCGCCGATGTCAATAATTCTTAAAAGATGAACAGAAAGTAACAATATATTCCTTCTTTGTTATCTTTGAATTATTTACACTCACTGTTTTAGCTCGTGAATTCGACTTGAAGGGGTCCAAGAAAAATTCTGAAAAGTTGATACGGCTGAGATAAGGCTTTAATGGTCATATTTCTGAAAACAGAATTTGAAAAAGTTAATCCGTTTTCAAGTTATCGTGCAAACGGCTGCCGGACGGACGGCCGGATAAACGTACAGACCAAGGGCGCATTCTTATAAGTAGCTTTTATGCTAAAGCTCCTAATAAGCCCTAAATTTGCACTTCTTATGATAATGTAAAATGTATGATGGTTTCCGTGCGGAGGCTTTCTCTTTAGGAGGTGTTGTTCAAGTCAGGATTACCAGAATTGATTAAATAACAACCAATTTTTCAAGTTACGTTCCCTCAGACATCATAGGAAAGAATAGTTCACAGGTGTTCTCTCACCTCAGTTTATATAGAGCTTTACTCACAAGGAAACTACACGAACATGTACCTCACAGATTCCCACCAAATTGAAATATGTTACTTATCTGAGGCTACTATTGATGCTTGCAAAATAAGAAAATGAAATTTTGTTTCTTTCAAATTAGACCGCGAAAAAGAAAAAATTTGAGCATAAGGTGCGTCACATAAGTATAGGACCACGCATATTTTCCCTTGTCTGCAGGAAACCAAATAAAATAATTAAAACATTCTCACAACTATTATTTATTGTCTCTAAAGAAAATAATGGAAAACAAACAACAACAAGAATAAGAATTTATAAAAATAGAAATTAAGCTGTCCCATAAGTATAGGACCAGCATCACTTATGAGCAGAAAAATTAAGAAAGCAGTGATTAATCAGTCAATAGATGACACTGGTGATTACCTAATAGGGTTGCCTCAACAAAAACTTTCAAGTGGCTGTAAACAAGCAACTTAAACACAATGCCTCGTAACACCACCTTGTCAGACTATGAAAGGGGTCAAATTGATGCTTTGAAAGCTTCTGAAGTGAATGCACGAGGTATAGGACAGGCTATAAGTCGGTCACATAAAGCTGTACTTAATTATTTGAAAGCTGGTGCTCAGTATGGCCAAAAAAAGAGACCTGGGAGACCTCAGAAGACGACTAATCGACAAAAAAGGGCGATTATAAAAAAATGAAATACCCCACAACATCTTTGCGTGCGGTGGCCAATTCTGAAGATGTTCCAGTATCAAAATAAACTGTGAACGGATTGTGAAGCAGGTATCATGAAAAGAAATCAGCAACCTGCACTCTAACTGCACCACAACGGTTGGCCTTTGCGCAGTCAGTGATGTTCTGGACAGAAGATTGAAAGAGAGGGGAGAAAAAATTCAATTTAGATGGGCCAGACGGCTAGCAATATTACTGGCATGGCTTCAGGAGGTCAGAAGAAATGTATTTCATATGGCAACAAGGAGGAGGATCACTTATGGTCTGGATTGGCTTCGGATGGAATGGTAGAACCAATTTAGCTATTGTTAGTGGAAGAATGAAGACTTCAGATTATCAAGATCTGCTTGATATTCATCTTTTACCGTTTGGGGAGAAGATTGGAGGGACCAGATGGATTTTCCAGCAAGATAATGCCCCAGTTCACTGTGCAACATAACCCCGCTTGATTTTATTGTGGGGATATGTTACGGATAAGGCTTGTCAATACTTTTATTGCCTCATTGTATATCCATTTGTAACTTACTTACTGACTTCCCCTCGTACATAGGGAAGGTTTAACTCAAAAATGTTCGATATGAGTTTTTTCTTATGCCACACCTCAGATGTTTCTTCATCAATAAAGAGAAGGTAATTTCTTTCTGAAAGAATTTTTTTTTCCTAATTTCTGTTAAAAGGAGATGTCAAAAGTAAAGACTTCTTCCCGCGTTTAATGATTGAAAAACTCACCTTTTCCATTCGGTGCAAAATATTCTATTAACTAATATTCAGTCTATTTTACGACAAGTATTATGGCTACATTTTAAGACTAATGTAACCTTTATTTCATTTCATGACTACATTGCTGTAACCATTATTTCATTTTACTTATGGTTTATTTAAAAGTTATCAGCAAATGCCTTCTCATTCATTTCGGTCATATTTCTAAGAACTTCACAACACGTCTTTTAAATCTAAAAGAATTCTTGTACATCATTTTTGAATACTATTTTATAAGCAAACCAGAGAAAAAAATGAGAATCTTGGCATAGTATACTTATTAATATGACGTTATTCCTCTCCTTAACCGAATCAGAGCAGCAGTTCTTTGGCATGGACCCCATAAATGTGCGGATACGGGTGTCATCAATGTGAAGTCACCCGATCATCAGCTATTCCCGAAATTCGGCGAGATTGGTTAGATAAGTGTCGGCGTTTTATTCTTTGTTGAAGATTTTGGATGGGATTTTTATGTGGGGACTTTGCTGATCGTCAAGCTAGCTTCCATGCACGCAAAATAGCATGCGATTGTGCGGCTATGCGTTTCAGGTCACGTATCTGCCTGTGCCGATCCATTACTGCATTTCGCACACTGCAGCGGAGAATCGTACGAACACATTCGGTTCATGGAAACCAAAACTCCATGACGCTCTATCACAAGACGCAGGATGCAATTACACAGTCAAATACAATTATGCGCGTATGGAAACAGCCTTCAAAGCTAAAAGGCATTCAAAATGTCCATCGTGCTAAATCCAACCCTGTGCATCAACAAATCCATCCTAAATGCAGTTGTTGTCGTGTCAAAAGTGGAAACATCCAGAATGTCGCACCTTGAAATGCTGAAAAAGCAACATTTAATCGTTCAGAAGCCGAATAGTCCATAATGATTGAAACAGTCGTTTAAAATAGAAATCATGATGTTGCATAGTCACTTCAACCAAAGGCTCATTTACTGCAGGTAAATTAATACAAACGCGACATGGAGCTCCATCCAGCCTGTGCCACAAGTAGTACAGGGAAGGCCTCAGTCTATTTACGAGTTTTACGAATAGGTTTTACAAATTCTCGTTTAAATTAAACCTTGCCTCTTATTTCTTACAACTCGACTCTCTAAATTCTATAGTATTGAAGCAGAGAAATGTCTATAGTGAATTTCTCCGAAATGGAGATAACAAAGACCCAGGAATCTAGGATATTGAGTACAATACCCTGGCCCTGAGACAATGACGGAGATCGAGGTCATGGAGCGCTCACCATAGGTGACCGGCGGGAGGGGGTGAGTATCCCATGCCCTTCCCGGAAATATCTCAGGTGGTAAGATGTAGTGTTTACGGCACTAGACGACCACTAACCTCCGAGAAAAAAAGTCCAGGAGCAACCCCTATAAATGTAAGTAAATATAAAATATTCCCGTTGGTTGGAGTCGGAGTCTCGGTCTATCTATGCTACACTCACACACACGGGTGATTAGCAGATTCGTAACTAGCTTGGGCGAGAGGCGATTGCAGCTCCAGGCTCGTTACACTAAGATTAAAATGTCCTGAGATATTTCCATTATTATGTACTTGATGACTGAGCAAAAAATGAATAAGAAATCAAATTATTTTTTTAATTTAGCTTAATTATCAGTGTTGGAAATAAAATAAAATAATATGCTTTCTCTCCCAAGAAAATTGAATATAAATTTCGATATCATAATCAGTTGAAAAATCAAAGATACTAAAAAATAGAGAAAATTCATTGAAGCTGTGGATATTTTTAAATTTTTTGTTGATCTATTATTGAAATGCTCTTGTACAATCTGAAAAAATAAGTTATTCATTTTAATTTAGAGAGATAAGAAATTTCTTCATTGCAGACAAATGTTTAAATTAGGGTATGTTCTTTTGTGGTAAGAGAATTTTTCATATACAAGCAATGTTTATAATGTTTTCTCAATCAATTTTGTCTTTTGTAGGCGCTAATAACAGTTTCTTCGGAAAAACTGTATAACCTGACACGAAATAGATTTTACTTCAAAAACGTGTCGATCCTCGTTCCGAACTCATGGGGCATAGCCAAAGCGGTTCCTGCAACCTTTGAACTCCATAAAGAAGCCGACGTCCGAGTGGAATATTCTCACGACGTGTACGGAGACGAACCGTTCACCCAACAGCCAAGAGGATGCGGAGAGAGAGGCGACTTCATCCAAATCACTCCCAATTTCTTAAGTTACTCCGAGAACCATACAGAAACATCAGGTAGTCATGATATGCAACAATACAAAATTTAACACTTCATTTATATACATTTTGTTTTCTTAAATACGAAAGTTTGGATTTTGTCGTAGCTACAAAACTCGTGAGGGAGTGGTCTCGGCTTCGGTTTGGAATATTTGAAGAGAACGGCCTTAACGACAAAGAAGGACGATTCCCCTTGACGTACTATACAAGCGACGGACAAAAAAAAGTCACCGCCTGTATCAACCCTTATCCATCAGATTTCAAGTAAAACTTTAAATTCCACTAAACTCACACATTACTATCATGTAAATTATACGTAGAGGTGTTACGGGTTTTCTCACATATTACACTAGTGGAAATAGCAAATTTTAAACCAAGAATACCTTGACTGAATCGTATCAAATTGAGCATACATCGCTCTTATACAGGTTAGATAAATTCGATTATCAGTTAATTGTCAAACACATAATCCAGGTTGTGAATAATATATTTAAGAGCTGCAAGTTATTTAGCAAGCACCCCATCTCGACGGTATGAGGGTAAAAAGGGAGGTTAAAAGCGCATGCCAATAGGCAGGAGGCTAAAAAGGAAGCCAGGAACGACAAATAAGGTATTAACCAAAAAATAAGAAAAGGAAAAGCTAAAGGAGGGCTTAAAGCAGGACATAATTCGATAATTGAATACTGAGGTAGTATTGGTTAAGACGTCTTTTTAGGTGGACACATGACGTGGTGCATTGAGCAGAAACACAGAGGTATACCGTAGACCGTATGTCACGAGGCAAATCATTCCACAAGGATATTGCGCTATACGGAAAGCTTTTAGATTTAACTGTTGACACTATGTTAAGAACATGGCCGTAGTGAGGGGGGGGGGCGCCTAGGCACCTGCCCGGGGCCCCCTGTATATAGGGGACCCCCATTCAATGTATGGTCCCACTCTAAAATGTCATAATTATTTTCTGTGAAGTAATGATTGGCACATATGGTCAATACTTGGATTTCGGCTAGGTCTATGTTAAATTTGTTTTTGGGTAAACTTGTGTAGGGCCCCATAAAAGCTGATTTGACCAGGGCCCAAAAATTTCTCACTACGGCGCAGGTTAAGAATCTTAAAAAGGTATCTCCGCGTTTGTCGGACTTTGGTAGTAAACCTAAACCATTGCCCGACAAACATGGCAGGATGTTTGTCAATAAGGAGAGCTTCAGCTACCTCCGCTGTTAACGCAACTTTCATTATTGTAGTAACTGTAGGTAGATCATACTTCGTGCATATCAACGTCACAGATTCTGTTCTTCCCAATTTAAAGGCTGTCCGAATTAACGTATTGTAAGCGGCGGAAGGTCTCTTTAAATTGACAGAAGTGGAGAACCAGAATAAGGCTCCGTAAGTGAGCTGAGGCACAATCAATGTTAATATAAACTGGCACGTCTGTAGGGTAGTCAAGAGGGATCTTAGCCTTTTGACCATAACAAATTTGCGGTGTATAGTAGATATTAATCCATCCATACAAATATTATAAATGTGAAAGTGTGTTTGTTTGTTTGTTTGTTTGTTGTTGGTCCTTCTTTCACGTGATACGGAGCGACGGATTGATGTGGTTTTCTGTATGGAGATAGTCGAAGGGCTCGAGAGTGACATAGGCTACTTTTTACCGCGGGAAAATCTCTTTCCCACGAGAAAACACCGCTTTCCTAAGTCTTTTTAAAATCCCCCTGCTTATCATCACGCAATTGACGAACACGATGCACGCACCAACAATAGATATCTCATGACCAACAATGCAAGGCAAAATTGTTGTGCTTTATAAATAAGGTTCAATTTGTAACAACGCATGGAATCCCTGTTGTTTGGGCTTGCATAGAATCTATAGATGGCGCTACTGTATTGCTAAAACGCGCTAAGCTTGTGTTTATTCTGACTGCACTTAAGACCAGTTATCGGGCCGCGCACCACACAACAGTGCAGTACCTCGCAAATGTAAAGCAAGTCATTCAAGAGCTTTTTCTGAAGCACAAGCGAAAACATTAGCTCGATCACTAGAATCTTGGAAGATGCTGAACTGTAAATGCAAGAAGAAGCAGAGCGTCAGGCTGCTTTGAGAGCCGCTGAATCCCCGTTTCAGACGCAACAACGGCGAATTGAATAGGCGGTGCGTCAGGCCACTTTGAGAGACAACGACACACTTATTCAACCTCAGCAAAGACGACTTGAACAGGGAGAGCGTCAAAATAATCTAAGAACTTCCGAGACGGATGAAGAAACGCAGCACCGTTAAACGAACAGGCTGAGCGTCAAGCGCGCTTAAGGGTCTCCGATTCACCTATTCAGAGTCAACTTCGGCTGGAAGAACAAGCAGAACGACAGGCTGCTTTAAGGGCATCTGAAACATCGGGACAGTCACAGGCGCGTAGATATGAAAATGCACAACTCCAAGCGGAACGTTTCAAAGAAACACCTGGTCTATATTTTATGAGGCGGCATAGAGGGTGAATACAAAAGTCTGTACCCCCCTTTTATTTTTTGAACCGAAGCAGATATGTCAATTTTGATGAATCCAATGAATAGAAAGTTGTGGGTGGCCTATCCCATGGTGCACTTTTAAACATCCCAAATATGCAAATTAGGACACATTCAAAATTTATCTCAAAAACCGTAAGGGATAGAGAAAAAACCCAGTTGCAAACTTGTTCAGCATAAAAAAATAAACAAAACAAAAAAATCATCCAAATCGGACCAACCAATCACCCACAATCACGTGGTGAACAGTCACACTGCACAAGGAAAACTGAATGTTGATATTTCCACCATGTAAAGCATGCAAATCAAAAAATTAACATAAATTACCATACTCACATTCACTTTCATGCGGAAAAGCAAATAAAAGGGATGTTTCAGCACACAGAAGACAGAACAATTTCAGGATGGCAAGCTACACTGTTCCGGAAATGGTCAACATGATCTTCTATTTCGGAGAGGCAAGGAGAAACCTACAAACGCCATCCATCTCGTCAAACAATGCGTCACATTATTCAAAGATTCGAGGCTTCAGGGAATGTTAATACAGAACGAGGACGATCAAGGGCACAAGGCGACGAGCACAACAACACTAGTTCTGGCTGCAGTTGCTGCAAATCCCCACACAAGCAGCAGAGCAATTGCTGCAGATGTTGGGTGCCATCAGAGAACTGTTCTCAACATTCTACGCACATCATTTTCACCCATACCAAATTCATTGTCACCAGGAGTTACTGCCATTGGAATATGTTGCTAGGGCCGCCTTCTGCAACTGGTTACTTACCTGCCCGGATGACAATCCAAACTTCATTCATGAGGTGTTGTGGACAGATGAAGCCCAGTTCACCAGGGATGGAGTTATCAACAGGCACAACCATTATCATTGTGCAGACGAAAACCCACTATGTCTGCGAGAAGCAACTCATCAAGTGAACTAGAGAATCAATGTGTGGTGTGGATTGTACAACGATACTGTGGTTGGACCGTATTTTTACGATGGAACACTGATTGCAGAACGCTACCAAACGCACTGATTGGCTCAAATTCTCAATGTGGTAGTCACAGACTTCATTGACAATTTGCCATTGGCCTCGTATCAGCGCACGTGGTTTCAGCATGATGAAGCTCCTCCACATTACGGGTTGGTCGTTCGTGAGCGTCTAAATGAGATGTTTGGACAGCAATGGATTGGCCGAGGAGGACCAGTTCGTTGGCCACCCCGCTCCCCTGATTTTACACCACTTGACTTTTTCTTGTGGGGATACCTGAAGGACAAGGTTTACGCTACGCAGCCCGCCTCAATGGAGGATCTGGTTCAACGAACCCAGGAAGCGTGCCGAGGAGTGACACCAGCCATGCTTGCTGATGTTTTGGCGTCAGTTAGGTTCCGTGCCCAATTGTGTTATGGTGCCCACTGTCGTCACATCGAGCATTTTTTTGATTAACTTTTTTTTTTAAACTGTTTGAAGTAACTTGTTTGTGCAGTGTGACTGTTTGTAAGCTACAAACATTTCTCCACGTGATTGTGGGTGATTGGTTGGTCCAATTTGGATGATTTTTTTGTTTTGTTTGTTTTTTTATGCTGAACGAGTTTGCAATTGGGTTTTTCTCTCTATCCCTTACGGTTTTTGAGATAAATTTTGAATGTGTCCTAATTTGCATATTTGGGATGATGAAAAGTGCACCATGGGATAGGCCACCCACAACTTCCTATTCATTGGATTCATCAAAATTGACATATCTGCTTTGGTTCAAAAAATAAAAGGGGGGTTCAGACTTTTGTATTCACCCTGTATAATTACGATCCTTCATTGATTATAAGAATCACAGGTCAGTTCTTATCGGACTAATGGACCAGATGTGTCGATTTTGCCGTGCTTTAAAATGGAAAGATGAGACCGTAGGCATGTGCTGTTCCACTGGCAAAATTTCCCTTCCTTTATTTGGTGAGCCAGAAGAGCCTAAAACTCTGTGATGATTCAAAGCGCTTTTTAAATACGATCCGAAAATACAACTCATGCTTCTAAATGACATCTTTTGGAGTGGACCGAGAGTTAACAATGCCCTGATTTTCGTCAACATTTGCTGTACAAGGGCAAGTTTATCATAGAATAAGCTCGCTTTTTCCAGGTGTTAATGAACAGTATAAATTTTTCCAAGGAGTTGAAAGAAATACGGTGTTAAAAATTCAAAGAATTTTGCATGAACAAAACATCTTAATAAATATATTTAAAACATCTTTAGAGAACCTGGCTCAAGAGGATTATAAGGTAGTAACCCATGCAAATTGAACTCCGCGAAGAGAGCACGAAAGGCGTTACAATGTGCCATTGATTAATGAAATTGCTGCTGTAGTTAGCGGCGATCAGTTCTCCTCAAGGAATATTGTCTTGGAGCACATGATAATACTTTGCAACGGGTAGCCGACACTCAAGTTTTATGATGGCCTGCAATATCCAAGGGACAAGAGAGAGACCAAGGGGGATACCAAGGGCAAAATATTCGGAGAGGTACAGTGTTTCATGTATTCCATTGAGTGGCAAAAAAGAGGACAACCACAAGTGCACATTCTAATATGGTTGAAAGAGAAATTACGCCCCTTCCAAATAGACGACTTAATAAACGCCGAGATTCCGGATCTGGTACATGATAAAGAATTGTATGATACCATAGTCCGAAACATGGTTCACAGTCCCTGTGGAACACGATACCCAGCATCGCAATGCATGGAAGAAGAAATATGTAAAAAAAATTCATAAACAGCTCCTAAAAGAAACAGTACACAATGACATGGGCTGCCCATTATTCAGACGCAGAAACCCGAAGATAGTGGTAAGAAAGTTACTACAGTCGAACCCTGATAACTCAAATCATCAGCGGACCACATAAAAACTTTGACTTATCAGGTTTTGGAGTAAACCAGTAAGTCGAAAACGAGGCTACATGACCACTACAAAGATTCCATGATACTCATAATATTTCTATGAATTTGATTAGTTTTAATGAGATCCATAAACAAATACAGTACGGGCCCAGTAAAATACGGTCCGTTCCAACACAAGATCAATTCTAATGCTGTTTTGGCTTCCAAATTCTACTTCCGGTTTGTAAAAGTTTTTCAAAAGGCATCTCTTGGCGATTTTTGCCCATTTACTTTTCATCTGATGACATTTATGATACACTGATTGGAAGAAAGTAATTGGACACCTTGTACAGTGCGTTTATTTGCTTTTATAACAGCTAATATCCTGTCGGCCCCCCTCTGGCTGCAATCACGGCGGCCACTCTCCGGGGCATGCTTTCCACAAGAGTACGTACGGCCCCCACAGGAATCTCCCGCCAAATGTTCCGTACAGCCGTCCACAGTTCAGGTAGTGTTTTGGGGAGCGGGCTACTACCCCTCAACCGACGCTCGACTTCATCCCACAGACGTTCGATGGGATTCAGGTCGGGGCTCTGTGCTGGCCACTGCATGCGTTCAACATTATTATCGGCATACTATTGCAGGGTATCAGCTGCAACATGTGGCCTGGCATTGTCGTCTTGGTACAGGCATGGCTCTAGACCATAGGTTTGCCAAAGGGTTGGGAGAACGGAATTGTCCAGGATGGTAGTGTAGTCCGTAGCCCTCATGGTACCTTCCTTCTTCACTACCGGGCCTACGCCATACCACGAAAAACAGCCCCACACCATAATTCCTCCCCCGCCGAACCTCACTGTTGGGATGATACACTCAGGAAGGAGCCGTTTTCCAGGTAAACGCCACACCCAAACTCTGCCATCCGATCGAAACAGTGTGAAGCGGGATTCATCGCTCCAGAGAACACGTTTCCAGTCCTCAACGGTCCAATCTTTGCGTTCCCTGGTTCATTGCAGTCTGTTCGTTTTGTTCGCCGGTGAGACTAGCGGCTTGTGGGCTACTGCTCTGCAGTGATTGCCCCTCACATGTGGGCCTCCTTTCGGAGGATCTTGGTGGATACGTGACATCCAGATGCCTGCTGGAATTCCCCGGCGATGGTGGTCATCGTCGAACGTCGGTTCTACCGTATCTTCCGCTGCAGCAGCCGACGGTTCCCTTCGGTCAACGCGGGTGGACGACCAGGCCTTGGTGCATTCGTACAATGTCCATTGGTCCTGTACTTCTTCAGCACATATGCCACTGTTGATTTCGGGTGGTCCGGCTACTGGTAATCTCCCGTATGGATGCGCCTTGGAGCGACATTCCAACCAGGACACCTTTTTCGAACTCTGTCAGCTCCGCCTGTAGCGGCATGATGCTTCAGTTAGAGTCAATGGTATTGTCTGATGACTATCTTTGCATTTCCATACAGTAGTGACACCTGTGGTAGCGGAAAGGTCCATTTTTTGCCGGGTGGATGGGTAAGGTCCATTTTTTTTGCCGGGTGGATGCGGAAAGGTCTAATTACTTTCTTCCAATCAGTGTATATGTATAAATGTTTTATATTTGAAACTTTACAGAGAATTCTTTTTTCTCGAATTTCCGTTAATTTTTGCATGGACAAAGGCAATGAGACACTGAAGTTTCGAAATCAAAATGGCGACGGCCAATCAGAAGTGTTTGACTGCTTCTAAAAACTCGTTTGCGATCATTCATGCAGTGAACTTTATGGTCAACATGAACACTTCTTCTAAAAATGAACGTGCAATCGTCTTCAATTACTACGTCTAAATATTCTCTCATTGAACGATCGCAATCAACAAGTGTTCGTACTAAGTTTTGATTTTCACACTGGCTGCCAGCGACTGCGAAAGATTCCTTCATCGTTTTCTGTCCCATGTGGACATAAAATTAAAGATGAAAAATGAAATAAAGTTTCAATAGGCAAAGCTCGTTTTTTTTTTTTTTTTGTTTTTTTTTTTTGCTTAAATTTACGAATATCTATTCATTAAAACCAAAATTCTTTTGAGTTATCCGGGATTTATTAAATATTTGTTTGAGTTAATGAGTGAATTTTCTATTGAAATAAATGCTCTGGGGGATGGGACTTAGAATATCGTTTGAGTTAACCGGGAATTTGAGTTATCAGAGTTTGAGTTATTCAGGTTCGACTGTATTAAGACTCGCGCTGGAGCGTTCGAGACCTTAGACAACAATTGGGTTGTCCCGTATTCGGCCATTATTTGTAAAATGTTTAATGCTCATATTAATGTAGAAGCCTGCAGCTGTGTACGCGCAATCAAATATATAAGCAAGTATACAGGGCGATTACAAAAGAACTTCACACTTTTAAAAATTTATTACATCAAAGCTATTCAGAATATAGACACACCACATACGGATTCTTAAAGAAAAACTCCTGAAGTTTATTGTGACACAGTTAAAGTTGTTCAATATGCCCCCCTCTCGTGACACGGCATACATCAATGTGGTAGTCGAATTCGTCCCAAGGTGTGAGGTCGGGGCTCCGCGGTGGCCACTTGGCAAGTTCCAGGTTATTGTTTCCTCGACCAATCCACCGCTGTGATTTCTTTTTATGGGGGTGTGTAAAGGACAAGAAGCTGAAAGAACGCATTACGGTAGCGATACGTGGGAATGATGGAGACATGTTAATGTGGGTTTGGGACGAATTCGACTACAGGGGGGCATATTGAACATCTTTAACTGTGTCACAATAAACTTCAGGAGTTTTTCTTTAAGAATCCGTATGTGATGTGTCTATATTCTGAATAGCTTTGATGTAATAAATTTTTAAAAGTGTGAAGTTTTTTTGTAATCACCTTGTATAGATATAAAAACCCCTCAAGCAGGGCGTTATGTCAGCAGCAACGAGGCAGCGTGACGGCTCCTTGGTTTCCCCTTACACGAGAGACATCCAACTGTTAGTCATCATGCCGTACACTTGGAAAACGGAGAGCGTGTATATTTCAACGAGAGCAACTTCCAAGAAAGAGTTTCATCATCGCCCAAAACAACATTCTTTCAGCTTTATCAGACCGAATCTTTTGCAATAACATTTTAAATGCAGAAGTTCCCCGTTATGCCGAGGTCAAGAAAGGAGTGGAAACGTCGCGTTCAAGGTACACCTGTTGAAAGGTGGTCCAGAGTATAATCATCGGATGTCCTTGGTCGTGTCTACACTGTCAGGCCCCCAAACACTGAATAAATTTAAAATGTTTCATGAAAAAAAAGAAATGTGTGCGTGCTAGAGAAATTTCAAAATTATATTCGTAATCAGCATAAAAAATACTTTCAAAAATCACCCACTTGCATTTAGTTAAAAGAAAAATCGTAAATTTTGTTGGCCAGTATTATTTGCCAACGACGATATTTTAATGATGAAAGTAATGGAAAACATACCCTATTATAAGCTATCATCATCTATTTGACTCTGACAAAGAGTGAATAATTGGCATAAGAGATAGGAGCAATGGATAGCAAAATAAATGCTGGAGGGATGGAATCAGGGAAAAAAAAGATTTCAAACGTTTTCTTTCAGAAAAACGATAACAAGGGAATGGCTGTAGGGAATCGCGTTTAATGACAAGGAATATACCGGGAGTAATTAAATGTGTATCGCAATATACCTTTGAAAAGAAGTTAATTAAATCTGATCCCATGAGGTTATAGCTGATTTGGTTAATGTCCAAGGAATGATGATTTTTTGCTTGTAGCCTATGTGAAAAGAGTAATAAAACCAATGCTCATGGACAATGCACTTCTAACATGACAATGACACAAGAAAAGCCTTGAAGAACGCATTTCAGACTGGTCCACCTGATCCCCTGAATTGCCCCTGTATAAAGATCCGCGAGAAAGGGTCTGCGTTCCTAGAAATGTTCAAATTTCTTTAGATTCGTTATTTTACCCACGTTGTATTGCACTGTAAAGTAAACGTTATTGAATAACTAAAAAAGAAAAATTTCTTTAATAAGTTGATTCTTGTTCGTTGATTAATATCACAATAAAGCTTGGAGAACGTACGAGGACTGAATTAAGTTAGGTAATAGTTCTTTCCATTTCTACTGTGTAATTACCACAACTTACAGGTATTGGACATTGAAACTGAAACACCTGGTAGAAATTCAAAATCTTTATTTAATAAGGTGTTGGGGCACCGTGGGCAGCCAGCACAGCAGCAACACGTCTTGGGAAGGATCGGTAGAGGTCCTGCACAGTTTGCACCCCAAACCATTACTGATCCACCTCCGTGTTTGACTGTGGCTGCCAAGCAGTCTGGGTTGTAGGCATCAGAGGGGCTCCTCCAGACGAATACCCTCCCTGTTGTTTGGAAGACAGTGTAGCTGGACTCATCCGAGAATATGACGCGTTTGAGGTCATCCAACGTCCAGGATTTATGCGTCCGGTACCACTGAACCCGCTTGGAGGCATTTGTACTACTGATGAAAGGCTTCGGTATAGCAACCCTGCCATGGATGTTGGATTTATGCAGGTAACGACGGATTGTCTTCGTGCACACAGGTTCCTGGAGGTGTGTATTCATTTCTGCGGTGATTTCTGCTGCGGTGATTTTCCGCTTTCGTGCAACAATCCTGGTCAATGTCCTGACGTCTCTTTCCGACAACTTTCGTTTTCTCCTGCAGTTGCTCCTCCTGGACGTGGTTCGTCCTTCCTGTTCATATGCACACATCACCCTGGATACTGTAGCACGTGAGACATCCCAAAGTGTGGCAGTTTTGGACACAGATGCACCTGCTAGACGCGCGCCAACAATCTGCCCTCTTTTGAAGTCGGATATGTCTCCCATTATAGCGCTCTGCACAGACAATTTGAAGCTTACTATCAAACTTTTCTACTGGAGTGACTACCAAGAACTCTGACACGTAATTCATTGATATGCATACGATTAATTACCTAGCAGAAGGTTCTATTCAGCCCTGGGGGTATCCAGTGCTATTTGCGAAGGTGTTTCAGTTTCAATGTCCAATACCTGTACGACAATGTAATTTAATGCAAACTCGGTGAAAACCCCAATACTGAGTACAGGGTGTTGCAGATATCTACAGGGCTCGATTGCAGGGGCCGGCTCGACATCAATGATAATTGGGTAATTTTACCAAAAACATGATAGTTTTGACGTTGACCCCCCCCCCCCCCCTCCCCGACTGTGGAAACTGCTAGCTATAGGCCACTTTCATCTCCCTCCATTCTGTCAAACGACCGAGTCGGCCCTGCAATCGAGCGGGTAGACTTCCCGTTATACTGCCATGTAGTTATCTGCAACACCCTGTACTCCAAAAACACTATTCCACATAATAAATTTAAATGACTCAAATTATTATTCGGAATAGTTTTTTTTTTGGAATTTTTTTCTTTGTATAGTTGTGCCCACAGTTTTTGGCTTGATTCCTTTGTACCCAATACGGAGCTTTTCATTTTCGTCGAAACTACTGATACTTTTAAAAAGTTGCCTGCTTACCTAACAATTATAAAATAAAGATTACTTTAAATTATAAGTATTTGCTTACATTGAAATTAACTGTCCTGTTGCAATATCGATTTTTTAGTGCAGAAGATTGCGAGAGATATACTTCGTGCAACTTCCCTGCTGAAAAAAATTCCGTGTACAGATCTTCTGTAATGGATTACAATGTTCCTAAGGTAATTCTTTTAGAGGAAAATAGCTTTAATTATATTTCGTCCACTCTGTAGAAAACTCGCAAAACATATATGATCCAAATTTTAAAATTAAAATAATTTTAATTATCTATGAAAAACATTGATAAGTTTAAAATGTAAATTAACGAAGGGAGTCGGAGAATGAGAAATATAAAAAGCTGCATATTAACATTTAAAGGGAAAAGTAGATAAAGTAAACGAGACAAATAGTTGACATCAAATGTATCTATGCTTCTAAGTAAATAATAAATACTTTCTAAAGAAAATTCAGTTCAACGCATTACTGTTGCATCTAGACGGAAACATTTTGCAGCAACGACACGGACCACAAACACATTAGAGAAGCTCCTACTCCTCACAATGCCCTGTGCTTCGAGAGGAGTACATGGGATGTCATCGCCAGTAGTCCCGATTACCTACAAAGTAATTCAATAACGACGAACTTCACCAAGCCAGAGTAAGCAATCAATTCATTTTACTTATTTAACTCTTTCGATTAATGTGTATACCATGTTTTACGTTTTCCATAGCCAACCAAAATTCAATGTGATATCTTTTCAAGAAATCTATTTCGTTCTGGTTTTGGACAATAGCTTCTGCGTTGACATTAAAAACAAGGTAACATTACTTAAAATTAATTTATTGTATATGTTGTGTTTTTGTCTTTTTTTTTTCTTTCTGGCAAATTTAAGAAATATTCGTTTCTTCTAAAAATGCTCAATAAAATTGATCCCCGTGTTTAGCGTTTTTAAAGCGAAAGTTTTATTGTTAGAAGAATTAATTTAAGGAACATACGGTGATAAGGGACTTTTTATTTTGCAAAGGTGAAAGGCAAATCCGAGCACATAAAACAGTGGTGATAGGAATTTTGGCCCATAGCAACTTGTGGATTACAATGCTGGAGCTGAATAATTTTAAAATGTTTCATGAAAAAAAAGAAATTGTGCGTGCTAGAGAAATTTCATGCTTTGCAAGCTTCCTCTAAATGCTTTGCAAACAATGACCATAGCAACTTGTTGCGCGATATATAGACTAGTGAGCCATTGCAATAAGACCACCTCCAACTTAGAGAAATGAGCTCGGCCTGAGGTAAATGTACGGCGCAAATGCGGCTCATACTGCCGTATATAAACTGCCACCGAAGTGGTTTTCTAACCTAACCTAAGCTAAATATAGAATGTTCGGCTGCAGAAAAGGGCAAATCGTGTTGGCCAGGTTCCTCGGAATGTCGATCTCGGAAATGGCGCGTTTTCTGGGCTGATCTCGTACACTCATTTGAGTGCTTATCAAAAATGGTGTACGAATGGGGAAACGACGAGTCGCCGTCCTGCCGTTTTCCGTCCAGGGTGCATTGATTCCAGAGGGCAGTGAAGACTAGTATGCATTGTTCACTGTCAACGAAGGGCCCAACTCACCGACAGCTACAACCGTGGTGACACAGACAATGTGTCTCAGCGCACAGTTCAGCATAGCGTTCAGCAAATGACCAGGGAGCATAGCAATTGCACTAAAAAGGACTGAAAGAAAGTTGGCTGTTGCAGCGAGTCACGTTTTCTGGTCCATCACGTGGACTGCGGATACGATGATTTAAAAATAGAAACTGCGACAGTTGGATGGATACGACCTCCACTGTATGGGAACAAGAGAAGCAGCTGATAGCTAAGCCCTGGTATCAGATACCTCAGACTATCTACCAGTACCTTGTCGAGTCCATGCCTCAATGCATGTCCGTGGTTTTGCCGAAAAGTGGTCCTGTGTTGTATTATACCGGTGGTCATAATGTAAAGTATATGGATCATTCTCTCGCGGAACAGCCCTAGGATTCTCGAGAGCAACCGTATCAAGGGTATACTGCGAATACAGGGTGGTTATAAAATAAGTTAGCCTACTCAGAGACCTCTAGAGCCCAATCTACTGAACCGACTGTGATGTAAATTGAAATGCAGGCTATTCAGAAAATGGGGGAAGAATTCCGGAAAGAAAAAAATTAGTGGAGATTTTCACCATCAGATAAAAATGTGGCACTCTGGAATGCCAAATTGAGATTTTAAAACTAGTTATATTGGTTTAAACAAGCAGGCAAGGTTTTTGTTTGATTATAGCGTATGTTCGTTCTCAATGTCGGCCTTATTAGCAGAAAATTTATGTAAATTAGACAGTCAACATACCCAGAATGGAATGGATTGATCCATGTGCATTGCATTATGTTTAGTGAAAAGCTTTCACGAAAGATCATGGTTTTAAGTAAGAAAGGACGCGCACGGTTGTTTTACCAGAATGATAGCAGCAGTCCAGCTGCATTGCGAGCCTATCGTCGTCTAAAAGGACTGCGGAAAGGGCCCATGTCAGATACTGAGTTGTGAAAAATGATAAAGAAATTTGAATAGGCTGTCGTACCAGAAAGAGTACGGCGCAAGATAGCAGACGAAGCTGTTGAGGACGTGGCTGTTGCACTGGTGGATAGAGCTTCCTCTTCTCAACTTTCTGCAACAAGTGCTCGAGCAACAGCACGCGAATTGTCCATCCCATGGTCCACGGTGCGAAAGGTCTTGCGGTCTATTCTGCATTAGTACCCATACAAGATTCATCTGCACAACAGATAATACCTCAAGATCTCACTCAACTTTGCTTATCGCCTTTTGGAGAGAATGATTGTTGATGACCTGTAGCCGTGGAACATTCTATGGTCAGACGAAGCACGTTTCACCCTAGAAGAAGCGGTGAACACGCAGAACTGCCACATTTGGGGTGCCTCGTTACTCCATGTCGTGCATGAAAAGCCATTGACTTTTGAATAAGTGAACATATTGTGTGGATTCACCGCTGATTTTATTCTTATTCTTTAAGGAAGTGACACAACGAGGTCCTGTAAGATGTTCTGTGACAAGTGCACAGTATTGTGTACTTCTTGCATAGCATGTAATTTCTTCCTTGCGAGAACGACGATCCTTGGAAAACACTGTCTTCATGCAAGATGGAGCAGCTCCTCATATTGGTCGACAATTAAAGGAACTGCTTTGTGCCAACTTTGGAGATGATCGTGTGATCTCCAGAAGTTTTCCAGATGCGTAGTCTCCACGTTCTCCGGATTTGAACCCGTTTTAGCAAACAGCTAAAACCTCAAGACCCCTCTCAATGCGCTGACTTAACGCTTTCTGGCGAGGATGATTATTAATGACCTGTGATCGTGGAACATTCTATGATCAGACAAAGCACATTTCACCCTAGAAGGAGCGGTGAACACGCAGAACTGCCACATATGGGGTGCCTCGCTCCCCGATGTCGTGCATTTAAAGCCATTGCATTCTGAATACGTGACTGTATGGTGAGGATTCACCGCTGATTTTATTCTAGGCCCCTTTTTCTTTGATGAATTGACACAACGAGGTCCTGTAAGGTGTTATGCATGGTATTGTGAACTTTTTGTACAGCATGTGTTTCCTATCTTGCGAGAACGACGTTGCTTGAAAACCACTGTCTACACTAAATAAATGGAGCCAGATA
>JAHWFO010069115.1:215303-313745 GCA_023313115.1 Rhysida immarginata | reverse complement strand
AATAATAATAATAATAATAATAATAATAATAATAATAATAATAATAATAATATAATTTAGACACTATTTTATTAATTCAACAATTCAGTAATTCTTCGATCCTTTCACATGTACGGGGTTGTGCATAACCTTTTGCTAGGGGGCTGCGACTTAAACCGCAGCGTTGTAGCACACTCTTATGACGCTTCGGCAGAGAGTAGTTCATTGTGCGTCTATTGGTATCAAACAAATATGGCTGGTTTAATAAATGACAGTGAAGAGCAGCGTTTCATGGTAAGAGAAAGTGCTATCGATTTCTTCTCATCAAACGAATGGCCCGGTGCATCCCCTGACCTAAACGTTGCTGAACATTTTGGAGCCGTGTTAAAAGACGCAGTGGAATCTTTAATGATTCAAGAACGTGGTGAAAATCGGTATTTTCGAGACCTTCTAATGGGACACCTGACATCTGTGCTGAAGGACATGGAGTACGATACTGCTCTGTTTGAGACACTCCTCCGCTCCTACCCGAAACGGATGCGTGCTGTTCGAGAAGCAGGTGGTGGCCACACTAAATATTGATGTGATAAAAGCAGAAATAAACGTACTTTTTGATTATCAACCGCAGAACATTCCACTTAGTTTTGTTTATTTTCCAGACCCCTAGCAAAAGGTTATGCACAACCCTGTAAATAATTTTAGCATGTCTCTTGGTTTTAGAATAAATTCGTAATGCATATTGTTTTGAATAATTTCTTTTGCAGATGATAGAAAAGAGCACTAATCAAGTGAGGCCATCCGCTATTATGTTATTAGCCAACGGACAGAATGTGAATCCGTCGACGTTCATGAGCCAATCTTTTATGGACAAATTGAATAACAAAATGTTTGATTTCTATTTAATAACTTATCCGCGACTTCGAGAACCTGCCTCTCAAATTCCTGAAATTTTCACTCAAATTAAATGGTACGACATTCCCTACGACGATACATTCGATTCACCATGTAATTTGAAAGGCAGAAATCGGTTTCAACAAGTGTTCACGTCTATAATGGATAGATACAATCCATCATTTTACCCTAGTAAATATGTCGTAAGTTTAAAGAACAATTTTTAGCATCAACTTCAGAAGTATCATTAATGACTTTTTAATGATTAATTAAAATTCAATTTTTTCTACTCTGTTCTTTTTTAAAGATTTATGAAGCTTTCCATCAAGGGAAAGGAAATGGCACGATTTCTATAGATATTCCTGGAACGTACGATTTCATGATAAACTGCTGTAATATGACAACGGAATCTACACTTCCACAGTTTATCATCAACGGGAAAAACTATTTGCCGTTATCAGACGACAAATTATCTGCTTTTTTCTTTGAACTCGATTTAGACAAGGTAAAATATTTTCTTATAATTATTATTAATTAAATTAATGATTAATCTTTCTGTAGTATCTATCACAAGACTGGACTGATAGTAAAATATATCAAAAACCAAAATTAAGCATAAACTATGGAATGGAACAACCAAAATCAGAGGGAACCTCTAATCCACAAGGAGATTTGAAATACAGTATACGTATTTCGGCTACCAAATAGCCATATTCAGCGATGAGACAAAATGCAACTAAAGAAAGCAAAGCCTTAATGCTAGAGATACCTTGTCAATAGAGGGAAGGAAAAAAAACACGGAAACGTTTTGACAAAAAAACCACGGAAATAAAAAATGACAAAAAACAATAATAGTGAATAAAAAATAAAAATCAAAGGGAAAGAAACAAGAAGAGACAGAATCAATTCAATAAATCAAACAGAACAGAGTTTGAGATCGGCCCTTTGTTCATATTTAATAACCTTTTAGAATCCCTTTTATACGAGGTGCGTTCAATTCTAAGGTCTCCAAATTTTTTTCTGAGAAAATACTTAACTCAGAAATGCAAAGGAGACGATGGATTTCACTATTTTCACAAAGAATTTATTCATCATAACATAGATGTACATTTCAGCTACAACGTAACCATCTTCAGTATGAAGCATCAAGGTATCCACAGATCGGCCAGGTCAGTCTTGTTCTTATTATACTATTTATAAGTACTCCGTTAACCCAAAAAGTTGTAACTACTGCTACTTCTCGACGTAATCACCATGAAGTCGAATACATTTTTCACAACGGCGGCGCCATGATTCCATGGCTGCTGAGAACTCTTCTTTAGGAGTATGTTTTGCCCACTGGTAAATCGCTGAAGCAACGGCAGCTCGGTTGGAAAACAAGCGGCCACGGAGAGTGTCCTTCATGATTGGAAAAAGCCAGAAATCGCTAGAAGCGAGGTCTGGTGAGTATGGAGCATAGGAAACCACCTCAAAATTGTTATTTCGAAGAAACTGCTGAGTTGGGAGTGCCCGATGAGCAGGGGCGTTGGCTTGATGAAAAAGCACCCGTCCAGTCTTTGGTCGTTTCTCATGCAATGCTGGAAGGAATTTTATTCTCAAAACATTTTCGTATGGATTACGCCTTCACTGTACCAAAACATGGCCACCATAACTTTCTCAGTAGAGACTGTGACTCGAAATTTTTTCGGTGGGGGTGAATCAGCGTGTTTCCATTGTGAAGATTGGCGTTTCGTTTCGGGGTTCAAAAATGGAATCCACGTCTCATCCATCGTCACAACTGATGAAAAGAAAGCACCATTCATTGCTGCATCACGTGTGAACATCTGCTGAGAAATTGCCACCCGCGCAAACTTGTGTACGTCGGTCAGCATTCGTGGGACCCACCTTGAAGAATCTTTCCGCATTTTCAGCTCATCATGCAAAATGGACTCCACAGACATCACGGAAATGGCAAGTTTAGAGGAAATATTACGCACGCCTAATCGACGGTCTTCCATAACAACTTGTTCCACACGAGCAATCTTGGCTTCCGTCCGGTTGGTTCGTGGTCGAGGCTGCTTCGTTTCATTCTCACATGATTCTCGACCTTCTTTAAACTTTCCCACCCATGAATGCACATTTTTAACATTCATAACGCCTTCATCGCATATCTCACTCATTTGGCGATGAATTTCGATGGGCGTTTCACCCCGCAAGTGCAGAAAACGAATTATTACAGTTGATCTTGTAAACTAAACTTCGCCATTTTAAGTAAATGAAACATAGTTCGCGGCAACGCGCACGGTATTCACGCCGTTCACGGTATAGTGCTGCCATCTATGTTAGTAAAGACGAAATATTTCCCGCAAAATTTTAAAAGCATCCGAGTCTTTCTACTTACTCTCACTGCAGAGAAAAAAATTTGGAGACCTTATAACTTGAACGCACCTCGTAGATTTCTATACTCTCAAAGCTGTGTAATTGATTTCTTGAATTGACAGATCTAAGTAAAACTTAAAATTATCTGAACTAATACCATGACCTGTGTCCAAAATATGTTTGGCGATGCTCGATCTGTCCGATCTGCCATACTTTACATGAGCTAAATGCTCTTTCCACCTTTTAACAATATTTCTGGATCTCTGACCAACATAGTTCTTTTCACAAAAATCCCATTGAAATAAGGTGCTGGAAAAAAAGTATAGAGCCGGGATGAAAATGCAAATAAACGTAGCAAATCCATGCTGATTTTGTTCTTTTTTTATAGACGTGAATTAGATGATACAAAATGTTGTTTCCAGGAGCATTTAACAAAGAATAAGGAATCAAATGCAAATTAACAGCCATTATCCCAACCTATCCTCTTGCAGTTGGAAAACAGTTTAGAGTCTCAGGTTTAATACCCGATAAAGACACCCTTTCCTCAATGACCTTTATTAATCTGTTTATCATTGATTCACTGAGTTTCACTAACACTCCTAGAACAAGGTTTTGCCATGCTCCAGTGATACTGTTCATCAATTCTTCTTTATTACTGTACTGACGGAAATTACTGTATACAGAACGCACTAAGATTCCCCAAATATTCTCCACTGGGTTGAGATCTGGACTCCGGGATGGCCAGTCTAGAGCAATCACAGAATTAGCGTCAAAGCAGTCCTTGGTTGAGGCCGAGGTGTGAATCGCAGCATTCTCCTGCTGGAAAATCCATTCACCCTCCGTATGGAAGCAGATTATCCGCCAGAGTATCTTGATATGCCATGGAATTCATCCGGTGCGATACGAATGCAATAGGTGTAATTCCGCCAACAGCAAACTCTCCCCAGAGTCACCTCCAACTGTCTCTTTGAGAAGAATTCCTTAGGAAGGGATGTCATAGGGGAGAGAAGGGAATAACTCCCCCCCCCCCTTTTTCCAGCGCACACGTGGATGGGAGTCATCCGCTGGTCAATGTCATCCCGAATGACTGTGATAAGATTAAAGAATAACGATCATGAACAAGATACAAAAACTGGAAATATATACATGAAAAACCATGGCACGCGATCACAAACAGTTAATTAAATGAAATCTTTGACAATATTGAGGATGTAATGGATATCAAAATTGACTTGATTATTGAGGAGAGTTTGTGGTGATTGCCGCTTTCTTTTAAATATTTCCAGTGATTCTAAGAAGCTGATTTTACACGGGTTTCGAGATACCTGTAATACCGGGTGATTCAGTCAATTTCTGACCATTTCACTCAAATGACGTGCATTAGGGATAAACAATTGATTGGTTTGGTTTGGTTTGTTTAGTATTAACGTCCTTTTCAACTGCCATGGTCATTTCAGGACGGCTTTATAGGGGCCGCAAATTTTGCCTCGCAAGGGTTCTTCGACAAACGACTACACGGGACCAACGGCTTTACTTCCCTTCCGAAGGAAGTGCGTGATCTCAGGATTTCCCCCTGAAAAATCCTCGTCGTCCTAGCCGGGATCGTACCCGCGTACTCGGGCATCAGAGGCGATCACGCAACCGCTGAGCCACCGAGGCCGATAAACAATTGAAAGAATATGAGCGCCATATCGAATTTATAAATACTTGGAGTTTGTATTGTTGCAACGGCGCTGCATGAAAATCGTATTGTTGAAAAATGGCGCCCGCTTTATCAACAGAGCAGAAATGCAAGATTGTCGAATGGTATTTCGAGACAAAATCACCTGTAACCGTGCAAAGAAAGGCGAGCAATCATTGATTTTGTCAAGCAATTTCGTGCCACTGGATGTGTTAAAGGCAAGAAAAAAGGCGGGAGCGAAGCTCGTGTTCGAACGGTAGAAGTTGTCGAAAATGTTCGCACAAGGTTGGTCGATTCCCCTGCCAAAAAATCTGTTCGCCGCCTATCTATTGAAGAAGGGCTGTCCTATACCACGACGTGGCGAATTTTGAAAAAGGATTTACACCTCTTCCCGTATAAGATCCATGTTTATCAGGAGTTAACAGACAATGGCATACAGAAGCGACAACAATTTGCGATGGAGTTTGGAGCAGAAATGGAAGCCAATCAGGACATTGTGGACAACCTGTGGGTGTCAGATGAGGCCTTCTTCCATCTGTCAGGTGACGTTAATAAACACAACGTACTTTTTTGGGGTTCCCAGCACCCTCATGAGATCCATAAGTCACCTCATCATCCACGAAAGGTTATGGCTTGGTGCGCGATTTCCAAAAGAGGCATCATTGGTCCGTTCTTTTTTGAGGGCACCGTATCGTCACAGGCTTACCTTAACCTGTGAAAACCTTGGAAACCTTCTCATCCTCGAGCTGCGAAGGAGGCGTATACCGCTTCGAAATCAATGGTTTCAACAAGTTGGGGCTAGGCCTCACACCACTAATGCAGTGCTAGACTTTCTCAATCAGAAATTCGGAAACCATGTCATTTCAAACAGGTTTCCAGATCGATTCGGGGGTGGCTTTCTTTGCCCCCTACGAGTCCTGACCTAACCCCATGTGATTTTTATCTCTGGGGGTTCCTTAAAGACAGTGTGTTCACTACAGCACCAAGAATCCTAGACCAGCTGCGACAAAGCATCGTCGACTGCTGCACCCTTGTGGATGCAGAAATCCTGGATAGAGTTATGGACAACTTCACCATTCGGCTGCGAGCAGTTCAAAACGTTCGTGGTGGCCACATTGAGCATATCATCAAGACTTTTCCACGGGAATAAAAACTCCGAACTGCCTAAAATATCATAGTAAAATGCTAAGTTTGTAAACATTAATGGGTCAATAAATCATAGTACTGAAATGGTCAGAAATTGGCTGAATCACCCTGTACGTTCATACTTTCACTGATGGTGCCAAATTGGTGTCCTGTGTCCCGCAGATGATCTGCGAAGGCAGATTTATCATCACGATTGATATATGACCTTCTGTGCTAATTGTAACATTCAGAAAAAGAGCGTTTTGTTAATCCGATGTACCAGCATTCGCAATTTTTACAATCTAAATTGTAAACGCCACGTAGATCGTATGGCGTGGAGCTGTTATTCATGTTGTTACGCTGTTGAAGCATTCTGTGATAACTGTTTTTAGTTGTAAACGCTATTTTAAAACCAAGATGTCGGAAAATATTAGTTATTTTGTATTTTGCGGGGTCGTAGAAGGTGAACCTGATGATTTTCGTGTCCGGTGAAACGTTGTACTTAAAACTACTTCAATAAAATTTCAATAGTACTTGAACCCTTCTGGTCCGTCCACTTGTCATCGTACGTAACGTATTTTTAGCAAACGTCACACGCGATTCACGATGAGCTGCTGTCAGAGGTGGTCTTCCTTCCATTTTTAGGGTTTTAGCATCATCTAAAACCCTATTAACGACGGTACAGATGTATGTAACATGTATGTCACACGCCATAACTTTTGAAAGGATTGACCTAGAGGCTTGAAATTTTCTACACACGTAGGCCCTATACAGAGGACGGAGCGAAAAATATAGCGAATCCTCTAGGGTGGACCAAACCATGTGTTTTTGTGGTTTCCCCAACTGACTTCCTGTCATGTCTAGGGAGTTTTGATTGCGTTTGAGCAATTTGTGACGTCAGAGTTTGACTGTTTGACGTCAGAATTTAAAGAACTCTATATTCGAGGTATAGCGAATCATCCTGCTATTGCTCATAACATTTTGATGCCATAACTTTTGAAAGGATTGACCTAAAGGCTTGAAATTTTCTACTACATACTTAGGCCCTATACAGAGGACGATGCGAAAAAATATAGCAATTCTTCTTGGTTGGCCCGGGGCCCCTCAGTGGCCACTTGTATGAATTTCATGAATCTTTTTTTATTTTTTGAACAAAGAGGGCAAAAATCCTGAAATTTCGTAAATTTGTAGTGCGGTTCTAAAAAAATAAAACCAATATACAAGAAAAGTGATATAAGCCTATAGGGCCCCGCTGGAGGTCCCGAGGCCCCAAATAAAATTGAAGCTATAACATTTGAGCGGAACGACCTAGGAACCTGAAATTTTGTATATTTAGGGTGTGGTACTAAAAAATATAGCAAATATATAAGAAAGGTGATGTAGGCCTATGGGGCCGGTCAGAAGACCCCGAGGCCTCAAATACAAATCAAGTTAGAACTTTTGAACGGAAAGGTCTAGAAACCTGGAATTTTGTATATTCATACTGTGGTACTAAAAAAATATTGCAAATATACAAAAAAAGTAATACAGGGCCCAGCAGAGCTCCACAGGCCCCAAACACAAGCAAAGCTACAACTTTTAAACGAAAAGATCTAGAAACTTGAAATTTTGTTTACTTATAGAAAATTACTTAAAAATTTAGCTATTATACACTAAAAACTGGTATAAGGCTTTTGGGTCTCTACAGGGACCCTGAGCCCCCAGTCGAAAATCAAGCTATAACTTTTGAACCGGAAGTCCTGAAATCTGAATTCTTGCATATTTATTGTGTGTTACTTAAAATTTTAGCTCTTATACACTAAAACCTATATAGTCCTCTGGAGCCCTGGCAGGGGCCCTAAACACAAACAGAGCTATAATGTTTGAACGAACAGGCTTAGAAATCTGAAAATTTGTATACTTGTAGTAGTTTACCAAAAAATTTAGCTAACATACACGAAACACTGATATAAAGCTCTTAGGTCTCCACAGGGGCCCTGAAGCCCAAATCACAAGTAAGCTCTAACATTTGAATAATAAAAAGGCCTAAGAACTTGAAGTTTTATATTTTTACAGTGCGTTACTTAAAAATTATAGACAATATACAAGGAGACTGGTATAGGCCTCGGGACCCCTGGCGGCCTCAAATTCAATTGAAGCTATACTATTTGAACGGAAAGGCCTAAAGTCCTGACATTTTGTTTAATCATAGTGTGGTATTTAAAAATTTAGCTAATCTATATTAAAAATTATAAGTCTCTTGGCAGGGGCCTTGCGGCTCAATCTCAAATCAAACTATAAATTTAAAACCAGAAATCCAGAAACCTGCAATGTTTTATACAGGGGTTTCAAAATTATGTACAATAAATTTAGTGACATATTCTTCAGGTCAAAAGAAGACGAAAATGTTCTATAGCACTTTGTCTGGAAACGATTTGTTTGCGAGTAATCCAATATGATAGAGTAGGGAAGCACGGTAGTTAGCGGACGATATTTTAGCAGTTCCAGCGTTTCGACCCAACACTAGGTTGAGTGGTTTGTTCCATTTAAACCTACTTTAGGGTTGTTCCATTAGTTGTGTACGGTTGTTTCCATTACTGTAGTTTCACTACTGTACATCCACTAGGAATATCAATTTCAGAACGTTTGCGTGCTTTGACATACGCATTACGATTTACGTAAAAAAAAAGTCATGTACACGTATTCCAGGGCAGAATACACTGACATGCACCTAATGTATGGTCTTGCGGACGGAAATGCTGTGGAAGCAAGAAGACTCTACCAAGAACGCTTTCCGAATAGACGTTTGCCAAATAACCGAACATTTGTATCTGTCACTGAGGGACATTTGAGGGAGCGTGGTTTCTTTGGCCGCCAAACAGGACAAGGGCGGCCTGTAGCACATTCTCCGGATGAGGAGGATGTGATAATTGACATCATGCATGATGAACCACAGACAAGCACCCGTCGTATTTCTTCCATGGTACACATTCCGCACTCATCTGTTTGGCGCATTCTTCACCGTCAGCTTTTGCATCCATACCACCTGCAACTGGTTCAGGCACTGAACCCAACGGACTATCCACACCGATAACGATTTTGCCAATGGATACAACGTCGTCATGTTGCAGACCCTAGTTGTCTCAGCCAGATATTTTTCACGGACGAAGCAACCTTCACCCGGACAGGAATCGTAAATTCTCACAACCAGCACCATGGGGCAGATGCTAACCCGCACGTTACCAGAGCTCGAGCGCATCAAGAGCGTTTCTCCGTGAACATTTGGTGTGGAATTGTCGGAAATAACTTAATTGGCCCTTATGTGTTGCCGCCACGATTGATTGGGCGAACGTATCTTTTGTTTCTGCAGAATGCATTGCCAGAATTACTGGAAGATGTTCCTCTTTTGATAAGATCTAACATGTGTATGATGGCACTCCAGCACATTTCAGCCATGTTGTGCGAGCACACCTTAATGCTGCATACACGAATCGGTGGATAGGTCGAGGTGGACCGGTAGCCTGGCCTGCAAGATCACCCGACCTTAATCCCTTGGACTTTTTTCTGTGGGGTCATGTGAAAACGATCGTCTACAGCACAGAAGTTCCTAACATTATGGATCTGCGACAACGAATTGAAAATGCATGCCAAACCGTTCGTAATGCTGGCGACGAACTCTTCCATGACATCAGACGGTCACTCATGCAACGAGCCGAAGCGTGCGTGCGAGCTGGTGGCGGGCACTTTGAACAATTCCTGTAATTTGGAGCCACGGGTTTAGTTGGCTGTATCGCGTAAATAAATCGTTTCCAGACAAAGTGCTATAGAACATTTTCGTCTTCTTTTGACCTGAAGAATATGTCATTAAATTTATTGTACATAATTTTGAAACACCCTGTATTTATAACGTGTTGCCTAAAATTTTAGCTATTACACACTAAAATTGATATAGTCCTCTGAGGCCTCGGCAGGGGCCGCGAGGCTCCAAATACAAATCAAGCTATAACGTTTGTACGAAAAGGCCTAAGAACCTGTCCCTCCACTTACTATAGTCACGAGCCGCTATTGCTCGTAACATTTTGATGCTAAAACCCTTTTATCGTTGGATAACGATGCTTTATCTAATTTTTGAGTAATGCAGATTTGGAGAAGAATGCAACACATTTCGTACGGTTCTATTAGTCACGGGAGGTATAGTTCGGCAACAGTCTGCGAAGAAGAGATTTCAATCGGCTAAAAGATTTTGAATTGAAATCTTTTAGCCCAATGGCAAATAAATAAATCCGAAAAGAAGGTAAGAAGGTGAGGTGGGGTTGGGGGTTTTTTTGTGCGCGGGGGGGGGGGGATTGCTTGCTTGTTGCCCATGATTTTTACATCACGCAGGTGGCAACATTGAATTTGTTGATTTCGGACTCAAAAAAATAACTCGAACACAGTAAAACAAATGAATTTTCTCAAATTTATTATTTCAAACAAATTATGGGATTTCAATAAAATAAATTTTATTTACATCATCAGTATTCAGTTACAAAACTTTTTTGTGGATTCCTGCGGATTCCTGTAAAAATGATATAATAAATTCAGTGAATGAATTGAATTTGAATAGTCACATAGACGTAGTGCTCAAATCACCCCATGGTACTTGTATATGCATCCTTTTCTCAGAGATTAGCAAATCACTAGGACTACTCAATACGCGTGTGGCGAGAGCAGCGATTCTGTGCATGAGTAATCGATAACCAGCAGATGGATTTCTAAGTCTTTAGCTTAGGGAATTGGTCTGGCTTGAGTTTCAAGTCTATCGTGACTATCTCAGCTGATGATATTCTATATCTACACAAAAGAAAATTTTATACTGAAATTTAGCAAATTTCTCAATGATTGGCTTTTTACATGTTAAATTTGCAAGTTCGCTCATAGCTCACAGTCATCTATAATTCAATATCAATTGCCAATGGTCTGGTCCATCCGGAGCATATATCCCGGTCCATCTGCATCCTTCTCTCCCTCTTCCTGTTGTTCTTTCTGGAGCATACCTCAAGCACTTATTGTACATAGATTGACTTCTACCCGTATTTTCTTTAACCTATTTTATGAAACATCTTGGGTGATTTAGCTTACTAATTAGAATCGCATACTTTTAACGCATTTTATAAGCACAACGGACAAAAAATTAGTCACTTGCTGTTAATACTGCATTGCACATCCCTTCGCTTTAATTCCATACGAGTGTCTTTAGATAGTCCTTAACATGCTGAATACAATTTATCCGCAGGCTGGAAATGTTAGTCGGATGGAGATTCTTCCACTTAACACGTTGCTCCAGGTGGTCCTACAAATTCTCTATTGGGAATCAGATCTGGGAATTTGGCGGACCAATCGAGGTGCTGTACGGTCTGATCATGCTCGTCGAACCACTCCTCCACGGATCTAGCCCTGCGAATCCTGCGGTCATCGTCTTGATAGTAGACATCGTCCGAGTCATGGACGTTATCCACAAAAGGCAGCAGTTGTCTATCCAGAATGTCACGGTAGTGATGTTGGTTATGCCAAGGGCTAATTTCAACGATAGGTCCCTGTCCCTTGTTCATACAGAAAACTTGCCTACAGCTTCACAGAACCACCACCTTCCTGCTCCACACCCTGGACACAATCAAGGCGAAAGGTTTCGTTGATTCTTCTATGTATGCGACGACGAGCGTCATGCAAATAAAGACAAAACTTAGATTCATCTCGACCAAATCACGCGTTTCTAGTCGTCTACAGTCCAGTTCTGATATCGCTTGCACCACTGTATTCACCTTTTTAGAGAACATATTGTCCACCAGGAGGGACACTGTAGTCGTCCGCCATTACACCCGTTCATTTTGATTCCTAGGCGTTGTATCGTCCCGTAGTGAAGCTGCAGAAATAACGAGCTATTGCACGAACTTTAGGGTTTGCTAAATTTTCGTTCTAACACATTTTCTTCTTTTGAAGCGGTGTAGTTAACTTTTTCTACTTTTTATTTTTTTTTTGCACGACCGTAATGGAGGCGCCCATGAGATGACGTAATGAAAAGGTGAATACGAACTTTCTTGTGAGCTGGCGTGAGCTGTCCATTGTATGCAGTTTCCACCTTAAGGTACTTTCACAAATTTGTCTATGCGGACCGTTATCGACTTCCTGCAGCAGTTCTTGTCTGGTTTGCGATATGCATCTTTGGTCCCGTTCAGTCAGCTTCGACTTCCGACCACAGTTTCCACGGTTGTTGCCAGCCGACGTGCCTTTAGACCATCTCTTCAACTCACGGATGAATGTGCGCTTTGACACTCTAGCAAAGGTAGCTACTTCTTGCAGGAGATGTCTTTTTGCCCGCTCAAATGCTATGACTCCTTTTTGCCACTGAGATACGTCTGGCTAACGACTTATTTTTGCACCCATGTTTGACACGAAATAAACACAAACTTCTGTTAAAAATGCTCGTACGTTGTTTAGCAACTACTATCTCACAATGAAATGTGGTCATGTGCATTCATTTGTATATTCAAACTACAGAGAAGCATCATAGAACTCTCAAAGTGATTAATTTATTTTGTCCCGTGTGCTTTTTTTTTTTAAATGAATACTCTTCCAAATTTTGCATCATATTTTTTACAGGATTTTAGGGAGATTAATTTCACGATAATTTTTAATGACCCAACTTGGTACTTTTCGATCAACGTATGGATAGTAACTAAGAACAACACTCTCGTTTTTCAAGAGTCTGCAGAAAAAGCGAACGTTTATAATGAAAAGGTAGGAAAATACTACTGTTCACAAGAATATATCATAAACCTTATTACAGATAATCATAGCCATATTCTATTTTATTTCAGGTTTCTCCGCCACTGCTAATCGTTTCTACGTCTCTCATTGTTGAAAAGGTAGTAGCCACTGTTACCGGTCCGGAAAATACCACTTCCATTGTTCACCTTTTAAAGGCTGGTTTGTAAATTTTATTTTTACGAGCATTTCTCCCGTGAAAAAAAACACGGATTCAATAGAAAATTTATTTCGATGCACTAAATTCGAACGGCACTCAAAATAATGCCATAAAGTGCTACCAAATTAATAATCGCTGCTCAAAGAAAATTCACGCTAAATTCTAATGGTACCATAGAAGAGGAATAAGATAGAGTTCGCAAAGCCACTCACTATCTCCTTTGCCACTGCTCCAACAACAGTTCCCCTTATGGAGAATTACATTCCTGAACATGCTAAACGACACGGTCTTTGCATTGTAAACAGCGCCCTTCGCTCACATCCGTCCCCAATTCGCAGTTGGTTATTTTGTCTGAACGTCGATATCCGAAATCTTATTTCTTCTCTTTGATGGTTACGAACATTCGTAATTATTATTGTTAGGGTTTATTTTTTAACATTTTAGAAAATGTCGAATTATTTAGAGTTTTATTATCCTATTTAATTAATTCGTTTTGTTTTTTGAATTGAAATGATCAGAAAAACTGCATAAAAAATTCTTCTAAATATCGATTTAAGATTTGAAAAATAAAATTTTTGGCCGACCCCTAATTAAGAGTGCTGGCCGATGTTTTCGTTTCTCCAACTTAAAATTATTTTTCAAAGAAATCGATTAAAATCCTATGATTCGAAAGGATATGTTGAGTTGAGAAAATATTTTCAACATTCTAAAAAAATTTCCGTCTGTATATATGTTGAAATTTTAAATTTGTATTGTTTGTATATATGCTAAATATTTCTCTTATGTATGTCTCACTATATGAATAAAGCTGCAAGGCAGTGTGGGAAAACACATCACTACTTTTTCACCTCCGCCCCGTAAAGTAGTCTCCGACTGCGCACGCGTAGTGCTCAAAAACATGAAGCACTGTTTCAGTTTCATTTTAGCCTCTATGGATTCAGTTTCTTTTTTATTGGCAGCGCGTTGATCTGAAAGAGATGACAAGTGGTAACGTGGCTTTCCCATACGGCTTTGCAGCTTTTTTCATATAGTCAGACAGACTTTACAGCTGTACATATGTGACTCCTCCGAAACGCGAACAGCAGAACCAAATGAAATTAATATAGGGTGTCCCAAATTGATGTATACACTCTTTGAAACGTTATAACTCAGCAAGGAAATGAGATAGAAATATAAGTGTGTTGTATTTTATTCCTTAAGCTTCCTTAAGCCCGTACATGTTCAAAATGTCCACCTTCTGCCACAGTACACTCCCAACACCGATGTCGAACAGAGCGACATACCGACTGGAATGTACCGAAATACAGATGTAGCTAATGGAATACCAAAATTCGATGAACACTGCATTTGGCGATACCAATTTCACGAGAGCATTGCCTCACTGACTTCTTTGGTGATCGTGCAAAAACCTCAATGACGACATCAACACTCTCGTTATCATGGAACTTCTCTTTCTTCCGTACCGATCTTTCATCACATCTTTCACCGTTCCTTCGGCTTCAAACTTGTCTCGGAGGTTTGTTATTGTTACCCTTGTTGGAGATGCAGGGTTGTAGCCAGAACGTTATCTTGGAAGGGGGGGGGGGGTCTTTTTTAAAAATTCCCACTGAGGGGGCCTTTTCCCAATAGGGTGGGTGGTGTCCCCCCCCCTCCCCCCCCCCCCCCCCCCCTGACTACGGGCCTGAGGTGGTGTACCAAATTCAACCCTCCAACAACGTTGAACCTCAACAACATTCTCCACTTTCCAGTAACACTTCAGGATCCACTTACGTTCATCGAATGAAAGTTTTACCGCCATTTTGGTTTATAAACAAATGAACAACAATGAACGTGTTGCTATGCTTTTCCAGCGCCGTCTGGATCATACACAACAAACCTTATATTGCTATCTCATTTCGTTGCTGAGTTTTAAAAAGTGTATACATCAATTTGGGACACTGTGTATACTTAGAGGGTTCCTTAAACTGTGCCGTGACGTATTTTTTATGACAATTACTTAAGCCTTTTAAGAAATATTAATGTTTTTTCAAAAATAAGAAATGTCTGTAGCATTGAGATATACCCTTTCGTGCTGAGGTTAATCACCAGGTGATATTTCTTATTAATTGATGCAGGGTCAGTGGATAAAGAATTTTGATTTTATTTTGATGAATTGGCGCCATTAAGACATCGCAGTTTAATCGAATAATGCCGTAGTTGACTCTTTTCAGTTGGTAAAACACAAGAATCTGGAGTTTAAGCGTCTCTGCAATCTCTGCTTTCCTGCCTTCGATGTTATAATGACGGCGCTCATTGAATGCTCCGCGAAAAGATCTATCTAAAGAAAGTATGAACAATATGTAATAGGAATCAAAGTGGCTGCCTGCAACAATGATTGCCCATACTTTCTAAATATAGTACTTTATTGAGAGCACACATTGTGATGCACGGCCGTAAATTACAGCAAATATCAGTACAATGTGCTTTCAATGTTACCGTACGCCGCCACTGACCGTTTTTGTCATTAACCACTATTTAACAATAGAGGTTTCGGACCATTGTATTCTAGACCATACTATTAGCACAGCCTAAGAATAGCTGCGTTTGGAGAACAGCCACTTTTTCTACTATTTCCTCTTTGTCGTTCGAGAAACCACCACCAGTGAATTCACGGTTCGGGATTGCATTTTTTCCTCGTTTTTCTTTCCACTTTTCTCTCTCGCCAAAAACTAGTGGAAAAAGTGAAATTGGCGTTGGATGGAAACGACCAATCAAAATGGAGATTGAGTTGTAATAAAATTTGCAAATGACAGCAATATATGGTAAAACGTTTAAAAAATATTTCACAAAGTAAATTATTAAAATATATACTTTATTTAGATAAAATAAATTAATATAGGCTTTTTTATGAACAAGATATGCTCATAATTGATCTTTATTTTGGTAAATTAATTTTCTTCCATTTTAATTTCGCTCAACTAGTGTTTCAGTATTCCATATTTTTATTTCATTATATTTTATTTATCATTATAAATTTAAAACGAATTTTCAATGAAAATTTTTTCTTTGCATTTCAAAACACAGCAGAGTATTTTCTTCTTCCTCTCCCTCACCGTGGGTGTCTCACATTTGCTCATTTAACTCACAATTCATATGATTTTGAGAAAATAATGGTCTGAAAGACGATCAGGCGAGCTCACATTCTCCATATTGGATAATCCACCAATATCACCGAGAATACACTGAGGCGTTCGTGACATACGTGTTTCACAGAGAATTCTCTGATTCTCGAGAAATTCACGAGTGGCTGTTCTTAAACGCACCCAATGAGAAGTCTCTTCACTCCGGGTCGGTTTCATGGTAGCTGGTTCCAGATCGACATCATAATACAATTATAATGACAGCAGCGCGCCAAGCGTTCAGTTAACTCTTTTTCTTTTCTGGATCTATTTAGGTAATATTTTGCTACCGAGTTTTGTTAATGACAGTTCGTATCAAAAACTTCTTTTACGATTTTCTTCATCGCATTTTATCTGATTGCAAAAAAGGTATGTCTGCAATTTTCTATTAATAATAGGAAGAATAAAAAATTTTTATAGGTCCTATAAATTTTTAACAAAGATTTTATTTCGTCTAATTTAGAGAATCCAATGAAAATCATTCATCAAATTTTCTAATATGGCAAAATCCTTTTTATTTCAAACTATTTATTTTCTTGTTTTTTTTTTCTTTTTTGAAATGAAAAAAATAGAAAAACGTTTAGTGTAAAAGACTTGAAAATTAAATTTCTTCATTAAAATCCCTCCAATTTAATAAACGACATTATGTCTCCGTTATGATTGCAGTAGCAAACAATGGATTTGGCTGTAGATTTAGTCAGCCGGTAGGGAACTTTAAAAACATTTGAAAACGAGAGTAGACAGACTTCTCAATGAGTGTTTTCGGAGAACAGCCACTGGTGAATTTCTCGAGAATCAGAGAATTCTCCGTGAAACACGAGAGAATTCGAGAATTCACGTTTGTCTCGAACGTCTCAGTGAATTCTCGGTGATATTGATGGATTATCCAATATGGAGAATGTGAGCTCGCCTGATCGTCTTTCGGAACATTATTTTCTCAAAATATTATGAATTGTGAGTTAAATGAGCAAATGTAGGACACCCACAGCGAGGGAGAGGAAGAAGAAAATACTCTGCTGTGCTTTGGAATGCAAAGAAAATTTTTTCATTGAAAATTCGTTTTAAATTTATAATGAGAAATAAAATAAAATGAAATAAAAAGGTGGAATACTGAAACACTAATCGTGCGAAACTAAAATGGAAAAAACTAATTCAGCAAAATGAAGCTAAATTATGAGCTTATCTTGTTCATAAAAAAGCCTATATTAATTTATTTTCTCTAAATAAAGTATATATTTTAATAATTTACTTTGTGAGACATTTTTTAAACGTTTTACCGTATATTGCTGTCATTTACAACTCAATCTGATTTTAGTTTTACTCTAAATTTGATTGGTCCAGTGCCTACTATAATTATTTCACTGATTGGTCCAACGTCATTTTCACTTTTTCCACTAGCGTAGCTTCCGCATATATAAAGGCCTTGCAATAGGGCCGATCGTGAGGTCTTTCATTGAAATTGAAAATGAAAGTAAAGTTTCAAACTCCCGATAGGGTGGCGCTGCAGTTGCAGTTGGGCCCATTGTACATGCAGCGCCCCTTTTCAATACAGTTCCTGCCTTATCGGGAGCTAGAAACTTTAGCTTTATCTTAACAATGGCACTCGATGACCATTTACACAATCCAGTCACATTAATGTGCACCCCCCCCCCCCATACGTTCAACTACAGCGGAAAATGGTTACGTCTAGAAGGTACGTACCAGTATCAGAGGTGGGGGAGGAGGTATAGGAAGGGTGTCAGAGGGAAGCAGATAACATTGCAACGTAGCGATTTATTCGACCTCCAAAAGGGCATGATCATCGACTTACGAGCCAAGGGTGGCAGTAGTTCCAAAATGGCTAATTTTGTGAACTGTTCGCGTGCCGCCGCGGTGAAAGTGTACCGTGCATGGCAGAATGGCAATATCCAAAATCAGCAACGTGCTCAGTGTGGGTCACCATGGGCCATAGATGAAAGAGGTGAACGACGGCTACGGAGATGCGTGCAAGCCAACAGACGTGCAACCGTGGACCAACTGATCTCCCAGATGATCCAGGGGGCTACCAAATGTGTATCCTCAATGACAGTTCAACGAACGTTGGTGCGTATGGGGTTCCGCAGCAGACGGCTGGTTCGCGCACTAGTGCTAACAACACTGACATTTGCACGCCAGTACCGCAACTGGACAGCAATAGAGTGGCAAAAGGTGTTTTTTTTTCGATGAGTCACGGTTCATACTCCATCGGACTGATGGGCGATGGCGTGTACGGCGTTCAGCATCAGAAAACAAACACCCTGCAACACGTGCCGCAAAGGTCCAGGCCGGAGAAGGCAGCGTTATGGCTTGGGGAATATTTTCATGGCATTCCCTGGGTGCACTCATCATTGTGGACGGCACCTTGGATCAACGGAAGTACGCATCTGTCCTTTCGGACCATGTCCATCTCTACATGCAGATTTTTTCCTCAGCACGATGGCATCTTCCAACAGGATAATGCGACGTGCCATACAGTACTCTCCTGGCCCCCAAACTCCCCGGATTTAAACCCCATGGAGTATCGGGTTGTTCGCGCCATGGTTCTCCACCGCGCAACCTACGGCAGCTCGCCACAGAACTGGAGTCAGCATGCCTTCACATCCCTGTCAATACCTTCTAGAACCTTACTGATTCTCTTCCTGTCCGTCTCGCAGCTGTCCGCGCCGCGAAAGGTGGGTTATTCTGGCTACTGACAGGTGGTCACATTTATATCACATTTATGTGACTGGACAGATGTGACAATCAATTGTAAGAAGTGGAAACTGGATGGCTCATTGTTTTGACGTTGTGGATTGCAGCAACGCCCCAGACTTTCGCCATGTGCGCTATTTGGAAACATTGGCTCTTTTGTGTATTTTGATGTTTAATAAAGAATTCTGTATGTAAATTTCCAAAAAAATATGTTACAATAAAATATGAAAATAGCCAACACTGTGGACAGTAGGTTAACAAGAAAGGAAGGAAAGAAACTACTATTCCACATAAATGAATTTTATTAAATAAAAACTCGTATGTACGTTTCGGAGCTCTCTATCGCCTTCTACAGTGAGACACAACAAGTGAGAGCTCCGACAGAGAGAGTGAGAGCTCCGAAATATACATATGAGTTTTTATTTTAGAAAATTCATTTATGTGGAATTATGGTTTCTTTCATTCCTTTCTTGTTAGATATGTTATACTTTTTTATGTGGAACGTGCATGACTCGTGGTTTCTATTAAATACGATAATTTGGTATAGTCATCGATTATAACAATGCCTTAGACTTTCTCCGGGTCAACACAACACCACCTCTACTCAAAGCCTGAGCGCGAAAATTTCATACATTGTTACATCATCATACCGAGTCATATTTAATCGTACTTCTACCAATAATAAGCCCTAAATTATGACTCCGATTGTCACATCTGTAAATAAGTAATCTGTGGTATTAATTTGAAGTCAAAGTGGGAGACCTGTGAGAATGTACCATTCCACAATTTCAGTTTGTTTTCCTACAATTTCATGCAATGGAAGTAATTTTTCCTGTATAAAGGCGGAGTTTGTATATTTTTTGCAACCAATGACCATATCAGGCAGATAAGAAATCGGTTAATCTTAAACAAAACCAAATAATATTATACAGGGTGTTTCATAATTGATGTCCCGTCTTTAGGTCCAAATAACGACTCAAGGGGAACAGATTGGGGGAAAATGAATACTGATTATTTGTTTTAATGTCCCCTAATTCAGAATAAAAATATTTCGCGTCCCTGGGGGTGAAGGGTAAATTTTGAAAATTTTAATTTTGTAGGGATAGGAGTTAGAGCCCATGTGTTATTTATAAAGTTGTAAAATGTGGGTTTAGCAAAAAACCCGGTGAAAAAATCTCATCCCATGCCTTTTATCGAGTGGGTAAAGTGAAAGGTATGGCTAGCCGATGTGGACAATCGATCAAGATTATATGGAAAATTTTCAATTTTGTTTTATTATTTTTTATATTTATTCCAGGGTTCTTGCGTCTCATCCTTCTTTTTTTCTACATCCGATATTGAAACTAAAGTTACATTAGAGCTATGTTATTGTATTTTTATTTAAATATTTAATATTAATATTAAATGAATGCATTTGCTTCGGCGAGAACACCTACCTAACATTGTTTAAGCCGCGCACTACATTCAGTGAAAAGCCTTACACTGAGTGGCCAGATTATTATGACCACCTGACGTTTGTAGGCAAATTAGCTATGGTTTCGCGCTGAAGTTGCTAGAAGGCCAGACCATTATAAATATAGAAGCAGGTTGTTTGCCACGACAGTAGAAGTGATTAGTTTTTGAAGATAAGAAGAGTAAATGACGCGATTTGAACAGCCTTTGAACGTGGGATGATTGTTGGCGCTCGGAGCCATGGAGCGTATATGGGCAAAACAGCTGCATTCGTTAAATATTCAAGAGCAGCTGTTGTTAAAGTCTTTAAAGACTGGACTGTTAGCCAAAAAACTAGGTCTGACTGGCTATCAGCTACTAGTCAATGTTCGGGAAGTACGGGGAGTGGCAAGACTGGTACAAAACAACAGAAGGGCAACAATGCATTAAATTACTTCAGATCTTAATCAGGGACCCTCTCAAATGATCTCTGAACGCACGATTCGCCGCATACTGCATTGTATGGGATATGGAAGCCGAAGACCTGTTCAAACATCCTTGCCGTCTGCAGTTAATATGATAAAATATCTCCAATTCGTACAGGAACACAAGGATTGGATGGTCGAGCATTGAAAAAAGTCATGTGGTCCGATGAATCACGTTTCCAGTTGCATCAAGCAGATGACAGTGTGAGAATTTGGCGGAAACACCATGAAATCATAGACCTCACATGCATGCATACAACTCGTCAAGCTGGTGGGGGCAGTGTTATGGTTTGAGGCATGTTTCCTGGCATGATTTGATTCTTTTAATTCGTGTGTAACAACGTCTGAATAGCACAACATACCTAACGAGTTCATCCTATCATATTGATGGTGTATTCCAATGGAGACTGCTTCTTCCACAAGACAGTGCGCTATGCCACGGTGCTCGTATTGTGCAGAAGTGGTTGCAAGAACATGAGGGAGACTTTACCTTGCTTAGGTGCCATCACCAGATCTCATCAGGCATGGTGTCAAATTCCTCGCATTGTGGAGTCGATGCCAAGAAGAATCGCCCCAGTACTGAAGGCAACGAAGTACTGAAGGTGTGGTCATAATAATCTAGCCACTCGGTGAATGTATTTTTAGCTTTTTATGTGTAGAGCATTTCATTTCATCGTTCCATCCGTGGTCTGGACGCCTAGAAAATTAACATCCGAAAACCATAACACTGCCCCTCATTAGGGAAATTTGCACAACGACTTTGAATTTGATTAAAGTGCTACTGAATCTACACAAAACATTTGTCATGGAAAGAGAAAGGTTTCGTGGATTACAACGACGCAAAACCAGATTGTTCTAAAAATTTCGCTCAGATGAGTTTAACTTCGACTTTCAGCCGCAAATCGTGTCTATGTGCGGAGCCGTAGATGCAAATCCGACAACCAAAATAAATTATCAGCCGAACTGGGCATTTCGCAGGCCACTGTGATTCATCACCTTTATGTCCTTGGCAAGATCAATAGAATCTGCTGCGTTATCTCTCATGAAATGATTCTTGCCGAAGTAAATCGCCGAGTGGAAGTGCGGAAAGCAAATTCTTAGAACCCACGCGACCTTCATTTCATCAAGAGAATGGTTATTGTACGATGAAAATGGGCCCATTTTCGTATTCTAATAACAAAAACAATCTTGAGCTCGAGCCAGCTTCCTGAACTATTGTCAAACGAGCACAAGATAATACTCCACTACGAGTTTGTTTCAGACGGTCAAACCATCAACGCTAAGCTATACAGCTGAAGCGGATCTATGCTCTTTTTCAGTAGAAGTACCTGGCCCTAGTGAAGAGAAGGTGCTTTCTTATAGGAGGACAAATCGAGTCCGCACACGGCTCGAACGACTAGCAAAACTCTCCAGGAACTTGAGGGTATCGAAATGATGCCACATCGTATGTACAGTCCGTACTTAGCACTATCGGATTGCTATTTATTCCTATCCATGGCTCACTTCCCTCACTTCAACAAGCAGATTGGAAGGAATGAAGTTCTTCGTTTAAAATGGACAAGAACTGCTACTGCCGTGGAATCGAAGAACTGGCAGAAAGTTGGCTTAATTTGCTGCAACGCCTATTTTCAATGCTAGGCAGCGTTCACTACGAAGTTACGAACTAAGAAAAAAAGTGAAGAAAATCTTGTAGCTTTTGACTTCCCTCTATATTCGATCAGACAATATAAGAATACACTAAAAGATTTCCAACGAAATTGAATCCCATGTCTAATAGACTTATAATATCTTTTTAAATCTGAGGCTTTATCCAAAAGATATTTCTTTGTTCATTTTGCTATATTCAAAATATTTTGGAAGATATCTTGCTTATTGCTTCAATTTTGCGCAGGAGACGTAGGCCTACAAAGGAAGAGGGGTATGTCATTTAGAGCATAAAATAAGTCATCCTTAAAAGTATTCGTTTAGGTTAGCTTAAGTAAGCGCAGTCAGTTTTCTCCACAAAGTCTATAATCAAGATATTGACAAATCCAACTGTTATTAGATAACATCCTTCAAATTATTTACATGAAACATTAAAAAAATCTTATATATTAAAATGCAAAGCACTTTTTAAAGAGCAAAATCGGCACTTCTGCGCATACGCATTGATCATTGTTATCGTCGTTAATTTTTGTATGTAACTGGTGTTAATTTGTGGCGTCTTTGTGGATATAATTGTTCATGATTGTTTATGAAACCACACAGTTGTTTGCCGTCAAATTTTGGCGGGTCCCATCTAGTATAAATTTATTTTAAAAAACTTAAGCTTTTATTTTCTGAATACGACAGAGAAACTCGTTCAATTGTTGTTTCATCGTTATTTCTCCAATAACGATATGGTTAACATCCAGAAAATTTAACGCAAAAGATCTTAACTATTTTGCGTTGTATTTGAATTGGTTTCTTTTGTAGGTAATTTAAAATAAATAAATAAATAAATAATTTGCTAATCTATTTATACATAGTGCATGCATGAATTTGGCATTCCTTATGTTTCTTTTAGGATCCCACGTCAAATCAGACAAACAAATATTTAGTCGATACTTCACTACTCTTTCATCCAAGCCAGGACTCTATCAAGTCATATATTCTATCGGTAGGTAAAAAAAATAAACATAAATGATACGCAAACTAAAATTTAAATTATTTCATTAAGAATCTGAATTTTAGATTAACGCCTATGACTAATGGTTAAATTTGACAAATAATACAAGGTGTTTACAAATGATGTAGCGGTTTCGTGAATATTTTTGCAGTTCGTCCGGTTTCGCGGTGATGAAGTCCATCGGTTATGAAGAGAAGATCCAGAGATCTTAAAATGTTGTTTGAATTTCCTCCGCCATACCAAAGATCAAAATTTCTGGCTCGTCATTTTTCTTTGCGGAAGAAGCTGTGAGAGGGTACACCAATATAGGCATGCTTGAAAGCTGGCTTATGCCACGCTGCAAACCGACAGCTTTATCTCTCAACAAGATAGTATTCTGCAACTTTTTTACCGCCAAGTTCCTGACTTCCTATGTGCAATCCATTCTGCCAGACCCCCTGCAATTTTCTTAAACTGCTGCAATCCTTTGTAAACATAAGCAAAACCATTTTCATCAAGTTTTAAGCTTTGAATTAATTTTAACTCAATTTTCAGACGAACTTTCATTCAACCTCAGTTCGATGGGGACGTTTTACATAACTATGACGAAAGACGATACTGATCGTTTGCCGCCGAGCCGTATCACCGATTTCCGGAGGACAGGAGTAGACGACGGCACAAACGTCTCCTTCACGTGGACTGCGCCCGGAAAGAACTTCGATTACGGAAAAGGTTTTGTTTACCCCTCTCTTGTTTTACTCAGTTTATATAAAGATTAGTTAAGCCACCTACCTAAACAGTAAGGTTCTGTGTGCGAGAAATATTTACTATTTTTTATTCCGCATTAGAACGATCACGTATACAGAGGGTCATTTCTCCTTAACTTAGCCGATTATGGATTATTGTCTCTTCGCGTGAAGTTCCTTCACCGATTATGTTTACTGTGTTTCCCCTTATTCCTGGCAATAAATCGGCAGCGTAATTTCAATGCTAGCACACTTTTTTTGCAGGACGGCGAGAGGAAGTTCGTACCATACTTCCTTGCACACTTTCCAAAGTCCAGTGATGGTTTTGGGTCAACGCCTTCCGAGACTCCTTTTGAGAAGGTCAAAGCCACAAAAGTCCATAGAGGAGGCGTTAGGCGACTTGACAAGGATACCAGAGAAGGGTATTGCACGAATGCCTGTCTCTTCTTTTATATGTTATGAAATTCTGTGTTGACCGCTCGGTGTGGCTGGACGCCTTGATGAACACAATCTTTGTTGCTCTCCTCTCCGGGATCTCCTCCGTGTAAAGAGGTTTCAAAATGTTATCCTGGTAATAATCTGCATTCACCTTAGCGTTTTTCTCCACCCGACGAAGTTGCAACCGTCCTTTTGAGCAGTACCCCGCAGCCACCATGAAGCCTATCGGAAAACTTTACGACATTTGCGCACCCAATCAATCCGGCCTTTCGCATCTGCGCACCCAAACAATCTGAAACTTATAACAATCTATGAGGTTAACCCACACTTCATCCAACGTGGCAACAAACCGCCATTTCTCGCCCGCAAAGTACCCTTCGTAGAGTTTGCGGGCGTTGATTTTGCGTTCACGGATGTGGCATTCATTAAGAGCATGAACCCTCCTGGCTTTATGGAACTTAGGCAGGCCTAAGTTGCGTTTAATTATGCGGTTTATCGTTGACGCAGATGTTCCTTCTGAGCCATGGCCTTCTGTGTCGGAGGGTTTTCCTGTGCTACCGTCTTTCTGATCTTTTTGACTGTCAGGTGAACGGGTTCCTAGGGAGGGGTCTCTTCCTAGGTAGCTTTTCATGGGTGAACTTGTCGGGAACGCCCGAATTACGTATGTCATCAAAAATGGAGTTAACAGCAGCCTTCGATAACGAAATTCCTTCCGTCTTGCACTGTTGCACGATGCGTACGGCGCTAAATCCCGCCTTGGAAAGCGTTCGTACATACCCTCTCCAAAAATCATTGATTTTTCTGGTCATGCCGTGAATTTTCTGCGGTCGTTTCCTGAACATATTTATGGAATGCCTGTTACACTGTTACACCGTGCATTCATTTGAGGCCTTAAATTTTCTGATTTACATATGCTCGGACGCATTCCATTGCCGGGAGGGGTGTTCAAAATCAGGTAAGTTAAGGAAAAATGACCCTCCGTATATACATTATAATCATTTGAATCCACACATCTGTGATGATGAACACGTTCTTTATTTCCAGCCTGTGTAATACCTAGTGGTGTTAATCTTTGTTGTAATGACGTCGTGACAAACTCTTTACCTACTGTAAGTCTGACAGGCGGTATTTTTTCTCATTCCTCCTTCAAAATTTCGACCAACTGATGACGTGTTTCTGTACGCTTTTCACATTCTAATTTATCTCAAAGATGTTCTATTGCGTTGTAACCTGGACTATGAGCAAGGTGTAGTACAGCCTGGCTTTCTGCATTATCCAGTTGATGGACAAACGGCTCTTCACCGAATAGCTGCCGCAGTGAAAGAAGCATATGAATGAAAAAGACGTCCAGGTATATTTGGGTGTTCATGATCCTGTTAAACACAACCAGTTTTCTAAGAGCAAACCATGAATAAAAAAATAGGCCGTCACATAAATTCCGCCGATTTAAGTGTCAGGACATTATACTCCGGCAGATGTCATTCTCCTGCCTTACACCATCATCAACTGACTGAAAAAGCGTATAGAATAAGTCATCACACCACATTATCTGATTCCATGCATTGACAGTAGTGACTTTGGCTTATGGGCAACTGCATCGCGACTTTTCTAACCCTAAGAGCATAAACTTTCCGTGTTAAATAGAGTTTTAAAACAAGCAATTCTCGGCGGGGAGCACATGCCTTAATAAATCTTTATTTTAATAAAATCTTTAATGGTCTCAAGACTGTATCGAATTATCCAATAACAATACAAGGCCTTCACATCACAACTCTAAAAGTGCTCGGAAGTACCTCATAAGTTCCCGAGCAATAGAATCCATAAAGCAAATGAGTTATTTTAGTATTTATTTAGAACTCGTTTACAGTGTCGATGCTGGGTTTTACTTAACTGTACATTAATAAAGTCAAGGTAAAACCGTTAACTTGAGGTAGAGTGAACAACAATTGGCCGAGTTTAGTACACAGTATAAATAATCATTATTTTTATTTTTTATATTTTAGTGGACAAGTACAGATATCTGTGTAGTAATATTAGCACCGAATTGGATCAGTTAAATCGATATCAGCAATTGCTCAAAGACCCTGGGGAATCGGGAACCACGGAGAAGGTAACGTTATTCACAGGCGACTACAACGGCACCGTCTACTGCGCCATTGTCTCGGCCGTCGGCATCGCCACCAGCCAACGCTCCAACATCGCCATCGTCTTTGTAACTATCTCACCGATTATTGTCACAGGTAAAAAAACAAAATACATAAAAATAGTGCTAAATTTACGCTACTACTTTTGTTATATTTTAATCATAAAGGAAAACTTCTATGGGTTATATATAGTTTTACAGCTTTAAATAAGTGTCGCGGATCTAGTTACATGATGTTCAACGCGAAAATTCCTTTGAACTTGTTCAGTAGACCTATTTTTTCCGAACCAAAGCTCAACGAACAGCTGTGAATATAGCCCATTTCCCAATTTCGATAAAGAACTCACGTGACTAAAATGATCTTTTTTGCAAACGCAAATAAATGCGACTTAAAAAAAGAAAGTACTCTGTAGCTGCTCATAACTGACTTAACGAAGTTATGGGTTTGACCTTTCCTTGGAGGTGAAGATTAGCTTTTGCGTTCCGCAGGATAAAATTGGCTGAAGTTTTTCAAATTCCATTTCAGAAATAAAAAATAATAAAATCACTTTTTTGACGTTTTGGAAGAAAAAAGGAAAAAGAATAAAAAAGCTTCAAGGCAAAAAAAGTCTGAGCCAAGTGACATAGGAGGAGCGAATGTAAAGGGATTACTTTCTAAAAAGGTCACTTTAGTCACATGAGTTTCTCTTCCAATATAGAGAAACGGACTATAGCCATTTTGATTTCACTTAAAGCACTACATAAAGAAAGTATGAACTATTCATGGTTGCAGAAGCCATTTTTATTCATATTTCATATGAGGACTAGAGGAAAGGCAGGGAGGTTTAAGTTTCCCTTCGTGCAACACCGGATTAAATAGTCCTGGCCTTTCGTACAGTTGTAAGATTAGAAGGCTAACATGCTGACTTTTGTTCCTTTAGTGCTCCTGAATTTCATCTTCCAGCCTTCTTCTCTATGGGGAAACACCAAGGGCAAATCATTGGATCACAGTTCGGACTCAAAACGGATGTGTTCTCAGTTGTTCCCCGTGCTTGGATGGATGCATAAAGCTTGCTCAAATGGTGATTTTTTCTCCATCGTCGGCTTCAAAAAGTACCTCATTGACAGTTGGAAAATTATATCTTCTGGTTTCGTGCTGTATTATTCATATTTGAACGTTTCATTTGAACGGAATGATGTTTCTGCCTGTGAAATTTATGTTTTGAGGATCAGAACCGTATACGTTGAAAGTGCGAAGGCAACAGAAACTCATGCACCGGTATATCTACTTCTGTCGAGTTATAAACAGAAAAGTATTGGTATAACCACAAATGACCATTATACTCTGTCCAAACAAAGAAAAACTGGGCGTGTCCATTTAAATTCCCAATTCCAATTGTTAATCATTGTTAATTTTATTTAGCAACAATGTCTAACAGTTGAAATTGATAATTTAATTAGACACGCCCAGTTTTTCTTTCGTTGGACAGCGTATAGATTAGGCTTACTTTGTTTTTACTCACGGAACAAAAATGCTGTGTAGTGTATTCTACATTTGAGCATCATTTCATTTTTCTTAGAAGCAAGTAAACAAAGCAGAGTGAACAATTGTTGTTAGTTCCGCCTCGTGTACCACATCAGACTTTAGAGAAAGAAAGATTGCTTCTTTGTTTTGCAGCCATTTTTAATTGTTTGTTTTTGCAGCAAAGTCACTGCAGAGGCATATTTTGTTAAAAAGGAAATGTTCAAGTTTGAATTTACTGCAAAACAAGAAGCAATCATCATATGAAATAGGAATCAAATAGGGATCAAAACAGCTGAATGCAACAATGATTGTCCAGGCTAATATCACCTGGTCTTGTGGCGTGCGCCGTGACACTATTGGGTACTAGAGTGTTTGTTGCATCAAATTCAAAGCTCTCTTCTGGTTTAAACATTTCATTTGTCTATATCCTCTCTATGAATGTATATATTGGTTATTGGTAAAAATAGGATTGGTAGAAATGGTCGACTAATGATGATATAACAATGTATGACGTTTCCGTTATCAGGCCTTCTGTCTCTACTCTCTTCAACGAAAGAAAAACTGGGCGTGTCTAATTAAATTTCCGATTTCAATTGTTAGACATTGTTGCTAAGTAAAATTAACAATGTTTAACAATTGAAATTGGAAATTTAACTGGACACGCCCAGTTTTTCTTTCACTGGACAGAGTATAGGTGGTGTTGACCCGGCGCGATCTGTTTTCCTTAGCTTCTCGAAACAATGAAAAATGTCAGAAGCTCGATGACCGCGATTTAAACAAAAGTTGTTGCTCAGACAACAATGGTCAGGTGACTTTTCAGTTCCGGCATGCGCTTCAAGCCGCCGCCAACAATGTTTAAACGTGCAACAGCAGTGCAAAACTGTTTCCGTAACGCTTTTTGGTGTCGTTTTTTTCCATCATGCTTTTTGTAGAATGATATCCAGCCTTAAAACATTATCATGTTAAAATTCGGAAAGAAATATCCCCCCACTTTTTGTCGTTTTTACTCACTGTTTTATCTCCTTTTAATCACCGATTTTTAAAAGAAATTTAGATTGCTGAATGCCTCCTCAATTGGATTTAAAAAATTCCCCAATCCTGCTTTTTCTTTATTATGCAAGCTGCTTTTTTTTTTACTTTGCAAAATACATTGTTAATTCAGTTAAAGCTGCATTTTTAAATTCGCAAATTGCATTTTTGAAAGTTGCATTTTAGCATTCGCAAAAATACTGTATCTACACACATCTGATAATGGCGACACTCGAAACAATTTTCAAGCCGACACGGTCGCAGTATTTCTTCGCGGTGCCTCCCCAGCCAACACCACCTAGAGAGAAGGCCTGCGCACAGAAGCGTCATACATTGTTACATCACACTAATGCGGCTGTTGTTAACCGTATTTCTACCAATAATAAGCCCTAAATTTAGCCGCTTGATGATGATGTAACAATGTATGACGTTTCTGTGCGCAGGCCTTCTCTCTAGGAGGTGTTGCCCCAGTATGGCGCCCGGAGCACCGTGAGCACCCTACTCCTCTCTTTGTAGTTCGATTCTCTGTAGACATGGATATTAGTCCCTGGAATGAGTAAAATTCGTAGACATAAGGAATTATCTCGGAAAAAGACAAGATATGTATATGTGAAATCGTCGCAAAATGACCTATAATTATAGACGTTGACGCGTCCAAAACCCTAACGAATCAATCAACTACTGTAATATAAGAAAGTTATAGCAATACTTTAATGTTTTACAATGTTAAACATTACAAGAAAATACGCACGTAGTAATAAACAAAATCAGCACAGAAACCACAATTTTACGATTGAGAGAAAAGAGTACATGAAATAGTAATTTCAGATAATTTTGTTTGTTACTACCGTTTGTCTACAGTTTTTGGCATTATACCAATAGTACTATTCAATATACAAGAAGGAACAAATGAGGAACCACTAATCCACAAAACCAATGTACATCTGGGTCATTAAATATTAGTTTTGTGGATCAATAGTTTCCTCCTTCGTTCCTTCTTGTGTTCAAGGGTCCACAGTTTGTGGCTTATTGTTTTATCATGTTAAACATTGTTTCTTTCATATCTCCATCTCTTAGTGACTACCGAAGAGACTACAACACCAGTTGCAGTCGCCGCCGGATATACTGATTCGAATTCGGTCGTACTTGGAGCAGTTCTCGGAGGAGTATTTGGCTTCATTTTCCTGGTTTTGTTAATCATCATCATTTTTTTCCTATGGCGTCGAAGAAACCGTCGAAGACAGGAAGAAAAAACAGCCGAAGCGAACGGAGTTCACAAAGGCCCCGAAATCATCCGCACTATAGACGAAATCGCCAACAAGCACTCTCAGGAAAACGACTACGAAGCAGAAGACGTTGTCAACAACAACAACCACAACAACAACAATAACAACGAGCGTGGATCGTGGACAAACATTGCCATCGGTTTACCCAAAAAGGAGAACAAAGACGAAGACGACGTACAGAAGAATCCACGGGACTCCCAAGCGGAATCGATCGACCCTTATGCGGCCTACGCCCCCATGGACCAGGACCGTGACGTCGGCCTAGCCGTCATTCATCGCAACAGCTACGCCTATCTCGACGATGACGGCTACTCGCGAACTTTAAATAGGAACGGCAACAGCATTCCCGCCACGTCGACCTTCCGGAAGGCTCCAGATCCTCCGGACAGAGGTCCTGTTTACAATCAGCGGAAGTGGAAGCCCAACTACCCTGGTGACACTGATCCCAACCTATCGCCCATTCTCGAGTCGCCGCCCAACAATGCCACCAAATTTGCTGCTACCCAGCCCATGTTTGAGGAACTAGACGCTATGTATAGCAAACCCAACAAGAAGGCGCATTTCAATGCAGACCTCGACACGGAGACTCCTGTATGAACTTGCGTATCATGACATGTTTTTTTTTTTAACTTTTTGAGAAACTCTTTTGAAGATAAAAATATAACTGAAAACTAAATTAACTCAGTCAATTCTTGTGTTCTTGACGCTAAAAGCAATACCGCTTTAAAACTGAAGTAGTTCAGACTTTAAACAATGTTTTCAAAATAAGCAAACGGTTGTTTCTATACGCAATCTGCATACTTAATTGAGTTAAGAAAATGTAATCATAACTGCAACAAAAATGAATAAACAATCATTAGACACTACTAAGAAAATTTTTAAAAATTTTTTTTAAATAAAACAAATAGAGCTCTTTTATTTCCTTGTTTCAGTAACCTCAGTGATTTCGAGAGGGAAAAACTTTATAAAATACTTTTTAATTTTATAAGCATTTTTTGTGTGATAATAAAATATTTAAGAAATTTATTTTTTAACCTTTACAAATCACCGAAATTAAGACGTAGTCATTTCATTATGTAATATTAAAAATGAACACTGATCTCTCTTTTTATACGTATAATCCATATTGTATATAATTCAAATTATTCCATCTCCATTATAAGTAATTTATTTAGAAATAAATGATTAAAATAAATCACAAAACATTTTATTCCTTGCATTTACATGCCACAATATGAAAATTAAAAATTATGAATAATTAAAAAATTAAATTTTCTCAACTGATATGCAATTTAGTAACAAAATGAATATTTAATAAAATCTTTTTTAAATTACAAAATGTTATGTAAAGGTAGCCACGGAGTGACAATTTTTTTATTTGCGGCAACACAAAATTCCAACATGCTATATTCTGACAGCAATGAAACAAGTCAGAAAGCTTATCGAAATGACAAATTGAAAAGGGAAGGAAAAATTCCGCGACCTGGATTCGAACCAGGGACTATGCCTATCGCTGGCACCGCTCTTACCAGAAAGCTGTTTATGTTCATGAAAACAGACCGTGCATCTACAAACTTGTCAGCGTACACTGGCGATTCAGTTGCTTGCATTTCGGTTCATTCACATCTGATCTACTGTACAGGGTGTTGCAGATAACTGCAGGGTAGTATAACGGGAAACCTACCCGCTCGAGTGCAGGGACCGGCTCGACATCAAATAATAATTGGGTAATTTTATTTTGTTAAACTTGTTTATTTGGGAAGGGGCATGACCAATTGAGCCAAGGACGGGTGCGCGCTGTACTACTACAGGGTAGGGGATACACAAAAAGTAAACACACTCATGAATGTTCTTTGCAGCTAGAGGGGACCAACAGACAAACCAAAAATTCAACAGAGGAGAATAGTAAAAAATAGCGTTTCACACTTTCATTATTATTATGTTTGGTCGTCACGGGCTAACCCGGGTTGCGTCTCGTAGCGGACACAGGGCCAAAGCCACGAGACGCAGCAGACCAGTTTGCTCTACTGCTGAGAAAGTATCACCTGGGTGTTTTATCATTTTTTTTACGTTCACCCCCCTCCCTCACCGACTGTGGAAACTGCTGGCTGCTGCAGGCCACCTTCATCTTCCTCCATTCTGCCAATCGACCGAGCCGCCCCCTGCAATCGAGCAGGTAGGCTTCCCGTTATACAGCCCTACAGTTATCTGCAACACACTGTACAAATGTCTGCAAATACAATTTGCTGATGGATAGTGCGCATTTTATTACAGTGCCGCTTAATATAACCGCCTTTAATATGGCCACCCGCTTTTTATGGCCACTCCAGCTCGGTCCGGAATTTTCTAACGGTTTCCTATGTAACAAATTTTCGCTTTATGTGGCCACACACCGCTTAACATGGCCACTTTTTTCAGAGGTAGTTCACGAATTCTACTTTTTCATCTCATCTTAGTCCGGATAAATGAACACTCCGTCTATAATATCCACTTTTCATTTCCCTCTAAGCCAGTGGGCATTGCTGCCCAAATTACAGATTGTACTGATTGCTCAATTATATGAAATCTGCAAGTTAAGGGACAAGCAGGAAGCGTAAGCTAAATGGAAAAGATGCTCAAGTTGAAGAAGGTCTTTTAAGTTGGTTTCAATATGTCAGAAACAGAAATGCTCCAGTGAACGGTCCTCTCTTATGTCAAAAGGCTGATGAAATTGTAAAGACATTAGGCCACACGGGCTTTAAGCGCAACTGAAGGCTGGTTTCATCGCTGGAAAAAACGCAATGGGCTAATCTTTAAGAAACTTCATGGAGAGGCTGCTGATGCCCTTGTTTGTTGCAACTTGGAGGGATAGAGAGAAAACTCATCATCATTGGAAAGTCAAAATCTTACAATCATTTACTAATGCATGTAGATATCAGAGATCTGGATTAATTGGCTAACTCAATGGAACAACCATCTTAAAAGCGAAGACAACAATTGGTCTTCTAATTGACAACTGCAGCCCCCATGCTCATGTTCCTGATGACCTATCCCACATAGAAATCATACGGCTTCTAACCAACACAACTTCACTAATGCAGCCAAGGTTGTCAAACAAACAGTAGGCAATAAATAAACTATTTTGACAAGATACTGTACATGTATAAATGATTATTTAAGCAAACAAACTTGTCGATATGTAAGTACAAACAAAAGCTCGACTTGTTGGATAAAAAAAATAGGCACTTTTAGTAACTTCGCTTAAAACAGTCACCGGTTAATGTGGCCACTTAAGCCTGGTCCCCAGGTGGCCATATTAAGCGTCAACCACTGTATTAGATGGAGAAATGACCAGTAATTCGTATATGTTACAGGCCTACAAAAATTTTAAATAGTTTTCAACTGTGTGAGAAGTTCATCGCAGACGGAATGATTTTGAGAATGCAGAGAATGAAAACGTTTATTTATACACATTAATTCCGTTCAACCTCAGCGGGAAATGGTTACGTCCAGAAGGTACATACCAGTATCAGAGGTTGGGGGGTATAGGAAGGGTGTCAAAGGGAAGCAGAAAACATTGCAATTGTTGGAGTCACGGCGAACCGCAGCGATTTATCCGACCTCCAAAAGGGCATGATCATCGGCTTTCGAGCCAAGGGCTAGTTTTGTGAACTGTTCGCGTGCCGCCGTGGTGAAAGCGTACCGTACATGGCAGAATGGGGCACGTGCCAAGTGTGGGGCACCAACAGCCATACATGTCAGAGGTGAACGAAGGCTACGGAGATGCGTTCGAGCGAACAGACGTGCAACCGTGGACCAACTGACTCATTACGACTCGTCAACTAACCGTGGAGTACAACACTGGACCGCAGAATAACATCTCTGAACGCACTACACTCCGTAGATTGGCAACGATGGGCTACAACAGCCGAAGGCCAGTCCGGGTACCTTTGATCTCCACCCAAAACCGCAAAAAAACGTCTCCAATTTTCCCGTGATCACCAACACTGGACCGTCGACGACTGGAAGAAGGTCTGCAGATCGGATGAATATTGCACCATGCAGATGGCCGATGCAGAATTTGGAGACAATACTAAGCGATGGATCCCTCCTGTCTGGTTTTCACTATTCAGGCTGGTGGAGGTTCTGTAATGGTTTGGGGAATGTTTTCCTGGTATAGTTTTGGTCCGCTGATACCTGTAGAACAACGCCTTAATGGTCAGGGCTACCAGAACATGGTTCCAGGAGCACGATAATGAATTCAACTTACTTCTCTGGCCACCACAGTCTCCGGATTTGAACCCAATCGAACATCTTTGGGATGAGCTGAAGCGGGTTATTCGAGGCGTGGATCCACCACCATCCAATAAGCATCAACTGGGAGAAGATATTGCATCCCCATGAACAAACATCATGGAACAATGCTTCCAGCGGCAAATTGAATCCATGCCACGGCGAATTCGTGCTGCTAGGGGTGACGCAACACACTATTAGGGGGGGTGTTCCTAATAAACAGGCCACTCAGTGTATAGTAGAGAGCACATCGCATCAATGCGCGGGAGTCACTACGGAAAGGACCAAAGGATAGACAGCGCACTAGATAACTGATGTGTTTTGCTACTAAAATAACTAACATATATAAAAATTTAAATCAGGGTTATTCGCTATGTAACTAGATAAAAATACAAGGAAGTATATTTCAAATATAATTGGGCCTTGTCGCTGCATGTAGCGCGTTATCCTAAATGTCTAGCAAAAATGGATATTGTGATAAGTAAATACATACTCCCAAATCTATATTTTTTCGTCTTTAAAGCGGGCCTTGACACTATGTTATAATAATTTGTAATGTAATTAAATGATTAATTACTATGTATTAAAATGATTACAATATAGTACAGTACTGGTAATTACAACGGTATCGTTACAAAAAAAGACTTTCCCTATTATTCCGCACAAGTAAACTATTTAATGAAATAAAACAAAAGTAATCTCAAAAAAATAATAATAAAAACAAAAAAACAATTTCTGTCCTCGACATAACTCCGAAAAAAAGAGGCCCACCACGTAGTCTATAAAATCAACTGTAAAAATTCTAAGAAAACATAACAGAACGTCTTGTAAATATCAGAATCAATAAACACAAAAGAACTATAAAAGTAGGTGATATGCCATCATATAAATTCCACCAATCACAACTCAGAAACATTTTTATAAAATATTTTTTCCAATAGAAGATTTATTAGCCGGTTCTTCAGTAGATGATTGTAAGATAAAATGTTTTTATATCTGTGTTTTAATATGCACATAGAATAACACGAAATGTAATCTAAGACTAGTTCTATTAAATGTTGATTTAATAATAAAAATTATATTCTTTGAGTAAAATCAATTTTAAATTATTCTCATTTATGTTTCTCAACATTTAATGTTGAAAATTAAAATCTGTTAATTGTATTAATTGAAATACAGAAAAGCCAAATTATACGTCAAACCATAAATAAAAACTGACTATAATAAATAAGGAATATTTAATTTTAAAAACATTCGCACAGACTTTTAAATTTTTATAATATAGAATGCTTTAATATTTCGTATAAGACAGCAGAGTGCTGGTAGTAGCTTACATTAACAAAATTCCTTAAGTGACATTGAAATGAACATCAGACTTTGACAGCTTAGTTTACATTTCCGTTGAATGAGTGTAATGACCGTCACGAAATGATCTTGAAAGTCCTTCTGAACTCATTTCGTAATCAGAAGAAGGTAAGCAGAAACCCCGTATTAGTAACAACCTAGACCATTTTTATCCGATCTTTCTAACAGAGGAGGTCGTATGAAGGGGGGAGGGGGGAGGTTACTTTCTTTCAATGAGAGAATTTTGAAAAACCTATTTTAATTAAAAATTTAGCTTTAAAATAATAATTGAAGAGAACTTTAAAAGTTCACTTTCTTTAATGAAAAAAATAATGGACAATGTATTGATTAACGGAGATAAGTAAATAGAAACGGTGTTTGTGAGAAGAGGAATGGAATTAAATAGCAAAAAACCTGATGGCAGAAAGACCTAATGAAAACATAAACAACGTAAAACATAACTGGAATAATTAAGAATTAATTTTGATGCTTAATTGGCTTCTGCTAATATCATTCTCCTTTTTTAATGAAAGAATTCCGATCAATCACGGGAATAAGAAGTTCCCTCCCCCCACCCGCGTCCTCAGGCATCAGAAGCGATCATGCAACCATTGAACCACCGAGGCCGATCTATAGATTTTTTTTAAAGAATGAAGATATAGAGATGGGAACATATTGAAATGTTTGTAATAATGTTAAGTTTTGTTTATAAGTGTTCGATGTGCTACACGGCACACATCTAGTCGATAATCAAATTCCTACCATACCTGCTGAAGCATATCTTAGGTCACTTCACGAATGGCGGCTATTATTCGAATTTTTAGTTCTCCAAATTTGCCGGAAAGGGGGCACAAAAACACGGCTTTTTACGTATCCCCACAAGAAAAAGCCACAAACAGTGAGGTCTGGAAATTGAGGTGAGCACAAAAAGCTTTGTGTTGTGCGTGCGCCATCTTGACCAGAGGGGTGAAACTCGTAGCTTTTTTGGTTGTTCAAGATGACGGTCAAGCGGCCAGTTAAGTATAGGTGGCCGGTTTTGACAGGAGGAGCGGTCCGACAACTAAGGAGTGATGCGACAGGAATATATAATAATCAGACGCAGTATGAGTAAGACAAAAGATCTAAGCGCCCGTAAGATCGTGAGCAAATAGTCGAGGCCCGACGAATGAGCTACTCCATCTGGGATTTTCACTAGTCATTGTGTCAAAGGTGTACGTCGATTCCGGTAAAACCATCCCTGCAAGGCCAACTGGACACAATGTGCGGATAAGCGCAATCGGCTATCTCGTATCGTAACTGCGGGATATACAGGTCACAGTGAAACAGACCACTCGGCAATTTAACGCTGGTGCAGAGAAACATGTAAGCAACCACAGCATCCAGACCCATCTCCTCGCTATGGGGTACGGAAGCCATCGTCGCATTTGGATATAACTGCTGACTGCTCATCACAGGGCGTAACGAGTAGCATGGGCACGGGAACATAGCACTGGGTTAAGATTTCCTAGACTGACGAGTCAGATTCATGAACGAATACGGCGCAAACCATATAAAGCGATTGGGTATCCTTCAAACTGGTGGAGGTGGCAGTCATCTGTTTACGTGGACTGAAATAGGACCTCCCTTGTACGTAAAAAAACTGATATGAGCGTTTTCGGGATATCCTTGACGATCATGTGCTCTCGTTTGCACATCTTCAACTTCTGATGGAGATCTCTTCCTACAACAAGACAAAGCTCCCGAATTGAATCCAGATGGCTGGATGAACACTCCATAGACGTGACCTAGCTTCTCTGGTCAGCTAGATCACCTGATCTCAATCCCGTCGATCACATCTGGGATGCCATCGAGGGAGATGTTCGAGCCTCGGTCATAGCTTCTCCATCAAATCTTCCCAACGCTTCCCGTGTCTTGTCGAATCCATGCAGGGCCAAAGGTGACGCTATAGGATACTAGATAGGCTTTTCAGTGTATAATCCTATGCTGAAGTTAAACTCTATCCAACGAAAAATGAACTGTGCATTTCCAATTAAACTTCCATTTTTAATTCTTAGACTTCACTGTAAAGTAAAATTGACAATGTCTACAATTGAAATTAGAAATTTAATAGGACAGATTATTGTTAAAATTGAAATTCGTATGGCATTGCTTTATACTTCTTTTAGTCAGGGGGAAAATTTTATTGAAAAAAGAAATGTCTTGGAACGTGAAGTCGTTTACATTGAATAAGATAAATGCAAATCAGAAATGTCAAATTTTGTTCTTTTGTTATAAATTACATCAGACAATATTACAATATGTATTGTGATAATGATTATGAAATAAACATTACGATTGCATGTACAGATATCTATAATCTACAAGGCAATATATCAAGAATGGTTTACATGACGCATCAAGAATACTACAACCCCTGGTAAAAAGTTTGGAATCACTAACTACTGAAACCGTTGCACTGGAGATATAAAACAAATTTCAAAACATTGTTTACATTTATGAAAAAAAATAAGTGCAGAGTTTATTCTACAAATAACAAATGGTATTTACACACAAACACTTATTGTGTATATAAAATATTTATACAAATATTAGAAATTAAAGTTGAAGACTGTTGGAAAAAAATTTGGAACCGTGCAATATTTAGTGTGAAAGCGATGCTTCACCTTCCTTTTGAAAATGGAACAACCCACGAATTTGAATATTATGATGTTTTCTGCATATTAGTATAGAACTATTCTTGGGTTACTTGCTGATTCCACAAGAATTTACTGGAGCAAAATGGGTCCTGTCAAAGAATTGTCTGATGCCACGAGAAACCGCATTGTATAACTTTTACGTGAAAATAAGACTCAAAGAGAAGTCGCAGCAATTATGAAATGTGCCCAATCAACTGTTGCTAAAATATGGAAAAAAATTCCGTGAAGATGGTGATGTCAAGACAAAACATCGTAGTGGATAACCAAAGAAAACAAGTGCTAGGCAGGATAAGATGCTTAAAACAATTGTGAAAAAGATGCAAAACTCTTCATCAAGACAGTTAAACGTGGAATGGAAGAAACTTTCACGTACCAATGATTGAGACAAAACTGTCCGGATACGATTAAACAAGATGGGCTACCGATTTAGAAAGGCAAAGGTGAAACCAAAACTTACTGTTCGTCACATAAAATTACGATACAATGGCTAAAGAACATTCACACTGGACCTTAGAAGACTGGAATCGTGTGATGTTTAGTGATGAGTCACGGGTGTGTGTCAGCTGTAGTGATGAGGATGGACGGTTTGTGTGGCATCTTTCATCAGAAAAGTTTGCCAAAGATTGCCTAAGATCTAAAATGAAGTTTCCTCAAAGTATATGTATTTGGGGATGTCTTTCTTTCCATGGTCCTGGGCATTTGTGTATGTTAAAGACCACTGTTAATGCAGATGTTTACCTTGCTATTTTAGAAAATTTTCTTATACCATCAGCTGAAGATGCATTCGAATATGATAATTTCATCTTCCAAGACGACAACACATCGTGTCACAGATCCAAAAAAGTTAAGGAATACTTGGAAAAACGCAACATACCAACACTGCCATGACCACCCAATAGTCCGGACCTTAACCCAATTGAAAATATGTGGGGAATTCTGAAGAAACAAATTGCCAGGAAACATCCAAGTGATCTAGAGCAATTCGTGAAAGCTGATTAGAATTTAATATTTCAACGTGCCAATCACTAATTGAATCAATGCCTGATCGTGTTGTAAAGGCTCGGGGAGGAAGCCACAAAGTATTAATTTTGTTTTAAATAATATGATACCAAATTTTTTACCAATAGTCTTCAACTTTAAGTTGTAATATTTGTATAAATATTTTATATACACAATAAGTGCTTGTGTGTAAATATCATTTGTTATTTGTAGAATAAACTCTGCACTTATTTTTTTTCATAAATGTACACATTGTTTTGAAATTTGTTTTATATCCCCAATGCAACGGTTTCAGTAGGTAGTGATTCCAAACTTTTTACCAGGGATTGTAGAAGTAAAGGATTAAACTCAATCTGTCTGGGAATTTAAGGATTACTACATGCAATAAAGAGATATATACTCAGGTTATTAATTGTAACTATATATGTGATATTTGTAAAATTAGTATGACTCTAATCTCCGAAGTTATTTTACTAGCTTTGAGGTTTCCAGATTAGAGCAGTTAGATTGTATTCTTAACATTAACTCAAACTTAACTGAAAACTCAAAAGCGAACACAAACCGACATAAGTCGTCAGAAGGTCAAGTAAGGGAAAAGGTGTCTTTAAGCCAGCTCCATTGCACAAGTCCTCTTCGCAGAGAATGACACAGTAGTCATACATATCTCGCGAACGGCAGAAGTAGTCGTCTCGGCGTGTCTCGTTATAGCAGCCTCGGATGACGCCGATCAGCTCATCCGACTTGAACGTCTCCTGTTTGCCGCACGGTAGGTCCGAGCACTCGGTCTCCTCGCCGTTCGAATTGATACACTCCCACGAGGGCGGCTCACCGGCGCCGCAAGCGTAACAACGGCGCCCTTCGGACACGGAGAAAAGGCAGAAGGAGGAGAGCGACACTACGAGAAAGCAGCGCAACTTCGTCATTGTCGCCATACATGCACAGTATCTTAGTTGTTTTAATTTCACCTTGAATATTTAGAGAAGTATACCCAAAACCATGGTTATTTAAAAGACTCGTGTCCTTACAACAATTAACTCGTGTAGAAACTCCATTAGTAAGTAGAAATCAATCTCATCTCCAATAGATGGATAGATTCATAGTAAAAATTCTTGCCAGCTTCTGCCTGAAAAGTAGCAGATAGTCGATTGTAAATAAGAAAAGCAATTAAGAGAAGGTTGCATTAGGCATTCTGGATATTGTTGTCCACGATTACTTTGATGCAATTCTTAATGATAAAAATCAACTTTTATCATTTATCATTTTAATTAAGCGATTAGGAAGAGACCAAAAAAATTGTTTCAGTTGTATCCCTATAAACCTGTATGTTAAAAGTGTCCTGTCACCCTCTTAGCAGGAGGTGTTCCGTTCAGATGATCGCTACGAGCGAGGTGAAAGGAGGAAATCTTTACTTAATTTTTTTTTATCATCGTCTTAAGCTCCACTTTTATCCCTAACATTTATCTCTGCACATTATCCCCCAGTTTTCAACTTAATCCCCATTTTTATCCTGAGCACCTAATCCCACTTTTTGGCTCCATTTTTTACATTCTGTTTCTAATCCATTTTTCCACTTCACTTTAAGGGGCCAATTTCTGTAAATGTGGGAGATTAACAGTGGGAGTTAAAAACGGGGATAAAAAGTGGCAAGTAAAAATAGGATAAAAAGGAAGGGGGGGGGGTAAATGTGGGGTAATGGTGGGAGATAAGTGATAAGAAAAAGTAAGGAGTTAAAAGTCAGTTCAAAAAAAGAGGAGTTAAAAACAGAAAATAAAAAACGGCAAAAGTAAGGATAGTGCTTTAGAGATAAAAAATGGGGGCATTTTTACGAAGCGACGAATCTCGTTTTACGCTGTTCCGATTCGATGTCCCATCCATTAAGTAGACCGGTGATGATAACGTAAAAGAGTGGGACTGCATGTCTCGGACTGTTGGTTAATAGAAGGTACCGTGAATGTCTGTAAGTGCTTCAATCCTGCATTATTAACACTGCTCCGGTACTATGGAGAGGCGCCATTCAACCGCTTTAAAATTGTGCTTTCAACATTTAGAAGATTTTTAATCAGTGATTAAAGAATAATTAATACAGTGGTTTTCCGTTGCTTTCTTCATGGCTAGTAAAGGCCAAACATCCATGCCGTAGTAGGATTCGAACCCGCGACCTTACAGGGTGCATTATGAAAGTAATGCGCATTTTCTGGGAAAAATAGGTTTATTGATCCGCTTGGTACAAATGGTTAAAATTCTTCAAAATAGTCTCCTCCTGCATCAATACACTTGCGGAGACGATTCTGCCACGCCTGGAAGGCACCCTGGAATTCCTCGATGGAATGTTTTTCAGGAACCTTGCAACATGAGCTTGGATATTCTCCACCAACTCCCAGTGCTTTCCCTTCACCTCTCTTCATTCGAGGGAACAAAAAAAAGTCACACGGAGCCAAGTCAGGGCTGTAAGGAGGCTGGGGCACAATGGGGGTCTTGCTCTGGGTCAGGAAGTTGGTGACGACGAAGGCCGTGTGGCTGGGGGCATAGTCGTGGTGGAGCTTGAGGACGTCTTTGATGTCAGTTTCTGTTGCATTCTTCCCAAGCCGCACCCAAAACTTGATCGCGTACTGCTGTTCCAGCGAACGCTCCATCGTGCTGTGGCACAATCGAAAAATAGACTTCGTGCGAAGACACGTCCTACCGCTCCTACTGCTCGGAGCGAACTGAGACCGGGTGCGTTTGGAAGGGCAGACCCCCTACCCCATTATTCGACCAGTCCGAGCGCGCTGCGATGGATAGTCGCGTCACAATAAAATTATGCGCATTACTTTCATAATGCACCCTGTATGTAAAAAATATAATATGATGAACTTAAAAGTATAAGATAAAAACCTCTAATCCACAAGGAGTCAAAAGAAATTTCGTTTTTTTTATACATATTTAAGGTTCAAGGTATCCATCCTCAGCGACCAAAGAACAAAAGAAAAACTTAAAGCTAGAGAATATATATATACTGGGGGGGGGGCAATATACAAAGAATATGCTTAATATGATGAAGGTTTCTCAAAAAATACTTCGTTATTTCTGAATTTTGGTGAAGCAGAAGTAGAAAAGTATTCTAAAAGTTTAACAGATGTCGCACTACCTCTGTGGATCCTGCAAAACAAATCTGTGTAAACAAAGAAAATCCGAAAACTTAAGGCAAAGACACCAAAGCCAGCTCTATTCCCCTAAAAAATTATAATGCGTTATTTCACATATCGGTTTCTAGACTATAGCTTGGAGGACTTGCCTTGACTTTATCCGAAATTGATTGACTAGACGCCCAAACTTGTACAGAATGTGACTATGGCCAAACCTAGGTCGACATCATATTAATAATATATGTAACATCCACGTATTGACAATACTCTGGTGTTCGGGCACCTTTTATTCATATAAGAATATTGGCGTCAAATCCGAAAATTAAAAATAATATTAAAAGAAAACATCTACAAGTATATGCATGTATAACTTAATAGTAAGTGTTCAGGAAACGAAAAACGACATCCCGTCAAATTCTAAATGAAAAATTTTATCCCATTGACAAGAGTCAATTGCTTAAACGGTCGTCAGGATGACAGAAAGGAAACAAAAATAGAGAAAGAAAAGATGCCGACTTCAGCTTATTTTTAGAAGCAATTATTCAACAGCCTCCTGGAAAATTATCTATCAATCAAATAATAACGCCTTACATCACATAGGCTTTCATCGTATATCAATCGCAAGTAGACGTTGTAGAAATAATCAAAATTTCAATATTCTTATTACGTATAACATATACGTGGTAAGACGTTCTAGATAGCGAATAAAGGTACATAAACAGCATGCTGCAAAAAAACGGGCAATTTATGATACGGTAAAAAGATGAGATAAACTCATTGGTGGAAATGGATCAGTTGTGGTTTTAATTTCTGAACAAGATGTTCATGTAAGAGGTAGAGTGACTAATTGAGTGGACTAGCTACCGTACGCTACTGCCGTGCAGTGTTTCCTAGAACGCAAATGCAGGTGCACAGTCCACTGCGTTATCGATTACACACCTGTTGATAAAAATAAGAAAAATTTGCATGAGTTGAGGAACTTCGCCAGATGATAAGAAATAGGTCATAGCCTTCGCAGCGAATCCAATAATTTTCGAATTTGATAATGCGCGTGATATATTGCCAGAATGACCACAGAAACACTGCAAATGATGAAACAAGTTTCTGGAGAAGAAACCAAGGGTGGTAATATAGTTTAATGGTTACGAACCAAAGATTATCGACTTAAGACTGAATCTGAAGATGTAATCTACATTAAATTAACTCTATAACGAGTCTCAAACAAGAAAATAATCATAGCCTATTGTATTTTCTTTTACAGGGATCGTGTTCGGGGCACATTCAAAGATGCCCTAATGCGAAAAATTCAAAAGCTCAAAAATTTTACATAATTAAATATGGATAGTAAACGTTGTTTTACAAAAACAACAGGCATAAGAAAACATTTTTATTTATTTTCGTGTATACAGTTTTAAAAAAATATCTCAAGAATCAAGGTGGTATAAAATACCTCAAGAATGTCAAGAGTATTAAAATAAATGTGAAAAATGTAATTGCTTTATTAAGTAGCGGAAGATTGGAGATACTTATTGTTTTCACAATGTCCGTCTGTCTGTCCGTCCGTCCCCTTCGTTATTTCCGCATTTTTTGAGGTAGAATGTTGAAATTCGGAATGTAGCTTACTATGGGCATGTGCATCGTCACTATTTAGCTTGGTTTTGATTGGCCCATTGGGGTCGGATTTTCGGGGGCAGAAATTAGAGGGGACCAAAAGGTCTACGCGTATTTAGGCATATTAAAGAGTGAAATTAGGTATGCAGATTCCTCTAAACAAGATCAACATTACTGTAAAGTTTGGTTTGGTTTGTTTGGTATTAGCGTCCTTTTCAACTGCCATGGTCATTTCAGAACGGCGTCATAGGGGCCGCAAATTTTGCCTCGCAAGGGTTCTTTAACGTGCAGCCGGCAAACGACTACACGGGACTAACGGCTTTACTTCCCTTCCGAAGGAAGTGCGTGATCTCAGGATTCTGTGAAGTTTGGGCCAATATTTAGAAAATGAAAAAGAGCTCTATCTTCTTTCGTTTCTCATCATTTCCGATCGAATGACATATCACATGCCATATGTTACCAGAGTTTTAAAGACCAAGTGACTGCCACCCCCACTATTGGGACAATTTGGCCCAAACTTTACAGTAATGTTTATCTTGCTTAGAGGAATCTGCATACCGAATTTCACTCCTTTATATGCATAAAACGCATAGCTTTTTGGTCCCCTCTAATTTCCGCTCCCGAAACTCCGACCCTAGTGGGCCAATCAAAACCAAACTAAATAGTGAAGGTGCACATGCCCATAGTAAGCTACATTCCAAATTTGAACCTTCTACCTCAAAAAATGCGGAAATTATGAAGGAGACGAACGGAAGGACGGACGGACAGACAGACAGACAGACGGACATTGTGAAAATAATAAGTAGCTCCATTTTTCCGCTACTTAATAATTTTTGTCACCCTTTCTGATTGGTTAAAATTGTATACGAGGTCTGTTCAAAAAATAACCGAACATTTTTAATTACGCAGCAACGGATCGTCGTAGCGACGAGCGGTTGGCAGCACTGCAATTGTCTTATCCTTACGCCTTATGGACTATTTACAAGTTTTTACATGTTGTTTAGTTTCCGAGTTATTGCCATTTGAGTGCAACGTGTTTCATTGTTCGTGGCGATTTTGCAATGTTCGATTTACGAGAGCAACGATGCAACTTGAAAATTTGCGTGAAACTGTGGAAAACATACAGAAATCGCAAAAAGAGACCATTGTTGTGGTATGGTTCCTTCATCATGACAATGCGCCAGCCCACTCAGACTTGTTAATTCGCCAGTTTTGTGCCAAAAATCAGATGACCGTCCTTCCCCAGCCTCCCTACTCCCCAGACTTAGCTCCCTGAGACTTTTTCTTGTTTCCAAAATTAAAATCAGTGCTAAAAGAACGATGTTTCGACTCCATTGATGACATTAAGAAATATTTATCATTGGCATTGAAGAATATTCCAAAAGAAGCTTTCCAGGACTGCATAGTAAAGTGGGAACGCCGCTGGAACAAGTGTGTGAATAGAGGAGGGGAGTACTTTGAAAGAGACAAAGACCCATAAGCTATATATTAAATAAAAAAATTAAAAAGAAGTTCTGTTATTTTTTAAGAGACTTCGTATATAGGGTGGACCAAAAAAAACGCGCCACTGAAAATTTCTAAGTCTAATTGAAACGGTCCACAAAGGGGTGAACGATTCTAGAAGGAAAAACGCTACCATTAATAAAGGCAGGCGTTAACGTTACATGGAACGAGTCAATTTCTAGACGAGGTGAACTGTCCCAAGATGGAGTTATAATTTAATTTTTTGAGATTGTTCGGTTTACCTACAAGTTTAATTATCCCGGGCAATGCCGGGTCTTCTGCTAGTCTTAAATAATACACAAATTGTACACATTTTAGATCATTGTCATTTTTTATCCGTGAACACTTTCTTGCATAAACTTGAAAATGTCACAAATAATAATATCTCCAAATATCAGGTAAAGATATTATTTGAAAAAACGGAAGTAAAAGTTCTGCGAACCAGGAACCCTGATTATTATTACCTGAAAATGTCACTAGCATGCTTAGTAATATTTTTTATTTTATTAACCTACACAAAATAGTTTTCGAGTTATACGCTCCAGATTTTTGCCTCAACCTATAGTTTATAATAGCCTTTTGTAATATCTGCTGATGAGGGCAATGTAACTGTCGAAATATATGTACATTCATGAAAGTAAATGCATTCCATTGTGGAAAGTGGATTCTTCATTTTGTCTTCTCTTGAGTAGCGAAAGGTGTTTACAATGATGCCTCATCATTTTACTGTCTCTTCTTCTTTTTCTTTTTTTTTTTTTTCGTTCGCAAGAAAAACAAGCTGCAAAGTGGACGAATTTGATTTGGTAGAATAGGCTCAGTTAGCGTGCGACCTAAGACCTTCGGTCGAATTCGAAATAACCCTTTCAAGAATGATTCCAGCAAATGTACCGACATTGGCAAATAATATATAACTTTAAAATAGATATGCATAAGTTAGTGAAATTATCTCCCCTGAGTTATAGGTAGCTGTAGTCCACGAAATTATTAATCGTGCTATGATGAGAGAAAAAAACTTCGAAAACAAAAATCTTTCTTAAAGAGGCAAATGATAACACTACAATAAATTTAAAAGAGTTCATTCCATACAATTTCTGTAGTCCAACTTTATTCCGTATTTCTTTCGAAGGTGATAAATATAAATGTTTCCTTTACTTACATTCATATTTTTAACGTCAAAAAAGAAGGGATTTTTTTTTCTAAAACTAAGTGAGTTTTTTTTTTGTTTTTTTTTTTTTTTGTTTTTGTTTTTTTTTTGTTTTTATTTACTTCTCCAAAAAGCATAATATATTTTAAAATTTCGAAATATTCTCAATCCCAAGCATTTCGAAGTAGGGATATTCAACTTAAATTGAAATATGTTGCATGTTAATTTTTTGTTAGTATTGCTTTTTCTAAGTAATTGACATCTAAAGTAAACTTTGCTATTTATTAAAAACAAGTATACGCCTGTTTTCTGAAAACTAATGTTTAAGGTGATAACCGATTTCTGATAAATAACTAAACAAAATAAGAGGAAAAAAGTCCACAAAGTGCTTATTCCCGTTATTACACATCGATCAAACATCCCTCCGATTTATTGATTTTTAAGCATCGTGAAAGTAAAAACCCGAAAACATAAGCCTTTTATGATTCATTTTATTGAAAGAACTCGCTCGTTACCTGATTCACTGACGTGGTGGCTTAACGAGATAACCTATCACAGGCCGCTCCCCGCGATGATGTCACGGGGAGACAATGCGCAGGAACAAATCACTTCAATACGACATAAGTAACTGGAGCGCTTTCCAATTCAAAACTAAGTGCTCATTTCACATTTATCTCATTTCCAAGTTACGCAAATATTCACAAGAGCAGACAGAATTCTTGTCATTTCTCTCTCTCCTCAGACAGATTTTGGGTTCGTCGTCTGTTGCTTTATGTACTCACAGACGCCGCTTATATCTCTCTCTCCTTAAGTGGCGCCCAAAAGAAGTTTGTTTAGAAGTTTCCCTTATTGATTCAGGCTCTTTTTCGAGACACTCCCTCAATATGGACAAAACTTGCACGAAAAAGAGAAAAGGGAAAAAAATATTTCCTTTATTTTTTTGAAGTCTCGCATAAACAGTTCTCTCGATGACGGGAAACATAAATCATTTTTCTGTCTGCTTGTGAGTGAATAACGAAGAAATATATAGCGCGTCAGAGTGGCTTGAGGTTATAAAAGAAACTGAAATATGACAAATAAAAAGGGAATAGACCTGTTTAAATTATTAGCTCTTCAAGAGCCCTAATACCTTTTATATTAGAATGAAGGCTGAGAGGTGTTGCTGTTTCTTATTCAAAGAAATATAATAATTCAAAAATGACAACATTTTTTAAATATCAGAATTATTTAAAACTTAAAAATAATAATAATAGTTTAAGCGGGCAAACATATTTAACTTGAGTTTAGATATTAGTCATGGTCATCAAGAAAGTAAATACAAAAATGAAATAAAAAAAAAAATTTTTAAATCAAATTTCCGGAGTTGTATTTAGAAAATTATTTTATATTAAACGTATTAAAACTATTAAATTTTAATTTTTTTTTGAACTGGGAAAGTAGGGTTTTTTTGTTTGGTTTTCTTTTAAATCTAATAACAAAAAGTCACACACATTAAAAACTCGATTAAGCTGATTAAAGAGATATATTAAATGAAAGTTTAACTGTAATTAATTATTTATTTAATACCTTTTAATTGAAATAAAATGGTTTATTTACTAATTGATGTATTTCTTGTGATAAAATAGAATAAAATGATTGATTAATTACATTGTAGAACAGGAAAAGAAAAATTACGCGACCTGGAATCGAACTAAATTGAGATCGATACTCGTGGTCCCTGCTCGCGGAATTTCTCCTTTCCTTTTCTATAATATAAATTAATTAACTGGAGTATTTTCTTCAGTTGTTTCATTCTATTTCATAAAAATGATGATGATGATGATGAGGAGGAGTAATGTAATGATTGTGGTGAACATAATGATGGTGAACATTAACTTTTCTGGTTCTAGCTGAACCATTTTATTTTATCCATCAGAAGCAAAAAGAAGCAAATATCTGATGACCGCTTCATCTAGAATCCGAAAACGTAAACATTCACCATCATTATTTTCATCATAATCACCATCAATATCATTGTATTTTTCATTTGTATTTATTTTATTACCAGAAGTACATCGGTCAGTACGGTAAGTAATTCATTTTATTTAAAAGAAAATTACATAAATTACTCTTTGTGTCTTTGTGTATTGGAGGTTCTCACTTTCTTTACAGGTTTTTTAATTGTTTAATTATATAAGAGTTAAACTGTAAAACTACTTAAGATCAATAACACTGATAACTTAATGGTCATATCAGGAATACTTCATCACTATTATAGATAAAGAATAATAATATATGTATGATTATTATAGATATGTTATTGCTGAAAGAATAGCTCGTACTCTTTCAAATATATATGTATAACTCTTCGAGCATAAAAATAGACCATAAAAATCCTTTTATTTTTATGTTCGAAAGTGTAACTCGACTTGGGAAGGTGTTAAATAACAATAAACATATGTCAGACTAAACCAATTACAATTACGCATTAAAATAATTACTCACATACGCACATTAAAAACAATACCTTTTATGATTTGCGTCCTACAGGTTGAGTGAACAGAATCAGCATAGGAATTAAGCAATAAGTAAATCCAGAATGACCAACCAAATTAAAATAGAGAATTTCCGAGTGAATTTGAAGAGATACTTAAAATATCATATCATGTCATCTAATTCTAGGAACTAATACATTGCATTTACACAGTGAAATCTAAATTTAACGCAGCTGGATTTACTTCCTTACTACGACGTAATAATCAAATGAAAACAAAAATGTATTCTCCAAAATTTACTTAAAAAAACACATCTGGAAAGATCCAGAAACTGCCTTCCCCCTCCAAATAGGCATAACGGAGTAAATAAATAGAAAAGAAAACAAATATATTTTATTTTAATAACTACGATGAGTCATTAAAGAATTAACGAAAAATTAAAATATCTAAAATCATTGTACTTTTTTAAACAGTAAAAAAAAGATGCCTATGGAAAAAAATCTTGCAAATCATATTCAAATTTGGGTTGGGATTAAAAAAATCATTTAAGTTCTAAGAGGTACTAGAAGAAGTAATCATTAAAGATCTCTGTGGACTCATGTAAGAAATCAATTACTATACGAGAAAATATCACGACGAAGAAAAAGTCTAAATAGTAATTTTACATTAATCTTCACGGAAATTATAAATAACGACGTAGATTCCGAATAATTTTTTATGAAAATTATAGAAATGTATCTAGACGGTTTTATACAGTTAAAAGAAAACCACATTAAATCTTTATATATAAAACTCTAAGCTCTCGCTTTTCGGGGTTTTCTCTAAAAATTCGGGAGATATCTCTTTTCATTAAAAGTTGAAAGGTCATTGTCAAATATCAATGAACCTGCAACAGAATAGTTATTATGAAAGCGTGAAGAATTTCTGACGACATAATTTGGCCAACGGTTAACAGTGAGAAACAATGAGAACTCTCAAACGTGAATTTTGTAAATAAATTTTGAGTTTTCCAAAACGAGCAATACTTACTCTGATATAAAGCAAGTGTAAGGGCCAGTTCATTATCCACTTTCTCAACTGAGTCTTCTCAACTGAGTCTTCTGCAGCAATGGACTTGCATTGTTAAGATGAGGAAGAGTTGATTGCAACAATGTCATTGTTGAGAAATCTCAGCTGAGAAAGTAGATAAAAAATAGAAATATGGCGTTAACGCTGCCAAACATATTATTAACATCACAAATGAATTCCCAATCTCAACGCTATGTGGTCGGACAGTTAATAAAATTTTTAGAGGACTCAAATCTATTAGCGCGAGTGATAGGTCCTTTCAAACAACCTAGTGTGTGAAAGACTATTAATATACTCTCCCTGAGGATTATAAGTCACTAATGGCGGAACCAGTCAGTCTCCGTTTAACAGGAGATGCGGACTGATACAAAAGAAAGAAAGAAAGAAAGAAAGTAGATAATGAACTGGCCCTAGGTCTTCTTCATTTCTTATTGAATGAAAGCCATTTCTAATTCACTATTATTATGAGACACAGAATCGTTTTTGTACTTTACGACACTAGAAGAGGTTCATAAGGACCAACCTAGAAAACACTAAAGCTGATTGGCCCTTATGAACCTTTGATCCTTAAGACCTTATAAAAATTCTTTGCTGCTTACAAACCTAGAGAGACGTAAAGCTTCAGGAAGTGCAAATGGCGAAAAAACTACCTGGTCGGCCTCCCATAAATCGTCGGAGAAACATGTCATCAGAGATCGGAAAGCTTTTGTCGAGAAATTGTGTTCGTCTTGCAGCTTCACTGTGTGGTAGGAAGAAATTTCTTATTGAAAGCCATTTCTAATTCACTATTATCATCAGACACAGAATCGTTTTTGTAATTTATTTATTAAGTAGCTTTGACAAGGAAGGTTAAAATTTAGTACGGAAACATCCTACGACATAATTTAGTTTGGTTTGGATTGGTCCACTGGGGTCGGAGTTACAACGGTCCATCAGCTGAATATGGTACATAGTTAGGCAAGTAAAGAAGTTAAATTCATCATGCAGATTCCTCTAGGCAAGATCTATAAAGTTTAGGACGGAATGTCGCAGTGGAACCGGAGTTATGTAAGGTAGCGGTCACACATAAACTATTTTTTAAAGGCAACGGTAAGGCATGTGATGATGAGAAGCGGAAGAAGTGAGAGAGTTGTTCATCCATTTCCTAAATATAAAAATCAATTTTAAAAATGTATTATTGAGAAAAATCAATTTCTTGTTAAAAATTGACGTTAAAAAGTGGAGATAAAAGGGGTAAAAATAAATAAAGAGGATAATTATAGTTTTTTAAAACCCCCAAATTTTTTTCCCATATTTTTACTCCAGTTTTAAGGGGGAATTTCCTTGAACTCAGGGCTTCCGCTACTTTCATTTATTTTCCTTGGTAACTAATTTCTTGTTACATTATAAATAAATACGTAATTAATCACAAATCTTTATTTTCCTGCCCTTAACACGAGTATTATATACTATTAAAAAGTTTTAATTGTATATTTTTAGTGATGACGTTTATCTATTTATCTTAAATTTAATTACTATGTTCGCCTCAACTTAGGCTTGATTGTGAGATTTCAATTTTATTATTAGAAATTTAATTCTAAAAGTTCTTAACGGATTAGTCTATTTCCTGAAAACTCAGGTGCGGTTTTGTCTCCAAAGGGATTAAAAATTGATAATAATCTTTTTATTACACGCTATAAAATAATTTTTAACTCTTCCTGCTAATGAGAAATTTATTAATCCGAAGCGATTAAAAATATTCCTGAGCACAACAGTATAAATTTAAAAGTTGTTTGTTTTATTTTAATTTAGTTGCATTCTGGTATATGTAGCAACAATCTGGTCATAAATATTTTGATGTTTTATAAAAAAATGTATTATTAATTAAGAATATAATAAGGAATAATTAGGACCAAATTTTAATGATAAATTTTAGGCTATATTAAATAATTATTGAATATTAAACAAGCCATATCGATGTTAGCAGTCTCTTAAACATTTAATTTAATTAAATTTCAATTTTATACTATTTCATATTGGTCGGCCAGGTGGCCGAGAGGGCCAAGGCGTAGGCTTTCTAGTTCTCGAGTGCGCTGGCTGTGGGTTCGAATCCCGCCGTGGGCATGGATGCTTGTGTTTGTTTCGGGCTGCGTATCGATATAACTTGTGTAAAAGGCGCAAAATGACCATAGTAGTCGACGCCTTAATTTCTAGAACCCCCCCCCCCTCTTTCATATTATATAAAAATATTGTTGCATGGAATAGGATTTATAATTCTTAAATATTAATTTAAAAATTATTATAAAATATTTTAGCAGGGAATGAAAGCCAATTCGGAATTTAAGCAAAACCAATAATAAATTTTTAACAGATATTCAGAATCACATTCGCTACTCCACTTTTTGATCGTGTATTCTTCTCTGAAACTAACGTTACCAAGCCACAGCAAATCGATAGAATTCTAAATAAAAACTTAAAAACAAACGGAAGCGATATCGATATGCAATTCGAAACGAATGCCAAGAAGCCCTTTCTAATTAATGTAGCTACGTTGAAATGTACGCGAATTTTACGATCGGTAATCATACACGTACAATACAAACAAAGGTGAACCCAGTGAACGTTCGAGTGGAATGCATAATAAGTCAATAAGGCAGAAGGTGTGCCCCCACGATTTCGAGCGTGAGAGCCTCCTGTTACCAAATTCCAATGGAAATGCCAGACATAGCGCGCAATTAAGTGGAAGAAAAGACGACGACTACGACGACGATTAAGTCCACCCACACAGCGTGAGGTCAGCAACTTCGTCGTTATTCGCAGCCGCTGAGCTGCGCTTACAACACGCTGCCAAGCTTACGTAAGGCAATTTAAGCGTATCACGTAACGAGATACGGAGAATAATAATAAACATGTAATCCCGTTTCTTCTCCTTTCTTTTTTTCTTTATAATCCAATTCGTTTAGGAACGCGAGTCTCAGTTCTTTGAGCGAGAACATTTAAAAATAACTAAAATCGAAGAATCGTTCATAGAAGGAAGAAGCGCACCAGGTGTCAAAAACTTGGCGGGAAGCCCACACACACGCTCACACCCATCAACTGCAGTGGACTTTAATCCAATCTGATGAGAATCGACGATAAGCGAACACTTCGCGCATGCGCCCTTCGAAAGGGACAGGAAACCGACAAACACCTGTCGAGCTCCACGCCAAAAACAGAGCAGCCTCCGGAAACGAGGAGGAGAACAACCTCATCTGAAGTCATCCTTCCGGATACCCATTTTGGTAGCTGAGGTTAAAACCGCAAGACCCCTCCCGCTTATAAACAAACACCATCATCACCATCATTACTCTTCTTCTCTAGATGGAATCACGCCGGTGGCAGCAGACGACGATCCTTCTCTCCTTATTGGTGTCGCTATCTCAATTGCGCGCCTCCCATGTCTCCATCACCGACAACGGCTACGAGGACGTCGTCGTCGCGTTCGCACCTGAAGTGAACGAGTCGGATGCTGAAACCCTCATTGCCAACATCAAAGTGAGTGGATACCGTTACTCTTTAATCAATAGTAATAATAAATTCAAACATAATAAATCTTCCTTCGTGAGGATGAGGAGGAGGAAGAAGCGGTTCTCGGAGAGAGTTTATGTAATGTCAACCGCTTTAAATAGGTTAAGCCAATGCTTCAATTAAGATAAACAGCCGTATTAATAGCTAACTGTCACGATAATCACGAGCATTTCCTATTTAAATATTTCATCTAAGCTTATTGAATAAGATTACGATGTCATTTCTAATCAAAATTCATTAACGCAAACAACGTCCTATATTTAGACAAGAAAAATCTAATTCTCATTTATATATGTGGCGAATGAATTTTCAACGGCTTAGGTTTTTATGGTTAACTTTATTGCTAATTTAAAAAAAATTGAACGAGCAATGTAATCAAGTAGCTCTCACTAATATCCGCTTACTAATTAAGCAATTAATAATAAAGGAATGAAAATTTATTTTTCAATTTAATGTACCGGTTATGTTTTATTTCCGGTTTTTAATTCTCACATTATTTTCTTTATGAGAATAATTCTCATATTCATCCTTTTTACTGCAACTTTTATTTTATACATTTATGCAATTAAGAGATTTTTAATACTCTTTATCGAGTAAATAAATAAAACAAATGGTTACCTCTAATTTTTTTTTAATATTTCTAACACACATACGATTATCAGATTGAAGTGCATCTATCACGTTTTATAAATAAATTTTCTATAGTTACTTTATTGGAGCTGATTATAATAACTACTTTTCCCGTTATCTATAGATATATCTTTTTTTTAAAGAACCAAATATTATTTAAATTCTATAAATGTTAATAAGATGAAATAATCGAATAAAATCTAAAATTAGCAAGAGTCTAATTGGAAAAGAACAAAAGTTACTTTATACAAAACTTACTTTGCAGATCTTATATTTTATTTTTTTATTTTAATTTAAATATGTCATTTACATGATACTGTTACAAAAAAACAGTACAAATCCAAGAGAAACAAACGCAGGTATGTACACTATAGCAATTAAAAAAACGTTAACCCAAAAGCAAAAAGTTTAAGATTGTTAACAATTGCGATTAGAACATTAAAATAATCTGTTTTTGATGGTCAATCAAGCATTTTCCAATTTTTCTATTAAAGTGCTTACATACATTAATACATGTGAGCTTGGAACACAAACATCTCAGATCTTAAGGAATAAGGCAAAGAATTCCAGTCTCAATACCAGAAAAGGGAAATCTCCCCTTACAGGATTTAGGTACCATTTTATTTGATTGTTTTATCTTATTAACATTTATAACATTTAAATAATATTTTGTTGTTTTTTAAAAAGATAGATAATAATATACAGTTCTGAAATTTAGTTATCTGGTCGAAAGTCTCAAATAGTTCTTTTACAAATGTTTTTAAATAAATTTAACCGTCGATTGCATTACAATGCTGACAAAAACTTTAATAAGTTCCCTAATTCCATATGATTACCCGGCAAAGTATTTTATTACTCTATAGACTTTTCAATAATCGTATTGAGGATCCTACCTGATTATCAATCTTATAGAGTGACGGCTCCTACCCGCACAAAAAAGTTGGCGGAAATTGTTTCTTTATCAACTATTTTCAGAATTTGATAAACAATATTTTCTATAGAGTTCCTTGTTTTTTTTAATACATTTTTTATTGATATTTTTCTAACTTCTTTTCAAGATTTTTCAACTTTTACTTTTTCAATGACTCCGCTCTTACAAAAAAAGTCTTGATATTTGTTTTTGTTTTCGTTTTCTTTAACCTCGTTTTGGGCCTACATAGCTTGTTGGGGAATAATCTTGCATTGTCCAAATTGTTACATTAATTATTTATTATAGAATAAATTATAATAAATTATAAGTCATTTCTCAATGGGGCATATTGTACAGCAAAATATTCACTTGTGAATTTCATCTATAATAATTTTTATAAATTTATGTACAAAGCAGTATTAAATTTCCCCAAATTTGGATCTGCCTAATATGAATTGAAACACATTCGTAACTTTAATAATGTTGAAAGAAATGAAATCAATAAATTAAAATTAAAATAGAACTAATTTATAATAGAACTAATCATTTAGAAGCATTTCTTATGCGTATATATATAAGAAAACCTTGAGGTGCTCCTGGGCTGCTGAATGATGGAAGCAATTGCTTCCGAAAAGTACTTCCAGTATCAGGTTGTATATTTTCAATCTATTATCGTTGTGGTTAAAGAGCTTTTTATTAGTTCTAAGTTTACCATTACAATTATCCACACTTGTCTTTTTTATTATTTATATATGAGACTAGTAATAAGGAGCCTGAATATCGCACAGTCAATGTGTTGTTCGCTCTTTGGTAAGTGCTTTTGACCCTGACCTACGCTTTTGCTGACGTAATAATGAGAATATTATGCAGCTTCGAAAATGGCGACCCAAGGAAGAAGTACGAACAGCCATCCGTTTCTTACATGCTAAAAGTGAAATCCAACAGAAATCCATCGACAGACATCTGAAGTGTATGCACAAGGCAGTATGTATGTGTAAGATTCAGGTTGAAAAATTCGTACTTTCATACACGATGCAGACTGGCTTGAAAGAGGAAAGGGTAGTGATTCCAGTGAGAGAGGGGATTCAAAACTGTGATAAAAGTGAACGGTAATATGGGAGGGGGGGGGTAGAGAATATCAAAATATGAACGTTCATGTATACACTCCATAAATATCGCCTCTTCCTATATACGTGGTTGTGGCTCCTTTTTTATGGGAAAAATTGCGTCTTTTAAAGGAGGTATTCGAATATTTGGAGGGAGGGTTGATTAATGTTTCAAAGGCGGGAGGGGGTGAAACTATGTCATTTTATCGAACGTATTTTACGAATAACCCCTTACCAGTTTTGTTAAGGTGCGTTCCATTTTTCTAATAAATCCCATTTTTTACTTTAGTTTGACCTCCCCTACCTTTAGGATAATGCCTAAGATGGATATTCCGACAGAATCGTCTGATAGAATCAGTTCTAGAGATTTTGAATGCAATGCGCAAGATCTGGGGCAACTAATATTTTTGAAGCTCTTCAAATCAAGCAAGCTTATATCGATGAAAACGTTGAACTACTGTGGAAAGTGACATAATAAATATTTATGGACAAAAATAAAAATATTTTTGCGGACAAGAGTTGTTAATTTATTTATATCGAGTTCCCCGCCCCCCCATCTCCTAAATCTCGTATTTCGCAGTAGACACGAACACTGGTTTAGTAATAGGAGATCGAAAACAATTTTTGGGAAAATTGAAGGAACCATGGAAGAACGTTAATCCCATTATCAATATTAAAACCCATTCTTACAATTACGGTATATCATATTTGTTCCATCCAGTTTATATACATATAGCTGTGATATAATTTTCCTTTATTTATCTCCATCGCAGGAACTCTTCACTAACGCCTCCTTTGCCTTATATAAAGCGACTCGACAGCGAGCTTATTTTCGTCATGTGACAATCCTAATTCCTCAGGAGTGGAAAGTGAAGGGGGATCACGAGAGAGCCTCATTCGAAACATTCTCCGATGCGGACGTTCGAGTGGACGAGCCCAACCCGACATACGGTGACAGTCCATTCACCTTGCAGCCTCAGCCGTGTTCGCTGCCGGGGCTCTACATTCATCTGACGCCCAACTATCTGCGCAACCTGCACGACACCTCATCGCGAGAGTATGGCGATCCCGGTGAGTAAGTGACCCTCAAAATCCTTTCTGACTCATCATCCCTTCTTTAATATTCTCCTCTGTTTTCAGTTTTGTTTTTTTTTAAATAGAATGCTGCCAAATAAGGGTTAACCAAATATGGTTTCAAAATTAAAGATCTTTTTAAGCACTATACAGGGTGAATACAAAAGTCTGAACACCCCTTTTATTTTTTGAACCAAAGCAGATATGTCAATTTTGATGAATCCAATGAATAGGAAGTTGTGGGTGGCCTATCCCATGGTGAACTTTTCATCATCCCAAATATGCAAATTAGGACACATTCAAAATTTATCTCAAAAAACTGTAAGGGATAGAGAAAAAAACCCAATTGCAAACTTGTTCGGCATAAAAAAACAAACAAAACAAAAAAATCATCCAAATCGGACCAACCAATCATCCACAATCACTGCACAAGGAAAACTGAATGTTGATATTTCCACCATGTAAAGCATGCAAATCAAAAAATTAACATAAATTACCATACTCACATTCACTTTCATGCGGAAAAGCAAATAAAATGCATGTTTCAGCACACATAAGACAGAACAAATCCTGGATGGCAAGCTACCGGCATAAGACCACTGTTCCGGAAATGGTCAACATGATTGTAAGTTCACCACGTGATTGTGGGTGATTGGTTGGTCCGATTTCGAAGATTTTTTTGTTGTTTTGTTTATTTTTTTATGCGGAACAAGTTTGCAATTGGGTTTTTTTTCTCTATCCCTTACGGTTTTTGAGATAAATTTTGAATATGTCCTAATTTGCATATTTGGGATGATGAAAAGTGCACCATGGGATAGGCCACCCACGACTTCCTATTCATTGGATTCATCAAAATTAACATATCAGCTTCAGTTCCAAAAATAAAAGGGGGGTTCAGACTTTTGTATTCACCCTGTATAAAATATTATAATGATAACAGCTTATGGCGTCATTTCAGATCAATAATTTTATTGGAGGAGATGATGGTTCTGTCTGATTATGTAACTGGAAATCTTTTTCTTTTCTTAAAGGTAAAACTCTCGTCCACGAATGGGCTCATCTTCGGTATGGCATCTTTGACGAATTCGGTTACATGAACAACGCTCAATATCCTCTCTTCTACCAAGACAAAGGTCGAAGAAATGTTCCCAATTATTGTGTCAATGAAAAACTTAATGGAAAATACTGGTAAGACAGTTGTTTTTATATTCCTTTGAACATAACCATTACAGTTTGCCAAACCATTTATAAAATTTCGACGCAACAAGAAGGAGATATGCAACTGGCACTAAAATTGGTAATGGAATGTACAGTTGGCTACAAAAGTATCTAGCTACCTTGCAAGGTTGTTTCTATGCAAGGTGGCTAAGTACTTTTTTTGCCGACTGTACATGCTTAAAAGAAGAAATGATTGAAATTTCAGAACAATAAAGCTTTACTAGACGTAAGGCGTTACAGAAAGTGATCAAATCAATATGTCATTGTCCCACCTTTGGTAGGAATGCAAGCTGTAACCCTACATGACATGGATATTTTGTCCATGACCGAGATAAATCGTCGACATTCTAGGTTTCTCGCAGGCGATGCCTCGTCACATCCCAAATGGTCAATGACAGATATCTGGCGATTTGGGTAGACAAAGCCGTATGCTACAAGTACGGAGACACTCCATGGAGAGACGTGCCATATTTGGGAGTGTGCCACAAGCCGTTATCTTGGTGCTAAGTAAGCTCCAAATGCCGCGAAAGACATGACAGCACAACTGTTCATAAAATGTCTTGAAAATCTGTCGGTAGACTATCAACAGGATCTAGTGATCAAACGAAATGGCACTCCAGATATAACTCTCTGTTGCCGAACCGTATAGCATGTAACAGTAAGGGCGGAACTCTGCACAATACGAGCTGTGGGCAGACACGTCTCAAAAATTTGATGACTTGCATGTCTTGATAAGGCATTTGTACGTGAGGTTTCATTACGATCAGTTCACTTTCATAGCAGGCTGATGTAGCTAACCCATGATAGTTGTTCATTGCTCCCAAATGCTAAGAATAAATGTTTATTTAGATGTTAATATTTTTTGATTGGCTGATTAGAAACTTATAAGCTGTAAAAGAGAATAAAGTGCTCTTCAAAAATGGCATCAAGCTCGTTGTTGTGCAGCTTGATGGTTTACTTATAATGGTTTTCTTTTTATGTTTAAGGAACTAAACAGATGATATGGTTTATGGGCCTAGTCAGGATTGACTGTATATGAAGGAATACAATCTCTTTCCACAAAAGAACGTCCAAGACATGGAACGCCGGATACATATTTCGAAGGCTATGCCTTCAATCCCAACGACAAGATTGCTTTCCCAACGAAATACGTGTCCGGCGTCCCATATGTCGGACATTCTTTTCTGGAAAGAGGTTTTGTTTTCCTTCATATAAGGCAATTTCACCCCACACTTCCTTCTTATTTTTTCAATAGTCAGATTGCAAAACGAGGATTCGGGAAAATTCTCTGGTCAGAGAAGATATCGTCAAATTGGCTTGTGAAGTGGGCACTGTCATGAGTTTTCTTTGAAGTTGTACAAGTGCTTCATCAACCGTACACACAGTACTTATTTTCATTTATTAGGTGCCCTTATTTATAATTAAACAATTTATATAAATATTGTTTGACTTACTCATTGAGGTAGGTGCATTTTCCACCCTCAATTAGAAAGAACACTGAGCACTGGGCATTATTATTATTATTAACCCTTTATCAAATAAGTTCACTTGTATAACAACTTTTCATGTTATCCTGGAGAAGGGGATCGTTGCCATTTTTTGGGGAAGCACCGAACCCCCATTCTATGCTGCTTTGTTCCCCCCCCCCCCCAGATCCTTGTTATCTTCTCAAAATTTCAACCGGTTTCCCTTTCTCTTTTACAAAACTTTATAATATAGCGCTGTTCCAGTTACAGACACGCCACCTGACAAAATGTTTAGTTAAGTACTACGCATGCGTCTACAAAAGCGGGAGACTCGCGAGCGGGATGCTACCTTCTCGTCTCATACGATCAAAATCTCATTCAACTCCGAAGTCTCCCTTGTATTATTCCTGTCCTTAAATTCGTGTTTTTCGTTTTATTAAGGTTGCTTTTTTTGTCATTATATCTGACTAGATCGTAAATCTTTTTTGACAACTGCTTAAAGATAGCTGGTATATGTCGTCTTTCTTGTAATTGTCCAACAATTCTAAATTTGTTTGGAGATTTTATAAACACTCTCCTTTATCCAATGGCGATGACACTTCGAAATCGATCAGTTTGTATATTTAGAAACATTGGAATTGTACTTTTTTTTTTACATTCAATTATTTTTTTTTTACATTCAATTATATTTTTTTTAATTCACTTTAATTTAACATTCAATAAAAGCAAGCAACAACCAACCCCTCAGGAAAATTTTTGTATGATCCCTGAATGCCATAAATACAGAGTTCCATGCGATTCATTTTTGGAAACATACTACAATTGTACTTAAGCTCTTTAAATAAATTTCACAATCGATCTAGTTTTCAAGCAGTGTTTTCTTTATTTAAAAAAAATTCATCAGAACATCAAGGAAAATACCCTCCATCGATCTGTGGTCTATATTTACCCATCAACAGAGAACATCGAGAAATGGCACGATATCAAAAAGAAAAGAAAATTAATTTCGCTTCAATAATTACACCCAATTCTGTTTTTACATGAACTATTGTTACACGTTTTTAACACGAATAAGAAAAAATTAATTCACCTTTTTTTTTTACAAGATTTGTTTTGATTTAACACGATTTTTTGTAGACATTAAATACTACGGGCCTTATAATTTTAGGCACTTCCGGTATTCCCGACACATGTCGAATCATTCCGGGAGTACTAATTGTCATCTTGGATAATTTTGGAATTTGCAATTGGAATGGAGAAAATGCCTTTTACCATTAAAAACCGCACTAAATTTCATTGCTGAGGTCTTTGTCAAATGTCATTCAAATTTTATTACTCATCGGGGCTCCTCAGAGATTAGTGCTAATTTCCTTGAAGAAATTACACGAAGAATTCAGCCAATGAGCTATTTCTTATGAGTCCAATGATACTGCAGTCTTATGTAAACACAGACTAACATGAATTCTAACATAAATTTTCATATGGTTTATTGTACTATTTTACTGGTTTTTAGGCCTGAAACCAATCTCTATTACTTCATAGGTAAAATATATTTTTTACACGTATTCTTCAGAAACGTATTTATCGTGTAAGAACAGGATTGGGTGTACACATCTTTTAACTAGGATTAATACTTTCCAGTAAACAGTAAATTTCAAAAATTGTTTTTTTTTATTTTTTTAACTGAACTTCATTTAATTTCATAATGGTGAATCAGTACAGTAATTCACACCTAACTACTTCGAAAACAACTTAATTGGAACGGAAAGCACTGTACGAAAACTGTCTTTCGCACAAACCATGTGATTCAAAGCCATCTTAATGACCTAGTTATAAAAACATTAAGAAACGATATAAACAATTGCATAAATAAGCCCCATTCGTTTCAGGAATTCAACATAGCAATACGGCAACTCGCAAAAAGGTTAACGAGGAAAATTCCTAAAATTATTACAAAACTCATTCAAGTCCTCTTCCACAAAGCAATCCATATTGTAATAATTACGTGTTCATTTCACCTTTTAATATTATTCTCAGTGGAAAAATTTTGTAATGAACTTCCAAGAATAACTGAATACTTTAACAGTAAAACAGGATATAATGATCACGATGGCATTACAAGTCGATTGACCCCAGCAAAACAGGAAGAATCGATTTACATTCGTCAACAAAAATTGATATCATATATCAATGAAACAGTGGGGTTATAAAAACATTTTATTAAAACAAAAGAACATTCCAAAATTAAAATTTAATTTTAAAATTCGCTTTTTTAAAACTTTTTTAACATTTAATACACTAAATGTTTTCGTGTATTAAATTTTTATTTGTATTAAATCTTGCTCATTAACCGCTAATGATCATAACCGATAATTTAAGGATTTATTCATTTTTTGCTTTTCAGGGACGGTTACCATGATGAACCCTGTAAATTCAAACATGGCCGGCCGGGCAGATACTGCGTCTTCCAACCGGATCTCCTCGAGAATTCGGCAACATCTTCCATTGCTTCTTTCCACATTTTACCCAGCGTAAGAAAATGCCAACGCATTATTTTTTAAATAAATACATTTTTAAAACAATGTTCATTAAACATCTATGGAATATGCATTTCCGTAGAAGTATTCCAATCATGTAATTTTACACGAGATCTTCCTTAATTCATTTCACTTTAGGGAAGATCATTTATCTTCACTCATAAAAGGGAAAACTTATCTATTACCCTTTCACATTCTAATTCGTAGATTTACAATACTGTGCATGAAGTGCTCTACATGCGAACGAGTTCCGTTCCGAATAAGCCTTTATAAGTCGAAGTCCAACATCAGTAGATACCCAACGAACGCAATACAAACCACAACACCTATAAAAAGCTTAAATGGTTAATCCTAATTAGAGAAACATTGTTAATCTTACTTCATTTTAATAAAAAGCACAATCACTTGCAGAGAATCCAGGCACAATGTAAACGATAATAGCCGTGGTTTCCCACTTTATCGCCATAACTAACTTACGCGCTGCCGCAAAATTTGAATTTACAATACGAGGAGCAGTCAAATGAAAACAATCGGTGAGGACAAAGGAAAAGCCATAGCTGAAGGCACACTTCTCCCACTGAGTCTGAAGTTGCGGACACCACTGGCGTAAAATGTCCGTCGGCTGGAAGTGAAGCCAATCTTGCATCTCTACCTTGACTTCTGCGCCCGATTCAAAGCCCCGTCCTTTTTAAGTTCTTTTTCATTGGTACAAAAAGATGAAAACCTCATGGGGAAAGGACGAGACTGTAGAATGAATGTTCCAAGTGTGTCAGGGCATCCATGGTTTTCTTCGCTCGGCCATTTATTCTTTATGCGACGTCGCAGGGTGTCAAAAATCATCGAGTGGTCTTCAGAATTAATGCTATGACTTGAGGGAGGGAGGGAGGGAGGAGGGTGAACTTGTAAGAAACCGGACCTCGATGATCGAAGACAGTCAGGATGACTTTGCCTGCACTTGACAGCGTACTTTGCGGAATTTATTCGGCGGCCGCCGAAATTGTGCAAACATAAACTTTTGACTCATTCAGGCAGTTCACCCCATAAACAGTACTCATTCATCGGTAAATTTCGACTGGAAAGAGGAAGCCCCAAGGTTGCTCCATTTTTATTCTCTTTGCTGATATCGGTCAGAATACTTCTACGAGAGGCTTAGAATTGCGTATTTCCAACGTATTCTTCTCATGTTAATGAACATGGAAATTGCGCTCGTCGACCTTGGGTCCCCTAGACTTCTAGGCAAAGTAAAAGCTTTCCCGATTATAGTAATCGCCCAAACAGAGAACTAAAATAATTAGACTTTGATAGGTTAACTTGGCTCTTATCCGAATTCGAACAGTTCTCATATTTCCTAAGTGAGGCAGGAGTAGGGTTACGGCGGTAACTAATGAGACCTGAGATCCTTTAAGAAACATCTAAGAAACATGAAGGCTGCTTATATCTAACTTCCTAATCCATTCAGGAGTGTAGCCAAAAGAATGATCTTAAGTGACTGCATGCCCCTCTCAGGGATCAAAATTGCGACGAAGGAGGTGTGTGCGATTTCCATTATTTTTTATTTTTTTCTGGTTGACAAAATCATGGAGCACGATATTTTATCTAAACCTTTCTTAGGGGTACAAACCGAAAAAAAGTTTAAAAAAGCTGCCTACTCTTATAGAGTGCTTTTCCGAAAATGATAGTAGCTCCCATCCGCTCTCTACAAGAATTTCTGGCTATGCCACTGAATCCATTATTTATTTATTTAATTTCTTTCACTTGCTCAGATTTCGACCTTCTGTGATGATACGGAGGAACATCAGCACAACAAACGAGCGCCCAATAAGCACAATGCCCTGTGCAACAGTCGCAGCACTTGGGACATTATCTCCAACCATCCGGACTTTTTTAACAACACGTAAGTACACAAAAATGTTTAATATCTCTATAACGTTCAGGGAGTGGAAATAACATAAGGGAATAGGAAATAAACAATTATATAAAGGGCGTTCCGCTCTTAATATAACTTCACACTTCATCTCTATTCATCGCCCTTCAGAGGCGTCAATTGGGAGTAGGTCAAGTTGCGCATTAAAAAAATTATCCCGGCTTACGCAACATTCAAGTAACGTCAATCTCCAGATAAGAATGCTCTATTATAGTCCAGTGAGAGAACATTAATTTTTCTTCTAAGTGCTTAAAAAGTAATAATTCACTTCTCAACACGTTCAAGGTTTTAAGAACAACCTCATTAATATGTTTAAAAAAATAATTTATTTTCCTAAAGTGCTGCATATTATGTTAATATTAAATTTTCTCCCTCGTAAACAAAAATAAACGCTATTGAAAAAAATCTCCTCCTCTATCTCATTCATCTTCTGAAAACGAGAAACAAGTTCGGCCGACGGTTGCCAAAGACATGAATGTGGTAATACTGGTGGTCTGAGTCAGTTTTAAACGGCGAAAATAGCTTCTGGTCACACTCGAACGCCATTTCCTCTCCAATTTGAATAATAGCTCTGACTTGAGTGAGAGAAGGGTGAGATACAGTTCTATTTAAGTAACGAGACAAATCACTTTTTAAAATGATATCGTTAAAGGATGCCCAGACAGCCTTCAATTTATCTTAAACTGACGTTATAAACCACTTCTCTCTGCTTCGAGAAAAGGGTGATTTGAAAAATAACATCCGAGGAAAATAAAATAAATTTTAAAATTCTGAAATTTTTCAAATTAAAGAGTTAAGAACTTCTTTATATTACTGAAGGTGCATAGAATCAAAATTGCAAATTATTTCTCCAATCAATGAAACATGAGCAAATTTGAAGGCTCACTATGAAAAATGAGCGGGAAAAAATCGCTATTATTATTTATTATTAAATCAATTATTTTATTTTTTATTCTTTAATTTTTGCTAAGTAATAATTACAAATTTAATAATATTATTTTTAATTTACTACGTTATCTCAATATGAAACATTTTAGAAAGTCATCACAATCAAATAAGCGACCGATACCCCAATTTTTTACAAGCTCTGCAAGTTTTTTAATATATACAGGGGTTGGACAAATAATGAACTACCTAGAAAAACATAATTAATAAGGTGTCAATCCGCATTTTGCTTGCAAAACACCTGACTCTATCTTGGGATGGACGTATACCATTCTTGGATGCTTTCTAATGTGATGCTCAGCCATTATTCAAGCAGACACTGCTCAAGTTCTTTCAGAGAGACTGGAGGAGGGTAACGTCATCTGACTCTGAATTGTACACTTCCGCAGTTATTCTCCAGAAATATACACATCCTGCGGTGGGAAATAATAAGAATGCGGATTCGTTGTCCACAACACATGTCTCCATTGCTCGGCAGATCATGTTTTGTGCTTGTAATATCCAACACTGTCTCCGTTTGCATTGATTTGAGTGACAAGTGGTTTTGAAATAGCAACTCCTCCTTGAATATTTTGTATATCAAGCTTTCTCCGCAGCACTATTTTTGTGGAAATGGGATGTAATCTCTATTTCCCAAATGGCGATTGGGCTTTGCAGTTACTTTCTGGTTTCAAGTCTGTAAGATCTAACACGATGGCCTAAGCACAAGGTCTACTAGATAACAAGGCCCGGACACTATGAGCTAATGACGTCTCAAAGGAGCGAAGAAGGGGCAGCGAGAAAACAATACAAGAAGGAAAGAGAACTCATTAGCAAATTAAAGGAAAACATCGATAGACATTTTTGAGTTTTTCTATTGCTTTAACAATATTGTAGGTATTTTCGATTGTTTTAAAAAATTTGTAAGTTTTTAATAATATTTAAGTTATTACATTTAATAAATAAATTTTTGATTTGTAGTCGTTTTTAATTCTAGTTCAAGCATTAAGCACTACAAATGTAGTAGATATGTTTCGCCTATGGGAGCATCCTGATCTAGAGTTAATCCTTGAAATACTTAAAAAACTACAAAGAATATAGGCTAACTCCAAATTGGGCTTATTACTATTTATTTGTGAACATTTGTTTTATTTGTAAATGTTAATAGTATGCAAATAGCAGATAAATCATTCAATTTACTTATTGTTAGGCCTACTTCGCTGGATCTAATGTTTTGATGTTTATTCAGTTTTATTTTAATACAATATGTTTTAAGTGAATGCGATTGTAATTTCTTTTATTCTGGATCTTCTAAAATGTTATTCGAACTTTTAGAGTGAACAATTCATTAAATGCAAATGACTTTCATCAAATTTGAGTGTCGCTATCGCTTGAACATGATATAAACATGAAGGAACGTCGTCCGTGACTTAGATGTGCAGAAACAAAATAAATTTGTATGCCTACTTGAAGAATATGTTAGCAATCCATGCTTCCGTTACAATATGTTGTGAAAGAATTATATTTTTATTTCTTAAATGGTTCATGCTGAATGATAAAATGGTCTGCATCCGCACGTAAGATCCAGTAGTGCCTGCATCGTCTGCTTCAACCAGAGATGCGACAAGCAAAATTCCCTTAGCAAACTTGATATGGCAAAAATACCCGTGGCGCCATCTCGTAACAAACGCTCAAATGGCAAGAGAGCATTCGCAAGTGTCGTCATCTTGTAACTAACCATGGCCGACTAGCAATACTTCTTGTATTAATTAAATAGAAATGAACTCTTTTTGATTTTTTTCTTATTTCTTCAATTTTTGATTTAATTTAAGTGATTTTCCGTATGTAAGGGACATGTCTTATTTTAAACATCGAAATATTTAAAATCTCTGCCTTGTCGCCGTTATCACCTACTTTCAGTGCTCTGAAGACGTTTTGATTACGTCAGATATCATCACGACCTACAGCGCCATCTGGTAACACCCTCGCAACTAACCTGCGCAGAAGAAAGCTGCGCGAACCATTTCGCATATACGGATTGTCGTATCTAGTTAGATTAAGATCTCTGGCTTCAAGCTTCCGTCCTTTGATCACATGACCATTCCCATCATGCTCGAGTTGTCCGGGCCTTGTTATCTAGGAGGCCTTGCTAAGCATCAGTGCACCAACAGGCATAAGGTCCATACTAATCAGGGAAAACAAAATATGACCATTGTGCAAAGGACAGGGTGATTCATACAAAACTAACACATTTCTTTCGTTATTAATTCGTATGGAAATTCAACCAATAGCTTTTTTTAACGTCAAATTAGGCGTGACGTTTGGAGATTTAATTCCTTGTCTTGCTAAGAGAACATTGAAACAGAACATAACCCAAGAGATCAGTGGTATCGACAACATAGTACTCCAACGAGCGGCCAGTGACTTGCAACGTCGTGTTCAGTTGTATATAGAGCAGGAAAGAGGACATTTTTAATATTTACTATAGAAGTACGTAATCTCCCAAACACTCTACACTCAGATTGTGATTAGCATCATTCTTGTTTAAATAAAGAAAGAAAGAAATGCATTACTTTTATATGAATCACCCCATAATTGGGCAGAATCATTAGTATGAGCAGGAATAGGTCGGAAATGTAGAGTTTCTATTATTTTGTCCAAACCATCGTACTTTACAAATGCTCAATGTGACCACCATAGGTGATGCAGCAGACAGCTCTCCGCTGATACGATTATGAAGTTCCTGGAGATTTACAAGAAGTAGGGGCACAATTCCTTCACGAATCCCCACAAGAAAAAGTTCCATGGGGTCAAATCCGGGGACCGTGATGGCCATGCCTTAACGCATCTTAGAACAGAGATGTTGTCATTACGTCATTGGCATAGGACTTATTCTATCCGTCCCGTACTTTTTATGTGGTAAATTTCTTAATGTCTTTTATTTTATCTGACAATTTGCAATGAACTGTGGGTATTTATTTTACTTTATATTTAACATACAGCATATACAGGGTGGTCCATAAGTCTGCCCCCCCCCTTTTATTTTTTTGAACCGAAGCAGATATGTCAATTTTGATGAATCCAATGAATAGGAAGTTGTGGGTGGCCTATCCCATGGTGCACTTTTCATCATGCCAAATATGCAAATTAGGACACATTCAAAATTTATTTCAAAAACCGTAAGGGATAGAGAAAAAAACCCAATTGCAAACTTGTTCAACATAAAAAAACAAACAAAACAAAAAAAAATCATCCAAATCGGACCAACCAATATGATGAAAAGTGCACCATGGGATAGGCCACCCACAACTTCCTATTCATTGGATTCATCAAAATTGACATATCTGCTTCGGTTCAAAAAATAAAAGGGGGGGGGGGGACAGACTTATGGACCACCCTGTATTGAAATGCGGTAAATTAAATTAATAAAGTTTTCGCCAAATATTCATTTTCCCTTATTCATTTCCATTTCGTTTTCTCTGATTCTTTTTCTTTCATTTGTCTTCAATTATTTTACTGTTCTCTTATTCATCATATCTTTGTTATAATTTCTTTGTAATGCCTTTAATCTAACAGTGGTTTTTTAACTGTCATTTTCATGCTAACTAGGGAACCTCACGGAGTGGTAATAAAATTCTAAACGGAAACTAATATAGGTAACACCTATATCCAAAAATACATCGATTATAATAAAATTATGTGCTAAGGTTCATATTCAAAGATTTAAATGCCCATATACAGAGAGTACAGGAAATTCCCGAAACAGTCGAATAACTTTAGAACAAATGGTTCTAGAGCCATAAAATTCAGGTATAAGTATAATAAAGCGGCCGTAGTCGATTGAATGAAATTATTTCCAGCGCCCCTAGTTTAACTGCTGAGAAGTCATGAAAACTAACTTTTGAACCCTGATAGATAGAGAAAAAGTTCCAATTAGAAAGTTATAGGGTGTCATCGATTTAGCAGAAATCCACTATTTGCATAAAACAAAAACAAAAGCATAAAACTCGTAAAACGCAGGAGAAAATAAATGCACGGAACCCCTTCTGGACACCATAAGTTAGAATATTCCTGTGTAGAACAAAATTACACGAAATCGCTCATATTTAATACTTGCCATAGCGGAAGATTGAATAACATTAAACAAAGCAATCATTAAATGCCACTCTGATAATTTCTGGTAATTTCTGATACAAAATTTATTTTATAAAATTTTTACAATAATGCGTAGAAATGTATTTGTATTTACAAAAATTACAATATCTTAAATCCCTATCAAAGCAAAATTAAGGAGCTGACACAAAAAACTTTCGTTCTTCGAGATAGCCGCTCTTAAAACATGAATATCGAAACATGCTCTTGAATCTTGGAGAAGAACATTGTGTATAAGTGAGTGGAACTTAAATATTTTATTCCAGTGACGTAATTAGACGTCAAGTTGCTCCACCAATACATAATTTTATAAAACGTTTTCCATGGAAGGAATGCATAAACATCGAAAGATTGTTCCAGAGGGGATTGTGAGAATTCGACTGATTTTCCACCTGGCTTAACAGAAGCGATGAGTTTTTCATCATTGTGTCTTGAAAAAGGATCAAGGATCTATTCCTGCTCATTTCTCACTTGCGGAAAGTATGCTCCTGTGAACCAGATTTTGATAATTTTCTTCGTCACTTTTCCTGAACCAGAGTTTTGAATTTGAATATTTTCGACCACAAATTTGAATATTCTTTTATACCCTTGGACCTAATGTCTTATCTTACAGACGACACTATAGTGCCCGGCACGAAAGAAAAAGGAAACTGGCGCTTGTGTAAATGAAAAAAAAAACTTGTTCAACCACTCAAGAACGGAAAGGAAACTGGGCATTACTTATTACTGATACCAGGAATAAGTAATACGCCATTTATTGTTAGTTTCTGATTGGTTGAACGAGGGGTTTTTTTCATTTACGCATGCGCCAGTTTTCTTTTTCTTTCGTGTCGGGCACTATAGTGATGTTCAAAGGCGAAAGCGAATCTCCTTCAGCACTTAAGCAAAGTTGACTCGGATATAGATGAGCGCTTCTTGATTGTTTTGTTTAAGTTTATTCAATCTTCTATTGTGGCAAGTATTAAATAGGAGCGACTTGGTGCATTGCATTTGTTGTTGTATACAAGTAGCCTACTTTTCTCCACGTTTTATGCTATTTTTTTATGCAAAGAGGATTTCTACTAAGTCGGTGATGCTCTACAACCTTCTAATTGGAACTTTTTCTCTATCTATCATAGTTCAGAAGTTAGTTTTCGTAACTTCTCAGCGCCTACACTAGGAGTGCAGACAATACTTTTATTCAATCGGGTATGTCCACTTTCCTATAGATAAACATGATTTTTATGGCGCTAGCACTTTTCGTTCTAAAGTTATTTAACTATTTCCGGGTATTTAATATGAACCTTAAAATTACGTGCCTATAAAATCTTTGAATATGAACATTTACACGTTATTTTTAATCGATATATTATTGGATATAGGTGTGACCTATATTTGTTTCGGTTCGGAATTTTATTATCACATCGTGAAATTCCCTAGTAAGTCTTTCAATCAACCTTAATGGTTATATTTTATTTAAATTGAATGAATAAACTAAATTCATTTAAATACCTTTTAAAAAACTAAATTTTTTTTTAGATTAAACTCCGTTATTTTAAATTAAATTACTTTTATATAAAGATTCTTAAAAATTATTTTATAACTTCAACAGGTTTTAACGTAAACAAAAAAATTATAAAAAAGGATTATAAAACTGACTACAATCTGCTATCGTACAAAACTGTTTAAATATTCAATAATTATAAAAAACCTTCCATCCCCCGAAATATAAAAATCCTATATCCAATATTTACATTTAAAATGAAAACCATCCCATATCTAAAAACCCTTGGATATATACAGATTGTAGTCAGTTTTATAATCCTTTTTTATAATTTTTTTGTTTACATTAAAACCTGTTGAAGTTATAAAATAATTTTTAAGAATCTTTATATATATCATATTCTTCAACGTTAAATATACCTAATAAATTACTTTTACTTTATTGACTAAATGAATGAGTCCTATTTAAAAATTTTACCGGAAATTTTTGCTTTCTTTCCTCTATAATTTAATCTGTTTTTGGGAATGCTCGCTTAAAACGCTTCCCTCGAAATGAATTGTTGTCTGAGTTTGCTATTGTGTTTTGTATTTTTTAATGTTATAAATTTCATCTGAATTGCGCTATCAATGGATGGAATCGTTTCAGGAATCCTGCGGCTGACATTGGAGACGTGCGTCCCGTGTTTAAAGTCGTTCAACCAATGGAAGAGACCATCGCCGTCGTATTGGACGCTTCGACGAGCATGAAAGCCGTAAGTTTCATGTTCATTTATTATTTGTTCCCGTGTGCTAAGTGTTATTGCCTAAATTCTTATTGTCCGAAAATACAGACCTCGGCTATTCTTTTCTAAAAACTTTGCCTTTGTGACCAGGACAGAGCACATTTAGGGACTGATTCATCAAAATGATTTACAGTAGAATTTTAGATCAATTCACTTCTAATCTTTTATTTACTCAAAAGCAATTAGATTAAAAGCATTTAGATTAAAAAACACATACAGACGAACATAGAATCTCCTCCTTTTTGAAGTCGGTTAAAAAGATTGTAGCTCTAGATAAAAGTAGACTTTTAAGGCATTATTTTCGTTATTTTTTAAAAATATTACTGTAGTTTTAGTTGTATTGAGTATCCCAATGGCATACATGAGTTAGACAAATTAATGGAAACTGTTCGTAAAAAAGAAACAATTAATTTGGTATCGGCCCACCGTTAGCACGTTTAACAGTTTGAATTTTTCTAGGAATGGAAGCATACAAGTCTGCGCTGATGTTGAATGGAATTTTTTACCACTCGTTCGATTCCCTTGAGAGATGCAGCCGAATAGATTAACTGTTTTTTGGGTTTTTTTTAATACAGATCATAATGGCTCGATGACTTCGAAGTCTGCTGATTAAGTTGGCCAAGAAAGATATTCAACCCTCGTGCACCTCTAACCAAGTTTGGACATTGCTACTGTCATCCTGGAAAATGGTTAGGTTCGGTTAGGTTCGGTTCGGTTCGGTTAGGTTAGGTAGACCAGTTACTCAATGGTTAGGTTAGCATATTATTTCCTGCGCTATAGACGGGGTACGCAGGAAGTAGGAACGCGCATGCACCACTTTCTTTGCCGCCTTTGACTTCCGACCTTAGAATTTCTGAGGCAGGTAAAAGTAAAAAACGAACAATTTAACCAACAAAAATGCCGCATTGTGTTGCTCCCGGTTCAATCAATTCGGAAAAGGCAAAATTATTGAGTAAAGTAATGTTTCATCGATTTCCGTGTATCGTTTTATAATATTCGACTCAGTAATAAATTAATGATAAATCGCGGCACTCGGTAGTCAATCTGAGTTATTTCGACTTTTATTCACAGCTAACAACGAAAGTGCAGTTATTTCGAAACCGGAAATACGTCGAGGCACGAAGTAAGCTAATGTTTGTAAACACGCACTCCATCCATAGGTAGACCAGTACTCAAACTTGATTCATTGTCCTGGCATTTCAAGGAATTCTTGGATCTGCAGAACATCACGATATGGCTTATAAGAAAATTTCACTATGATTCACGATGGTAATAAGAGAGTCTGTATTGTAAGCTGTCTAATTGTTTTCCGTGAATAAGCCCATCTAGTAATTTCGGCAGAGCACGAAGGACGACGCTTAAAATGTCTCCATTCGTCAATGGTCAAGATTACTATGCATTGCAGCAATGTTACTTTGATTATCAGTGACTTCGGGCTTGCAGGTCGTCCATAAATATTTCATTTATGAAGCTATCTTCGCATTTTAGTTCGTTACAAAGGAGACACGAAGAAGGAGACCGAGCTCTGCAGTCACTTTCGTAATGGTTGTCTTCTTAGATGTCACGACCCTCATTAATCGCCGTCTGTTTTATTATTCAAGTTTTATTACATAAAAATCAATTTAAAATAACATTAATGTTATTTTATGTTCGCTTAGGTTAGATACAAATATTGCACTGCATTCAGGTGAGAACTTTGACCAGAAAATATGAAATTACTAAATTTGAATTGTTCTTTATTTAATTTGGAATTACTATAATTGTGGTTATTTCAGCACGGCTAATGAAGTGGCTTGCAATGTTTATTAATTGCAACCAGTCAGTAGTAATTTTTTTCTATCAGAATAACATTGCTTTTCCTGTCTTAAGAAGGTCATTATTCCATTTAAAAAACTATTTTTTCTTCTCAAAAGTGGTGGGTAATACAACATTTCTAAGTCCAGTTTCGTATTATGCGAGGTCAAATTCAGACATCTGTTTCCTGAAGAGGATTTAATGCCAACCCATGTAATTGACTAATTAGAATACAAATTAAGAATTTATTTTTTTAACGTGAATGACGAGTAGAGAATTAAAATATAAGTAGGAGTAAAGAGAGAAATTGGATAATATTAAATAGTGTCTGTTGATAAAGACGGTCATTGTGATAAGTATTGTTGGAAAACAATTTTCTGGAAAATGAAGAATAATAAAAAAAATCTGATATAATAAAAATATCAACAGTAAAACACAAAAATTATAAGTAAAGAAATTACTGATTGTTTGATTTTAAAGCAAAAAAAATTAAGGATCATCCTATTGTTCCTATATAGAACTATTGTGAATCGTTTATTTATTTATTTATTTATTTATTTATTATATTCAAATGTAATTAATATTCAACATTACAATAGAATATGTCTATTTCCATTATTAAGTTTATTTTACACAAAAGTGATAATAGATAGCAGTATATGGAATACGGTATGATCTTCGTTACTTGTGTGTCTAATGGATGCCATAAGGCCGAATATAGCTCTTGCAATTTTATTATTTCAATATTATTATTTAGTATTTGCCTTATTCAGATTTTCTTTCAGTAATACGGATCTTTGAATTCCAATATTTGATTCAGCAGTAAAAAATAATTATGAACTAATTTAAATTCTGGGAAAGAATTATGGGCAATCACTTGAGCTTGCTTTTATTAATGGGCAATCGCCTTCAATTAAAAAAATAATTTATTTCAATTAAACAAGAATTCTCGCCTTCTAAAAGACGACCTTTCCAGTCAATTCAACAGATAAATAAACAGGCAAGCAAATAGACAATAGTGCGGCGCTAATAATAAACAGCGATAAAGGATGAAGGTTTTCGTGCCATTCCTATTCTTGGCGGAGCCCTCGTTTCTTATTATTACCAAATAGAGAGGGCGCTCTCGAGGTCAATGCGTAGGCGGATCGACTCGTCCACTGCACCCACTCATAACGAGTTCCTTTTGCGCATTCGCAGTGGGAGGAGGAAGGAAAGAAAACATAAAAGTGGTTCGCCTCATCATCATTCACCTTTACGCATCGAGGAAGGACAGGTGTGAGAATCTTTTTTACAGTTTCCAAACCAACTATGGCATGTTTATTGCGTTATAGAATCGAATGGAGAAAAAATGAATCAGTTTCTTATTTTTAAAGCATTTGGAACAAACTAACAAATTGTTTTATTGTAATTTATTATTCATTGTTTTCGATTTGGAAAAGAGTACATTATGAAATGAATGCAATTTATAATTGGGGGAAAAGCAAAATCAATTTTCGAAGCCTATATAATTCTCAAAATTCAATGCAAAAAAATATTCTTACCAAAATATCATTAATCTGTTAAAAGAAGCAATCTTTATAGAAATGCAGACGCTTATTGAGAATCATTTATAACTGGCATCTCCTTTACAATTATAAATATCAAAAATTTCATTTAAAATAGATTTCGCCTTGTTAATTTAAAAAAAAAATGTTTTTGCGATAAGAAACTTTTCTGGTTCATTCTTAAAAAATAATCATATTAATATCGCTTGAAAATAAGAAAAAAAAAATAGATATTATATTTCATGACTAACCATTCTAATTACATGAGCATAATAATCTTTGCCTCGACTATTTAAATATCTGCCATAATTATTCCAGTTTTGAACATTCCCATCATAATTTTCGATTGAGTTAGCGCTCATAACATGGCCGAAATATGGCGGTCTTTATTTGACGATCTCGGCTTCTAGAGATATTATTGGTCTAATTCGTTCGAAAAGATTTCTTGTTGATATCTATTGCTGTCCATCGGAGGCGTACCGCTACACATCAGCCCCACAATTCGAAGATTTTTTGCCCAGCTTCCTCAACGTCATATGCAGCTATCGGAAATAAGAAAGTTCAGGATCGTATGTTCTTAATAAACAGCTTCTACTAAGTTATAATACATGTTTTAGCATCGAGTCTGAATAATCCGAACTTTCGCTAATCTGAATAAGTCCCAATTAGTTTTCAATGAACAGGGTTCTATTGTAGCTCTATTATATTTAATTTTATTATCCATAGTAATAAATATCTATTATATGTAAAATTTCTTTCAAGCCGAAGAATTGAGTATTACGAAAAAAATTCAAAGAAGCGAAAACTTGAAACGGAGACAAAAATCTCTTAAGTGCCATTGTGTGCTATCTATCTATCTATCTAATTAAATTAAAACAGACGGACACACCCTTACGCAGAAAATCCCCAAAAGACAACAAGCATATTTCGAATTTTTTGATGATAACTTCGCGAAATGAGTAACGAAGTTTCAAATATATCGACGATTCGATAACAAAGGATATTGGTCTGACAGAAATTTAATTAATAGATGTCATAAAATATTTATTAAAGGATGTGAGCAAAACTTATTAATCTTCAGTGAAATTTAATAAAATTACGAAATCTTTCCCAATCTGAATCGTATGATAGGAGCAATTCATTGTGTGCTTTCCACGTAAGAAAACAATGATAGCAGAACGAAGCAATTTCCTTTGAGTAAATGTTTTTTCTGACCTTACCGATGATAAGGTATTGCGATAACGCTAAGGAGAGCATCGCACAAATTGTTTGCTGAGATTGAGATGCGCCACAAATACTTTCATCACACGAAAAGAAATTATTTTTTAAAAAAGTTTAACTACCTGTAAAAATCATCCAAAAATTCATAAATAACAATTAATTGACCTTCATTTTACATTACAATAATGAAAAATATAAAATCTTTATACAGAAAAACGTTCTTATCTATGAAACTTATCTATGAAGGGCGTATTATGTTTGAAAAACACAAAGTTCATTTTCTCGGTTTAGCTTCTACATACCTGCTCAGGAAAAAAATGGCATTGATTCACTGATATTTTTGCATTTACCAGTTAGCGACCTAGGAACAGGGGTTGGACAAAAAATTATGAACATCTTTGATTTTAGACTTTTTGCCGAATATCAAGAAAAATACTTGACGAATTATCCTGAAATTCAGGGGGGGTAAAGAGCACGTATATATATTTCAGCGAAGGTTTTGTCCCAAAGGCAAATAAGGGACCAGCAACAAATTGAACAAAAAAAATAATGTTAATAATAATATTAATAGCTGTAGCATATGATTATGAGGCTTATTTTATAAATCTGTGTTCATTTGTATGAGAATACCACGTATATTCATGGAGATATAAAGGTTTCTTTAAAAAAAAAAAATCGAAATTTTTTTCATAAATTTTTTTCATTGCCATTTTCAGGAAATTTGACACCCTGCAATCAGAATGTAAAAATATTAAATATTTGTTGAAGTATGAGCATCTTTACTAAATAATGTTTAACTGTGCATGCGCAAGCGTTACCAAAATGTCTTTTGCATAATTTATTAGACAAATGTATAAAGCTACTCTTATCAAACTTCTTCTCCTTATACTAATATGAAGGCATATTGACTTTAAAGGAGAGGAAGTTGATACCAGTGTCCGGTCCAAATATAAAAATTTGGAGAAAACACCATATCGTTTTGTTTATTTTTGAGAGCAACTGAAATTCAACTCATTCTATCGGCAACAAGTTTCTGAATTTTCACGATATTTGTTTGGGCTTTTTATAAGAGTAGCTCTATACATTTGGCTAATAAATTATGTAAAAGTTACGCTTGCGCATGCGTAGATAACATTATTTAGTAAAAACTGTCGTATTTCATCAAATGTTTAATATTTTATTATTCTGATTGCAGGGGTTGCCTCTACTGAAGTTTCTCAAGTTTCCTGAAAATGAAATTGCGTTGGATTGAAAACCCTGCATGGTATGAACAAATAACTTATGAAAAAATTTCCATTTTTTTAAAGAATATACGTGCTTTTCCCATCCAAATGAATACATAAGTAAAAGAAGCCTGATAATCTTATGCTACAGCTACAACGTATTTCAAGCATTATTTTTTACAGGGTGATCCCAAAAATTTGTTCAATTTGTTGCTGATCCCCTATTTGCTTTGGGGATAAAACCTTCGCTGAAATCTATGAGGATGTAACATGTTCTTTACACGCCTCAAGTTTCAGGATAATCCTTCAAGTATTTTTCTAGATATTCGACAAAACTTCTAAAATCAAAGGTTTTCATATTATTTTGTTCGACCCTGTAATTCTTGTGTTAATGGCGCTGAGTTTTCGTTCGAGAAGACTAAATTCGTGATGGTGTCGAGCTAATCACGAAGATGACCAATTCAAATTTTCCGCATTCGTGTATGTTCTTAATACAAATAAACGAATCTTTCTCAAAGTACTGCCAACATATTGAAAGTGCGTAAACGTCCATAAATGTTCGAGCATTGTATAGTTTTCATGTTCTTATCGATATTAAATACACAATATGGATGAAAAGGCCGTTTAATTAGGATGAGCGAAAAGTAGAAATTCTAATTAAAATCCCATAAAAAATTCGTATTCAGCTTTTAGTAAAGCTTTTAGAGGTTTGCTTCTCTGCATAGCGCAAATACACTCTCTATTCTTTAACATGGAGTACAAAAATAGAATTGCGATTGTAAATGTAATTATTATTGAAATGAGAAAACAAGCAAAAAGGACCTAGAAATTATTGTGCTCTTTCTAATGGTACCTATTAAAACAATGTGCGTTAAATAGTTTTCCTTTAAAACGGTTCCCTATGTTTTTTTGTACCAAAGGGAACCATTTTAAAAAAAAAAAACTATTTTATGCACATTAAATTAATTGTATCACTAGAAAGAGTACAATAATTTCTAGGTCCTTTTTACTTGCTTTCTCATTTCAATAATAATTGGGGAATCGCAATTCTATTTTTGTACTCCATGTTAAAGAATAGAGAGTGTATTTGCGTTATGCAGAGAAGCTAACTTTACTAAAAGCTGCACACGTAGTATAAAATTCTTCAAAGCTTAATTGGAGAAGATGAGTCCACTAATTGGAGCAGAGGAAAGAGGATGCTCATCCAAATTTCCTCCTCGGGACGACATAACCTGGAAGGACCTGTTCCATCTCTACCAAGAATGCAACCTTAACTGATATCTTTGTCCATAAAAATCCACTATTGGCGGGCATGCCTTACATCAAATCAATGATTTTTACCATAATGTAACAATAAAATGTATTAGTTTTGACATAAGTTCGAACACTATTACAAAAAAAGGTTTGTAGAATTGAGACAATAACATAGCACGAGTTATGCGCCCAGTTCTTCATAAAATTTCCTTTTCAAATTCAGTTAGATGCTTATCAGGAAGCCGGTTGTTTCTTTGTGGGTTTTTTTTTTTTTTGGTCAAAAGGAGGTCCCTTTGTTAGACTTATTTACATTTGGTCGTTGTATATTTGGTCGTTGTATATTTGATTGTTTATTCTTTCCGTTACAGCCCCAATACCACCCAAAAGAGGCTCGCTTGCGTGAAGTAGTCAGGAGATGGTTGAAGCAAGAGGTACCGCTAGGCACGGCAGTCGGTCTCATCTCATTCAACGAATTCGCCGTCGAAGACAGCGAAATGAAGAAAGTGGAGAGCGACAAAGACAGAGACGAGCTCGTGGCGAAGTTACCGAACGACACACACGGTTACACATGCATCGGCTGTGGCCTTCAAATGGCGCTTGAGGTAAGAACGAAATTTCTCTCTTCACTTATTACAGGTACAGTGACGATTCAATAATCCATACATAACATGATTTCCAGCAATTGCAAAGGTACAGAGGAGCTCGAGGAGGAACTATCATCCTTTTAACAGACGGAGAAGAGAATCGCCATCCCTACATCAAGGACGTGCAAGAGGTGCTGCAGCAGTCACGAGTGCGCGTCGAAGTGATCGCTTTCACCGAAGACGCCAGCGACAACCTGGAAGCCATTGCCGACATGACCAAAGGGAAAGCTTACTTCGTCTCCTTGAAGTCGGGGGTTCAGGCTCTAGGGTCCGCTTTCTACGACGCCATCACATATCAGTCGACCAATGTTGATGTACCTATCAAGGTAGAGCTTCTCTTTCTATACGCATTTCCTTTCTTTTCATATATAGAGTGTCCCTAATTCAAGTTCACATTTCAATAAGCTTGGAATTGTTTGAAACAGAATTGATCAAAATGACCTGAAAATTTGCGTGGTGTCTATTGAGAATAAGAAAATGTTTTGGTGAAAGAAAAAAAAATTAGATTATTGATGAAACGTAGGAAAGAAAATTCCACAGCCGAAGGTTCCTGGTTTGAATCCAGCTGTGGAATTTTCTTTACTATTTTTCATCAATAATTTACAAGCTATTGTAACATCTGAGGTATTTTGTATGATTAAACCCTCGAGCTATTCTTTAAAAATATTTAGTTTTCACACAAGCTAATAGATGGCTTAATTGGCTCTTTATTATATTCAAGAAGGATACAAATATCAAATCATAATAATTTCGATCAAGACATTTGTCGTTCACAGTGAAAACTTTTTCTAAAACAGTTTGGACTTTTTTTTACGTTCTTTAAATTTATGAATTTAAACAATTCACACTCTTACATTTTATCAGGTCACTCTGATCAATATTGACTACTGTAGATTTTTTTGAAATATGAACTTTAATAATAGAAACCTGGTATTTCTAAGTCACATCCGCAAAGTTTAATAAACATTTATTTCTATCTCGCGTGCAAATTAACATGTAAAAGGATATTGCAAAAAATTACGAAATTATTTCTTTCTCCGAGATCTAAAAATATGCAGAGTCAAAAAACCCAGCAAACGGCCTACCATTAGAGAAACCTGTTCAATAGAATTGCTTAATTTCAAAATAAATCGCTAAAAAAGCATAAACATTTCTATTGTCCATTATTAATATCAAGTAAAATAAATTAAACTTATTAATAATAACACTGCGACGTTATTTTTGTTATTAATTTTCCAAAGTTTTCTTTTAGAAGACTAAACCTGATAATAAGGTAACCAGACGTCCCGAATTTTCGCTCTCTGCCCGGGTTGTTTTTGTTCCGATTTTTGGTTTTCTGTCCCTATTTGTCCTTGATTTATATATAAAGTCTCCAGTTAATAGCGTATGATACGTACAACTCCAGGGAGTCGGCATGAATGTTTTTGATTTATGTTACAACTTTTATATAGATTTTTCTTTTGCTGAAGTGTGTATACATTTTTTGACGGACTCTGTATACAATGTTTTGTAACTATATGTGGTGTCAAAATCGTGCATTACTTATGTTACGACCTGATATTTTATAAATCGCGATTATTTTTCAGTACAGACCCGATGTACTCAATATAAAAAATTACGTGATACAATTTCAAAAATTATGTCATACAATTCCGAAATAAAACAAAATGGAAAGCAAAAAAAAGTAAAAGCTTTAATGTTATATTAGCGTTAAAATTGATATTTTATTCTGATAATATTTTCCATTATACACTGGCGGAAAAAAAATCCCAACACCACGAAGGACTTGTGCTAGATGAATGAAATTTGGACAGTATATTCAGCTATGGTATTTATTCAATTGATTCAAGTTGGTTCGGTTTGGTTTGTTTGGTATTAACGTCCTTTTCAACTGCTATGGTCATTTCAGGACGGCGTTATAGGGGCCGCAAATTTTGCCTCGCAAGGGTTCTTTAACGTGCAGCCGGCAAACGACTACACGGGACCAACAGCTTTACTTCCCTTCCGAAGGAAGTGCGTGATCTCAGGATTTCCTCTTGAAAAATCCTCGTCGTCCTCGGCCGGGATCGAACCCGCGTACTCGGGCATCAGATGATTCAAGTTTCAAGGTTACAACTTATAGGGGGCGCCACCAGCGCCACCCTGTACATGGTGAAAAGCACGGACTTTAGTACCCGCTATAGTCGCCGCGCTGGTCTATGCAGGCCTGCACACGTGGTCATAGAGATGCCGAATGTCATTTTGTGGTATGGCATTCCATGCCTGTTATACCTGGATGGTCAGATCAGCGACAGTTGTTGCTGGTTGTGGAAGAGCCCTGACACGGCGTCCGTCCATGTCCCAGACGTTCTCGATGGGCGACAGATCTGGTGACACCCTGAAGGGCACGTTGAGTTGCAGCGGCAGTGTGGGGTCGAGCGTTATCCTGTTGGAACAGCCCCCCTGGCATACCAGTCATGAATAGCAGCACAATGGGTTCAACAACCATTCGAATGTAAACATTTGTAGTCATGGTGACTGGGATAACCACCAGGGGGTCCTGCTGTCGTAGGAAACCCCTCCCCATACCATAACGCCAGGGGTGGGACCAGTATGCCGACGACGGATACAGCTCGGTAACAGGACTTCTCCACTCCTCCTCCTGACCCTTGTGCGACCATCACTCTGACTCAGACAGAAACGACTTTCATCCGTGAAGACCACAAACCTCCATTCTAACCTCCAAGTCGCTCTGGCTTGACACCACCAAAGACGTGCCACACGGTGTTGAGGGGTAAGAGGCAAACATGCCATAGGGCGCCTGGACTGGAGGTTCCTGGCCAGGAGACAGTTCCGAATTGTGCGTGGAGTGACGTTGGGTGCCACAGCAGCCCGAATGTCCGCTGCAGATGCTGTCCGATTTGCCACAGCCATCCTACAGATGCGCCGGTCAACCCTGTCTCCAGTGGCCGGGGGTCGTCCAGATCCTGCTCTCCTGGTAATCTTGCCTTCCCTGGACCATTGCTGCCAACAGTTGTACACGGTAGCAACGTCTCGACCCATGCGTTCTGCAATAGCACGAAACGAAAGTCCACCCTCTCGAAGGCCCACTACAGTTCTTCGTTCGAATTGGGTTAACTGCCCATATTCACGTCGCAGTCGCCTTCGAGGCTTGTTATACGTACTCTATCACACACGTCCACAAGTGTCTGAAGTGACACAGACGTGCGTCTGATCTACTTTATATCTGTCATTGGAATGTCTCATTTGCATGTACAGGGTGGCTCTGGTGGCGCCCCCTATAAGTTGTAACCTTGAAAATTGAATCAATTGAATAAATACCATAGCTGAATACTGTCCAAATTTCATTCATCTAACACAAGTCCTTCGTGGTGTTGGGATTTTTTTTCCGCCAGTGGTATATTAATTAGTTAATTTTTTATATTCACAGAAAATTTTTTTTGCCTCCCCAACCTCTAACGCAAAGCTTTCTGCAAGTGCGCTAAAAATTATTATAAGTAGTCAAAATGAAATACAATTTATAGGGCAGGTATCTATCTCGCAAGATCGAGAATTTCTCCTTTCTAAACATTCAGAAATCTGATGAAAAGATCACTAAAAGCGATCTTCCTCAGATTTTAAAATTGTCACAAGATAAATATTTGCAATAATTTTAATTAAAAGCGTTATTCGAAGTCATAAATAGCAATGGAACTAATAAATTACAGTTTCATTATATTAGAGAAAGAAATGGTATTGAATGAAATAACGTCTTCCGATGGCGTGAATTGCATAATTGAGACCGGCGATATTTGTTAAGTCATACCTCATTACATAAAATGCCTTTAGCTGAGAATAGGAAATAAAATGGACAAACCCACATAAAACATAAAATTATCTATGTTATAGAGATTAGGCCCAATGCTAAGTGAAATATCGAGGAAATTGTTAAAACGAGCGAGTGGGTTCAGTTTATTCAGGAAACGGAAGAGAACAAACTCGTTTTTGCTTTCTCAAAATAAATAAATTAATTAATTAATTAAAAGCAATTAATAAAAAATAAAAATGGCTATTATTATTATTATTAATCAACATTTTATTAAACATTAAGTTCCTCCGTTTCCTGTGGGGTCTTTTTTTTACCATAAACAACGAAAAAAACCACAAGATTTTATAATAAAATAATAACAATAACGAGAAGTGCGACTTTTCCTATTTCCTGAGTCGATTTCAACGCGATATGACCTTAAGCAACAAAGACGCGATTGGCTCACTTTCACCGGATAACCCTCCACCAAGTGATAAAAAAATTTTGAATTTTTCTGACTTACCCTCCATTTCAGGTCCACGACAGACGTTACAATGACAAAAATACACTGAAGTACGAAGGCATCTTCTCGGTGGACGACACATTGGGCAAGGAGACGATCATCAGCTTCGTCTACCTCAACCGCCACGACATCCGCAACATCACCATCACCGGCGACCAGCTCAGCGTCTCCATAAACGGCAAGAACGGCGGCGTCTATAAGGCCAAAGTCACTACCGACGACAGCTCTAAGCTCATCAAGTTCAGATTCGAATATTTGAAGGTAAAAAAATCAAATTTTAGTTAATAAATCGATATAGTTAACATGCTAAAAAATTTCCGGTATTGCTCGAATAAATTTATCAAAGCACTGCTATTGTCCTTCTGCAGGCGTTTTTACTATTTAGCGCTAATCTTGCGACCCAATTTTTAATATTTTTTACCACATTAAAAAACTGTTACAACTACAAAAAGCTATACTCTTAGAGTGTATTCTGATTTTAAAAAGTTACTTTTTTTTCAAACGTTGCATTAACTATCGAATCTCAAGCTTGGGAGTTTTCTTCCCATGGATTGCGTGTCAATTAACGATTTCTACTACTAACAGACTATATACAAAGACCAATGAATTAGAAGCATCCGTTTAATATGTGATTGGATCCGCTTTGGCCCGCTCTACATCATGTATGTGGATTGGCATTGAATCAGTAAGTTGTTGAAGCATTTGTAAGTCAAAGGGAAACCAACACCAGATAATCCTTAATTATCGCGTATTTGTTGGAAAAAGATCTTGTGTCTTCCAGTATGTCCCAACATTCTCTATGCGGTGAGGTCTGGGCTCTTAGACGGCTAGGGTAAATGGCTGAAGTCGTCTTCGTGCTTGTTGAACCACTACTGAACCAACCATGCGCTATGAACAGTAGCATTTACGTCCATGAAGAATGCAGAACAAAAATGCAACATCATAGAATACACTTTGTCAGGTACATTGTTTAGGTGTCCATACAAACGCACCCGATCTTCCTGCCACATCTTCTGCCTACCATCGGTACATAAAACAACGTGTAGAAATATTAGTCAGACTAAACATAACCATCTTCCAGTCTTCACGTGTCCAGTCACTACGTTACAGACACACTGTAGAAAAACTTTTCTATTCTTTGTAGAAATCAGGGGTTTTCGTAAAGGCAATGCGACTGACGAATTGGATCCACTTCAATTCCTGGGTTTGTCGGGAAAAGGCCTTGGTTAAAATCATTTGTTAATTGTTGTACATTTCAAACGACAAGGGTCTTGCTCATCATTGATTATCTTTGAGCCACAGTTAGCTCTTTTAGACAAAGACTGTGGATAGTTTTCCAACGATTGAATACTCTTAATATTCACCTTTCAGCTGCTTCTTTGTTTGAGTTCGTGGCTTCAGCTAGACGAGCACCAACAATGGGTCCCTTTTCGAAGTCAGGCAGGTCCTTCTATTTCTCCATGATGATCAAGTTCTATATTAGACTGATCCAAACTTCTTCTTAAATACGTATACTGTTAAATCATATGGCCTCAAACTATTTGGCATAAATACGGATTAAAACAAATTTATGGTGTATCACACAGGTTTTTAATTCATGGCTTGTGTAACTTCGCCGTATTTTTGAAATTAATAAATATTAAATAGCAAATTAATTATAAATTATTGCTTACAATGGGTGATCAGACTGTGATACACTTGACAGATTAGTTTGGCAACACCATTACATCAAGGACAGATTTCCAGCTGTGGTCGAACGGTTGTTTCTACATTTAGTTAGCCATGTCGTTGAGAGAGCGGTCCCAACGGTCGACATACCTTTCGCAAAGAAGCTGGCGGGCTAGAGCAATGAAGGCCTTGGCGCTGAACATCATTCATTGTTACATCATCATCAGAAGGGTAAATTTAGGGCTTATTATTGGTGGAAATACGATTAACAATGACCTACTGAGGTGATGTAACAATGTATGACTTTTCAGCACCCAGACCTTTATTATAGGTGGTAATGGCTAGAGCCGAAGTCATTCCTCCACTTCAGCATAGATCTCTGTATCGGAGGTGAAACGCCATCGTTTAAAGCCTATTTCAGCGGCACGAAGATGAAAATATCACGGGAATATGTCAGGACTGTATAGATCAGGGTGGGCAAGGTTCTCCTAGCGGAAAGATTGCAGGATATTCGCTGCTACCAACGCCGCGTAAGGTTTCACATTCTGACGGATAACTTTCCCGAGCGTCGGCTTTACATAGTTTTGCGAACTCAGAACTGCACAGTATCATGGGGCGTTAATCTCAAGTATTCAAAGCACACAGTCTGTTTCATTTAAAAGGCCCTTATAGTAAAAATCAGTCTTTTTTTTAATACCTCTCGTTTAGGGGAGTTACGCTCGGGAATCGTCTCTAAATTTCTAGGCGCATTTTTTGCGTATGAATTACATTTTCTATACGATTTCTCAACCTCTTATTCACACCTAATCATAGTTTAGTTACATAAGGAAATCTGTTTTCTTTCTAACAGCCAGGACGCTATCACTACATTATAGAGAGGAAGGGCTCGGCTACTCAGGACGTAACGGTTACAGTGACGTCAAGATCATCGTCCAAGAAGTTTAGACCCATCACTAGCCGATGTTACGTACAAAAACAATCGGTAAGAGAAGACAAATGTTTTACACTAATCAATTCTAAATCGAATCTTACTAGTAACTTTGATTTTTTTGTAATAATATGCAATTTATATTCCTTATTAAGCATTTATTTCTCATTTCATTCTATAAGCTCAACGGACAAAAAAGGATAGCGCCCTGGTTAACAGCGAGTAGCGCCTTCTTTCGCTTGAATTTCAGCTGCAATTCGGGTCGGCAGCCATTCAATACTGACCCTAGATTTTGCCCAAATTAGCAAATCGCTTAAACAACGTCTCATCTTCTGTTCCAAGTGCTTCCACAGATTCTCAATGGGGATCTAGATTTTCCACACCAGTTCACTTAGAATGTTCATCGTACCAGTCACACACCAGTGCAACCCTATGTACGCGACAAACAGTCTTGGAAAACGTCTGCTCCACTTGTAATCAAAATTGAGATGCTGTAGAAAAGAGCCGTACCTGTTCGCCCAGAAGCTGAATATCACCGAATCTGTTCATGCGTCCATTAACTTCACACAAGAAGCCCAATTCTGTGTAAGTAAAACACCCCCAACGCATCCCAGATGCATCGCTTGTCGTATATAGTGTTCATTGAAGGCTTCAATTGCCTCGCGTCATTCGAAAACAAACAAAAACGAGGCTCGTCTGACCAGATTACGAGTTTCCAATTGTTTACAGTCCAGTGGCGATGGCTTTTGGCCTATATAATGGCGCTTTTTTCTATGCAGCATAGGTCAGTATAGATCTCCTAGGTTCTAAATATCCATTGAATGAAGTTTCCTTCGAAGAGTATGCTTTGAAATTAGTTGATGTGACAGTTTGTAGCAATTCTTGCCTGGTTTGAAAGCGATTTCGTTAGCGATTGCTGTCTATGTGCACCTTTTGCTGACCAGAGTTACGACGACTGTTAGTGCTTCCTTGTTCAGAAAAAGATTGTTTGCAGTCCTCGTTGATACACCTACACAATTCGCTACTGCTGTAACAATGTCCTTTAGTACGGCCAAGTGCAATCACACCCTTCTGTCACTGAGCTAACGTCTTTCAAACCAATATATTACCTACAACAAAATCTACTAAAATCTACTTTAGTTTCGCCCTCCTGTGCCAAAGTTAAGTAACCTTCCTAAAACACCTGGGTTGACTAAATTTTTGTCCGGTGAGCTTATTCGTAAGAAAGTCCAGCGTTATTGTCGGGTTATTTTTAATTCTGACATTCTGACATGTATTAATCTTGTTTGTTTGGTAAGTTCGGTGCCCCCGGGGTCTCACTTGTCGGTCAGTGACCATACACGTCCTCTAGGGGCACTGTTTGTATTATGTTTAAATTAAATATTAAATAAATGAACAAGTAATAATAAATTCTGTCGTTTATGGCGCTGATGAAACTAAGTTTAACATAAATAAAATGAGTAAAAAATAATTATCAATAAACTTGTATTTTTTTTTGTTTGTTTTTAGTATGACAAAATGGAGACCATCGTCATATTGGCGGAGGTGAAGCAAGGTACGAACCCCGTGATCCGCGCTTCCGTGTTCGCCTACGTCGAGACACCCGGCGGCAAAGAACCCGTCAAACTGGAACTCTTCGACAACGGAAGTGGAGGTACATGGTGTTGATCGTTTTCGGTATCAAATAAACGACCTGCGGCAGTAAGCACTGTGGCTCCTATTTAATCCATATTTAAAACAGAAGCTCCAATCAAATCCATATTAATTGTAAAACGAGCTTTGCTAGTTTCAATGTTTCTGTTATTCAAACGATTGCTTTAGTTGCATTTCTCGCTTTTAAATTAATTTTTACAACTTTTTCATTTCACGTCTCCATTTGACGGCTTTGATACGTACAATTAATGCAAAACATCCAGGGCATGAAAAGTCATAAAATGTCTCCGATTACAATGAAATTTTTAATTCAGCTTTCGAAAATTCTGTAATCTGACACTCGGCAATAAAAGTGATTCAATCCACACTGTCCCACATAACAACAAAGGATTATATAGAGATATGGAGTCTATAGAAATTATATGGAATCCAATACGGCAACAATCATCAGCAAAAAAACTTATCAGAAATTGCTGAAATTGGATAGAGGCAGGTTCAAAGTTTTAACAGCCCGCCTAGAAGTTACGTCTTGTTTATAGGAAATGACGACGTCTCCCACGTTTTGTGTGCTGCAGTTTCCCGAAATCTGAACCTACTGTTCACCAATACCATAAGTTCCGACATCAGTTCAACAAACATCCGCCTTGTCTTGTTGAAAGTTTCTGAGGTGCGTTCGAACGGAATCATAGGAAATCCACAACGCGAACAGGCACTGAACTTGGTATTCTTCAACTGAGCAATAGATTTACACAACGCAAACTGCACTACACAAAACGACTTCCACCATGGCCTCCCATGGAACTTTTAGGTGAATTTTTAAAAACGTTGAACCTTCTTCTATTCAGTGATATGAGGAATATGTTCCTGTCTTTTACACTTTGTTTGAAATAAATATTTTGAAATATGCTCCTTCTTTTTGAATTGCAGAGGTTTTGTGCATTTCTTGCAGCCGTTTTTGCAGCATTGTGATGAGGAATGTTGGTTATGTAAATAAATCAAGCAGATTTTCATGAGTGGAATATGAAAAAAAAATTCCACGACGGCGGGATCGACCCAGGGACCATGAGCATTCAACTCGTCTTTTCTATCACAGATTGGCTTCCAAATATTCTACAGACGACTAAGCAGTCAAATTTAAAGGCTCAAATGCAGAGCAAACATCTGGTCCGCAAATCGGGAATCCTTCTTTTCTTAATCCCTCATCGCTATACCACATCTTTGCAGCGATCAATGGGGCGTAATGCTCCGCAGTTCTCATGCTGTTTATTTGCAATTTGTAGACATAAACATGTAATATTTTTGTTTGCGTTTTAGTTATTTATTTTACTTTTACTTTCTTTGTTCTTTTTTTTTCTAGCTCCAGATGTGACGGCCGATGACGGCATCTATTCCACCTTCTTCTATCAGTTTTCTGGTAAAGGACGATACTCCGTCAAGGCTTTGGTAACGGACAGCGGACATGCGGCTATTCAAGAGTCTGGCTTCATATCTTCTGGCGCTGCGCCACTTTACAGCAGTGAGATCTTTCAAATAATTCTTTTAAGTTTTTTAAATGCAAAGAACTAAATCGGAATTTATTTTACCTTGTTTATTCAGCCTGTAAAAATCAGCCTGTTTATGTAATTCTTTAGTCATGCTGAAAGAAAGTCACGTGTTGGCTGAAATATGCATATTCGTGTTGAATTAAAGTATTGTTTCTGATTCTTGTGATGCGCCATGGAATTCAGAAAAGAGAGCGCCTTTTGTCAGTAAGGCCAAGAGGTAGCATAACTGCGCATACATTCAGAGCGTACCATTGACATAGCGGAGGAGAAAAAGATAGATTAGAGAATAGTGCATCTTTGTTCGCTTTTCTTATCACTTTTTGTAACCAATAATTCAGTACTTGCGTACCCTAATAAACAAACAAATAAATAATTAAAATACTAAAAAAAAAACTGAACAGAATTGTGAAGCGTGGATTCTAGAACAACGACGATAGAGGAAGCACTCCTTTAGCTCCGTGCTGTATTGAGCAAATGGTAAGCAAGTAAATAGAAGAATCGGCGACCGCTAGACTACACAAAGTGATGAATGGCTAATTTTTGCTTCAAGACATCGAAAGAAGAAAGAAAATTGCAACAATATCAAGTGTAATTATCCCGGGCAACGCCGGGTCCTCTGCTAGTGGAAAATAAACGTCTAAGGAAGGCCACCGCTGTTCAGGTTGTTACAGACGTTAGTATCAATTTAGCGACCGGATGATATATCAAGACCGAAAACTGTCCCTGTATGTCAATTTACCAACGCTTCGTGGACTGCGCTTACATCACGACAAGGCACGATCGCATAGGACGAATACTGAAACAGGCGATTTGGCAAAAAATAACTTGTCTCCCTCATTAGCCCTGATTGTGATATTTTCCTTTTTCTTGAAGTGGGAGCTGAGGAGAATTTAAGTTCACAGATGTCTTGAAATACTTATTGAGTTCCAAAAAATAGACTTTTCATCTGTAATACATGGACTTTTCTTTCAACAAGGCAGCGCACTGCCACGCTATCAACGGGTCGTGAGCGCTACTGTAATAACTTTTAAAGTAATTGTTTGCAAAGAAATTTCAAGGTGCACGTGCTTGTTTGTTGAAAAGTCTTAGGACAAACTTCGTCAAGGAGATTCCATGGTATCCAACCCCTTTGTACACTACGATTAGTCCATATGTAAATGGTGGTCATTTCGAACAATTACTGTAAAAGTCATACAGTAGATTGCTTGTGTTAATTGTTAAAAATAAAATAATCTAGACCTACCAACGCACACTGCGTCCCGGTGTCATTTGATTGTTCAATGCAGTATTGTAAGTAAACGGAGCTGCGGGGACCCCATGTTCATATGACAAAAAATACTTCTAAGGACCTCTTCTATCATCTCCCAAAAAATCTGTACTCAATTCAAAAACACCCTGTATATAGTTTTATCTAAAGCTCGTAATAAGGGGTCATTGAATTACTTTTTGGGGGTCATTTTCTCGGACGTAGCATTTCGAAAATCGAAACGAATGTCATATTCATCATCTTGTGCTCGTTATTCCTGTTCGAATGACATATTACATGCCTCATATTGCCAATAAAAAAAATTTAATGGGGGGGGGGGGTTGGGTCTCAATAGTCACGTGACTGTTAGGCCGATTTCAATCTCAAACTAAACAGGTGAGCTCAGGAAGTGTCTCTATCGAAGAGCGAAAGCAGAATTTGAAAGAGCTAAAGCGTTCTCGAGTAATCGTCGGACAGACAGACAGACACACAAACAGAGCGAAACCAATATATGCTTTTCAGCATATAATAATGAGCGCTTTGCTCATTGTGTGCGACCGGTCACGCACAGGAAGACTGGACTCCAAGCCCGGGCTCAGCCTGGTCGAGTAGAATCAAAATGGCGAACGAAATTCAAGAAATTGAAATCTTTAGCTGTCTGATGTGCTATAATTTTTCCAACAATAAGGACGCCTAAATACATATCTACGAGGGTTGGGGCATAAGTCATGGCAACTATTTTTTGTGAGAATTCGAGCGTGGATAGAAAACGTGAAATATACAGACAAGGAATAGGTGAAATGTACGGACATTTAACAACACGCCAACATTTTGTTCCTCGTGTTTATTAAGATAGATGGCATGACATTACAGGTTTCATATTCCAGAATCATTACAGTACATATACCCGTTCTAAAGGGCCTTAAATCTCCTTCACCGAGACGCATTAGGAAACTCCTTAAAATCTCCCATGTGGGAAGCGCCGAATACTATCTGCTCCACCGTCTGTGAATCTGGTCATCTCCTGTTGCACAGCATTTAGAATGTCCATTCATGTCCGAAACAGTCTACCACGAATAGTTCCTTTACCATTCATATGAGATCAAAATCACATGCAGAAAAGTCCGGAGGGTATGGTACGTGTTCCAATTCTTCCCATCAGTAGCCGCCCTACATACTCTGCTTTATGTGGTCTTCCGTTGTCATAGAGAATGATAACACTGTCCTGAAGATCAGGACGTTTCTCCCTAATGTCACAGCGTACCCGTCTCATCAGCAACACACAAAACAGGCCCTAATGCCCCGGCTATTTTGATATACGAGCATTGTTCAACGCGGGTTACATACAATCCTTCACGGCGGTTGACAAAGAACTGATTTAACATTGCTCTCTGTGCAACAACAGAAAATCACAGAGGCATCTGGTATTGTGGAAACATACTATGAATGCACAGCGTCTTTGCACATATGACATTTTGTGATACCATCCTTTAGCTCTGAGAAAAAAAATAGTTGCCTGTATTTATGGCCCAACCGATGCCCCAAATGAAATTAATGCAAGCGATGAGCCAGGAGATGAAAAAGAACTAGGAAAACTTGGATAATAAACAATGTTTTTAATCGTAGTCGTTGAGTTCTAACGACGTAGTTTCACTTTAGAATAAGCATCATTGGCTGTCTAAAAGCACAAACGTACAGAATCGCCCGGTTGGGAACGGTTCCAACCATACCATGTGTCCTTTTGGCGACCGGTCGGACTTAATGGAAACGCCTTGATTATCTGGAAGCCACGTTGAGTACCTCTTGTAATTGTAGAGATAACTTGCATCCATTTCTTGATAATTGAATAATATTAAAATATTTATACACTACTGTTTATAAAAATCGCAACACCCAGATGGAATGGTCTAATCCATATGCAATTTGCAATATTTGCTTACAATGGGTCAGAGTATAAATGATTAGATTTTCAGAGTAATTGCTTGAAAGAACACCATGCCTCGACGATGACGAAGGGTACCATATCAACAGCTGACAGACTTTGAAAGAGGACGCAAAATTGGTCTGCGTGAAGCGGGATGGTCGTATCGTGACATTGCTGCTCGTGTAGAACGTAATGCAACGACAATTATGCGTGCATGGAGGCAGTGGAGCGAAGAGAACAGGGCACACCGAAGACCAGGCTCAGGAAGACCCAGCACGACGACACCGCGAGATGACAGACACCTCTATCGCATATGTGTAGCAGATCGTACAGCCACTTACACAGTGTTAGCACAACAGTGGGGTGCTACAGTAGGCAGGACAATGTCTGCTAGCACTGTACGACGCCGTTTGATTTCCAGAGGATTGATGGCATGAGTACCATTGTTGCGGATTCCTTTGACACAAACCACCGGCACATCAGGTTGCAATGGGCCCATCAACACCAACAGTGGCAAGCTGAATGGCAACAAGTTGTGTTTTCGGATGAGTCAAGGTTTAACTTGCAGCACCATGATGGCAGGATACGAGTCAGAAGACATCGTGGCGAGCGCGACCTTCCAGAATGCATCCTGCAGCGTCATTCAGGACAAATGCCAGGGGTGATGGTGTGGGGTGCAATCAGTTACCGTTCCCGTCTGATCAGAATCCATGGCAATCTGAACAGTGACCGGTACATCAGGGAAGTTGTGCAACCCGAGGTCATCCCCTTCCTGCAGAACCTTCCAGGCGCTGTATTCCAACAGGACAATGCCCGACCGCATGTGGCCAGAAATGTCCTCGCCTTTTTCCAAGCACATCAGACGCCCTTGTTCCCCTGGCCTGCTCGCTCACCAGACTTGTCTCCAATCGAACATGTGTGGGACAGGGTTGCTCATCGATTGGCTCGTCAGACTCCTGCAGCAGCAACTGTGGATGAACTGTATACCCGTAGACAGAGCATGGCAGGACATTCAGAGCTTGTTTGACTCAATGCCACGACGTTTAGAAGCTGTAATTGCATCCCACAGTGGTTTCACCTGGTACTAATGTGACAATAAAACGCATTGTATTGACCTGAAAATCTAATGGTTTCTTTTCTGACCCATGATATGCAAATGCTCCAAATTTAATGCAAATTGGGCTATTCCATTAGGGTGTTGCGATTTTTATAAACAGTAGTGTACATATTTTTCTTCTGCTCAAATGTATAGATATTTTTGGCGGCCTCTATATAAGGAGTAAGGTACTTTGAGAAAGATTCAAAACGCACCAGTTCTTCCTAGCTTGACTTTATATCGGACACACTAATTGTCTATTAATATTTTACAAAATTTTAGACGACCAGAAGAGTAATACATTTTTACCTGGGAAGACATCCCATCATAATTTTGTTTCACTGAGGCTTTATAAACATTGGCCATAGGAATGAATAGATTTTGATTTTTTAACCAGAAAATAATAACTAATAAACAAAACTAAACGCATTGTTTTTTCCTAATCGCTTTCATTTCTTTCTCTTGTTTAGCATACGTGACTAGTGCGATGGTGAAGAACAAAGCTACGGGGCCATTCGAACGAGTTGCCGAAGGAGGATCCATTCTTATGACCGAAGACGTGAGTCCCGAAATCAAAGACCTCTACCCTCCGGCCCGGGTAACGGATCTTCAAGTGCAAAACGTGCCCACCGACGATGGCCGAGAGATTTTCTTATTGAGCTGGACAGCGCCCGGTGACGACTTCGACCACGGAACCGGTGAGACTGACTTCATTTAATAAAAAAATCCTCCTAAAGGAGATACATTTAATGGAAGCCTGAGTTAAAATAGTGGCTACAAGGGGGTAAAAATGAGAAGAAGAAAAAAAAAGGAGATCAAAAATATTTCTTACTATTATTCTCTTTTTAGTCCACATTCTTATCTTTTTTTATTAATACGCTTATATTAGCTTCACTTGTAACTAACTTTGTAAACAAATCTTGGAAGTCGAAATTAACCTACTTCCCGAAAAGCTAGAGAGTTGAAATTTGATACACATGTGCAGGACCGATGACAATGCATGTTAAAAAAAAACATTTTTTCAAATCGGTTCACTGGTTCGTGTTTTAATGGTACTAATTCATTACTATGAATTGTCCAATTGCCACAACAAACAATTCCCTATGACGAGGGTTAAATGTATCCATTGTTTATTGTTGCTAAATTAATTGTTGACGCCGGCCTGAAGAGATATTATAATAAAACATAAAATAAAGCGTATTTTTAAAAACAACTCTTTCTTTCCCTCTTATTATCGCTGAGTTAAAGTAGTGGCTGCGTAAAGAATACTCTTTTATCCTCTTTACGATAGGTAGCTTTGATTTGGTTACTGAGTCTGTATTTCGTTGTTACATATTTTCGTAAAGTCAAGAAAGAATTGTGTGTAAGGCGCTTCCAAGACGATGATGAGGCCATTTCAGAACTGGAATGCTTCTTCTCACACTAAAGTGAGATCTTCTTCAAGCATGGCCTTCTCACTTGGAATTACAGATGACTCCAGTTATAAGTGCACGGTCGAGAAATTGAAAAAAAACACTGTTAGAAAACAAGACAGTTAACTCCTTTTTTTAATATTCTAACAATTTATTCAATATTTTAAACATTTTATACAAAATCTGTTATCTTTAACTGTTTTTCTTACAAATAGCTTTTTAAGAATCATATCCTTTACTTCGTAGTACGACTTATAGTCCGTATAATCTGCTATAAAAATTTCTCAACAATCGAAAGAGCGATGAACCCTCACAACCTGATATGAGCTCGTGCATATGTATTAAGGCATTTTAATAAGTAACGCACAAAATGTTTGGGTATAACTATATTAAATATCCAAACCAAACAATATTGACAATGAAGCTATCCAGTTGCCTATTTTTCAACGTAAAAACCTAGTCGCTCAACACATTTCTCTCTTCGTGGCACCAATTTCATTATACCATCTGCGTAGAAGTCCATTTTCTCAGTGATGCCGCTAGGCAAAATCAGGGTGGCGCAGCGGCGCTGCACAACGCAAGAAACTGAAACCAATAAATGCCAACAATGTGCGGCTTAAGTATTCATTACAGCTTATCATTGTGGCGTGGAGTGATTTAAAGCCTAAACATTTTAATTAAACTGCTACGTACATTCATTTAAAATTTTAACTAACTGCACCAGTTTAGTTGGTAGCCGTGACGAGCCGTAACTGTTTATCGCGTTACTCCATGTGCTTTTTTTATCCTCCGCGCTTACAAGTCGAGCCTTTTGTATTCGTTGTGGTGGTTTCCTGTGGTCGCTTTACTGTCAAAACAAACAGCTTCGTCCGCGAGAAGAAGTATTCCTCAATAAACTTTCACGTTTATATTAGCATTAATAAAATGTTGAGGGATAATATAAGGTATAAAGTTTAAAAATCTTAATGCAATCATTATTCGCAATTTTATCCTGCAAAAATAGTGGATAAATTGTTGAAAAATATACTTTAAAAACTATTGAGGACTGTCTTTTCATGGCATCACAAAGTAAGGAAGAGATTAGCCTAGAAGAAATTAGAAAGCCTCAATGTGCCCTAATCGCATACAAATTCCGAAGTTAGCATTATACCTTAAAAATATAAATGTAGGTCACTGAAATGCCCTTGTATTTTTAATAACTTTAAAGCAAGAATTTAGCTGTATTCAGTGCCCCTTTCAGACATTCAGTGCCCCATTGCCTTCGAGCGCGCCATGGTGCCCTTTGTTTCTGTAGCCATCACTGTTTCTGATTATAAATCTATTTCGGAAGGGCCGATTTCACGTCCTCGTCAGAACTAAACCGTCTGTCCGACGAAAGTCAGAAGGAGAAAAGTTTGGACTGTACGGTGGGTGCTGAAGGATCCTCCAACCATATTCGGCAATTTTGTCTCTGATGTGTTTGTAGTACGCCCTACAGAAATTCATTTCCGTCCTCTCAAGTCGTTCAAAGATGCCCATTAGCTCGTCCGAAAGGTTTTTTGGGACCTATCGCGAAAACTGCAGCTTTTCATGAACAATGCAATATGCTGTTCCGAGCGAAATGCTGAATGGCAATGCCAAAGTCTCCAAACGAATCCGAATTGTTTATCCGTTGTGTGCGACATTGCTTACCGTTGCAGAGATTACTCTGGAGATGTTACGATGGTTGTTCCGAAAGTAAGTTTCGTCATTTTTTTCGCACGTAAACTTTATTGTCAAAAAAAATATTTTCCTCACTGGTGAACTGGAATGCGACCACGTTGTCAGTACACATCTGTCTGCCATCGTGATTTGTACTCGAATTGCCTCGGGCACGCCTGTCTGCTGCTAATCTTTCTTCAAACTGATTGCTCGCTACGACAAATGTCTCAATGTCGGTGGCGACTATGTCGAAAAATAGTGCAAGGTGTTAGTCCATGATGCTCTGCTGTATTTTTTTTGCAATAAAGTTTCCGTGTGAAAAAAAATGACGAAACTTATTTTCGGAACAACCCTCGTAGAATAATCTAAGCAATTACCACCATACTCTTCCAACCTTTGTTTGTGAATTTCAGTCGAAATTTTCATTGAGCTCGCAGAAAATGAACGAAATCTCGCAGCTCTTCGATAGTAGACGAATACAGCACTTGTTATTTTTGTTTTACAATTCACAAGTGAGACAGAAACACCGAGCGTATCTTTCTGTGGCCTGATATTCAAATCTTGTTTTAGCCAAATCTCAACCTTTTTGGATAAGAACTCGCGGCATATCAAATATTTGTGCCTCACTTATTGAAACACCCTCGTAGAACACCTTATCACCAATATTCGTGTCCGTGGCTCTCTTCTCTCGGTATGATTGTCACCAACTTTATGATCGGCCTTCGTAGATGATCCTGTGACGGACCCCGCCCTATAGACAATGTAGTTCTACGTTAATACTA
>JAHWFO010069115.1:112502-215293 GCA_023313115.1 Rhysida immarginata | reverse complement strand
TTGCCTCTGCCGGGTGCAGCGCATTATACTGACATTCAAATGTCACAATCCTCTATTATGAGTACAAGTTTGACCCGTTATGTTCCATTCTGCTTGGGGGACGAAAATAGAACTTCCGTCTCTATTGCGTTGTCCATTCGGCGTATTTTGTGTAACCTCCAAGTTGAACAGCCCTCTAATAGTGTTTTATAAAGTCTGACACAAAGGGAGATATCAAGAGATGTAGAGATATCATTCAGAAATGATAACAACTCCATCCACGTACAGTGTCTTTTAAATGTAAAACTGAAAGGCCATCATAATACAATGGTTTAAAGTTCGTGTTAAATACTGTATTGCAGGTATCTCAATGTAATATACTCTCAAGCTCATTTATGTTCTTTCAATTATTCTTGCTTTTAGAAGGAAAAAATGGGTGTACTCAAGGCCCCTTTTAACAGTGTAATTAAAAGTAGATGTAAGCAGTGCAATAGAGAAACATTTTACCTTTTATTTCCTCAAAATCTGACACAACTTTGCAATTTCTAATTTTTCCTCTAGCTTCGAAGTACGTGTTTCGCTATTCTAATGAGTGGGAAGACGTTTTCGACTACTTCAACGGAACAGAACTGGTACTCGACATCGTTCCCCAGACAGCGGGTTCCGTAGAGATGGTCAACTTTAGCCTCGCCCACGGTTGCGACCTGACGACCAACTACTTGGGGATGAGGACCCTTGACACGACCAATCTTTCTTCGTTCACGTCCAACATCGTGCAATTCTCCAGGCTTTCAGGGTGCAAAACCGTCGAAGACAGTGACGACAACGTAGTGCAGTCCATCTACGTCATTCTCTTCATTCTAGGCATCAGCCTCATGTTAACCATGCTGTCCGTCATCGTCTTTTGCCTGAATCGAATACGAAGGACCTGCGACCATTACAAACCGCCACAAATGGTATAATTTAAAGTGAATGGAAAAGGGGGGGGGAGTTTCCCAGTGTTTTCTGAAACACTTTTTAAATGAATCTTCATGTTCCTAATTCAATTAAAAAAAAAAACATTCTTTTGAATTTTCTAAAGCAGGATTCACACCGATGCGGCAAAAAATCCGCGTACGATTGCTGAATCAGTGTGAGCCATAATGGCCACTTAGGATTATCAAATTATACCAAGAGAAGAATGTAAAATGCTTGTTAATCTTCTCAGCATAAATGTTATTAACTAAAGAATATGCTTAAAATGCACCAAACGTTATCAAGATGGTACAATATGCACCAGAGAAAATCGAATGTACAAAACAGTACTACAACCAACATTTGGCTTTTATTCCTGCTTTCATCAAGGTACATAAGAAAAAGGGCTAAACAGCCTTTATATAAACGATGAACGATACATCATTCGATTGCCAGTCATAATTTTATTTTGTTTAGGCAAAGTGATATAAAAAGTTTTTTGTATTTTGTTTAATCAATCAAATTGTTTTTTCCAACGTTGTTTGTAAGAATATATATAAAAGCTGTTTAACCCTTTTCTTTCGTACTCTGACAAAGGCAAGAATAAAAGGCGAAACTATAGTCCTTCCAGCGAATGAGGAACTAGGTGCAGCCTCGGAAGTTCTGAATTAACCAATCAGACAAAAAAAATGGCATTGTGTGTTGGCTTACCTGGGGTTTAAGCCGACAATGAAGAAACGAATAAGTTCATACGAGTCGATGTGCAACTTAATTGATCGATACCAACGCCCACAGTAGTTCGATTTTCGCTGGGCAGATATACAGTAGTTGATTCATCCTAACCAGGTTGTAGTGTAAACCTCGATTTATATCGGATGCACAACAAATCTGGTATATGTTCCAAGCAGCGCTGATTGGATGAATGAAAAAAATACTGAAAAAATAAAGGTCTGAAAATAGCGATATGGTAGCGGTTTTTAATTGTTCAACGCGTTTCGAGGAAATCTCATCATCAGGAACTATGATCACTACAAAACTAGCGTGGGTTACAGCATTTTGTTATATAGCCACTTTCCACCAATCACTGGAGACGTGTCACCATAAGTGACTAATCCACCCATGATTGGTGGAATTACAACAGACGTGGCTTCCATTGAAAGTTATTCAAAATCTTACAAAGGATAAAGATGAAAATATTCACAATAGTAGTATTATACAAATTAAAATTGAGTACAAAGATATTTGTAATATTGATATTATACAAGTTAAATTAAATAAATACATATAAACTAAGTTGATGAGTGGACGATAAGGAATGCGATCGATACAAAATACGTAATCATTACAACAGACGTGGTCCCACTGGAGAGTTATTCAAAAATTATCTTATAAAGGATAAAAATAAAATATTTATAATAATATTGATATAGACATTAAAAAATAAATAGTTAAATCCACTTAAAGAGCGGAAAAAAATACGCTTTTTCTTATAAACACTTGAACGAACGAATTTTTAGTTATTAAACAAACGACTTCAAAGTTGAAACAAGCCATACAAATCCCGCATTTACGAAGAGTAATTTTTTTTGTCGTTACAAATAATTCTGAATCGTATGCAGGACAGAATTATATAAAAGAGAACCATTTCTAACAAAACTATGTAAAAATGGATAAATAATTTATGATTTTTTTTAATATTAAGAACTACTTTTAAAACGAATCATCATTATCATCATTCATTTATTAACAACAACATCATCATCATCGTCATCATTACTAACATTTCATCATTCATTGCATTGAGATCTGTCATTATCATTATTTTCGTTGGCTGCTGAATTTACAAATCTTCCCCCAAAACCAAAGAGTACTGTGATAATTGAGTTTTCATTGAATGTATTATATAAACAGACAAACGTATTTACATTTATGTTGATCTGAAGCAGAAAAACAGATATAACATTGTTTTGTTTGTTTTGTTCATGTTTTCTAGAGTTTAAAGTTGTTATATATAAGAACGTGATGAACAAATATTGAATGTGCCAATAAAATATTTTTTATTAAAAAAATTGTTGCGTTAGTTTCTTTATATTAGAGCCGTTCTTTATGATTGGCCCCTCCCCCTGCATAACTTGTGAAAATTAGCAGTTTGAAATGCGCTCATGTTAGAAGGTAAGCTATAGTGGCGTAAAATACTAACAGATCACGTCACCGCGTCGAACAGGAAGAGAAAATCACGAACTGTTGAAGCTGATCAAACGCCATCTTGATTGCATTAAGAACAATAAAAATCAATATTTTTGCTGAGTTATAGATGCCACTGACGAATATTTCTTAAATAATCAAGTCTTCTCGTAATACGAATATGAATTTGATCATATTTTCAAAGAGATGGGTCTACGCTCAAATCTGAATATGATCATTGGCTTTCCAGATGAGGGCGCTAGCATTTCCGGAAATGCGCAGTTTGTGTACTGTTTACGTACTCCTCTGATTAAAGTATATCGTGCTTGGACAAAACGTCACCAATATGAATAAATGGCGTAGAAACTGCGAAACAGAGTCCCACTCGTCTTATATAAATTAGTGCTTGACCTTCTCAACCGTTATTACTGCTTATCTGTGGCTTGGACTACAGAAATCTCCAAAAATTGTCTTTAGTGCGTGCCCCATTCCCCCATTATGACAGTACCTTACGGACAGATTGAAGGTTTTGTAATTTCGAGCGCGGATGGTCTCTTACGGATCTTGCCCCACAGATGCTCAGATCTGGTAATAACGAAACGGTCATGATACAAGATCACTTAACCAATCGGACACAAATCGAGCCGTATGAACTGGAGCATTATCTTGTGAAAATAGCCTTCTCTTAGAGGGAAGACTGTGCGCATGAAACTTGTCGGGACAAGGTTCAGATAGATCCTCTGGAGATCTGTAGACTTAGTAAGAAAATAATCGATCCTCTATTTTCCCGTAGGTTTGTTACAAGCAGGTCTATTCCAGGTGAGGGGTTTATCTTTTGTGAAAACGAAATGTTGGAAATGAACGGGTAAATATTTTCATGGAAGGTCCATGAATCATTTAGATAACGACAGAATACTAAATTGAGTGCAAAACCACACTGCACCTATTGAGTGTTCAAAATGCTGCAAGTCACAGGGCTTATCTGTTATCCGAATGGTTCCAAAGCTATACTTCCAGAGTCCGAATAATCTCTAACCCTTAATCCCATCGAGCATAGAGCTATGGAAGGGATCTAATTCTTTACTGAAAGTTCACCGTATACTGTTAATAAACAAAAGAATAAATTTTTCGGAAAATTATTAAAAAATTTTAAATTTTCAATCATGTAATCATTTTACTGGTATAGTCTTCTTAAATTGCTTTTGCTGGCTGATGCCAATGATCAGATTTTTAAGTAACTTTCACTAATAAAGAACACATAACAATGTGTTCATGTGTGTCATATACATTGCTTGACATTTGCTAAGGAACATCCGCATTCCGCTACTTAGGGCGCTGGAAAATAATGCAGGACGCGTCAAAATATTGGTTGCTACTCTGTTGTTCCATTTGCATAATTTGAATAAAAGTCACGTGTCCAATGAGCTGTGGTTCAGTGAAAATCAGTAGCCATGGAGTGTTAGGGCGAATACACGTGCACGCGGTTTTAGGAACATAACTGTAAATTTTCAGTCCCTCTATCACATATCGTCTGCAGAATGCCACAGAGACGTCATTTGAGTGATTACGATCATGGACGAGCTGTTAGACGGCTTGAGGCAGGGCAAAATGTGACTGAAGTTGCGCGAGCAATGGACGTTGCGAAAAGTGTTTCTCGTTTGAAAACTGCTGCTGCCACCAGAGGACCCGCTTTACGTGTGCATGGGGGTGGTTGTCGAAGGAGCACAACCGCTCCGGAGGACCGTAGCACAGCCCTTTCGACAAAAAGTGGAAGATATCAGACACCCGCACAGATAGCCACAAATTTTGCCGCTGCTACAGGAACTCGTGTTTCCGCCAGAACCATTTCCCGTTGGTTGAATGATGTTGGGCTGTATGCACGAAAGCCTGTCAAATGCATTCCACTATCTCTGCTCCATAGACGGAAGAGATTATAGTGGTGTAATGAGCTTCCTGCTTGGGGCGACCAGGAGTGGTGATGATCTCCGACAATTCTCGGTTCACTATGCAGAGTGATTCTGGGGATCAACTGATCTGGCGTGAAAAGAGGACTCGTTATCGCCAACAATACGTTCGGGAAGTGCAACGTTTTGGTCAAGGAGTCATTGAGTGCCAGAGCACCCTTGCACATCTTTGCAGGAGCGTTTGTTACAGTAGCACGGTATTGCAAGGAGATTCTTCTGGATCACGTTCGTCTTTTCCGTGAAGCAGTTGGTCCAGACTTTGTGTTCATGGACAACAATGCCCGTCCACACAAGGCGAACATGGTATCAGATAATCTTGAGAGTGAGGATATCAAGCGTTTTCAGTGGCACGCATACTCCCCGGACCTCGATCCCATAGAACATGCTTGGTAGACGTGTGGCACAAAGGAATCCCCCTCCCAGAACGATGCAGGAACTGACAACTGCGTTGCAGGCAGAATGGGATAAGATCCCAACTGCTCTGGTGGGAAGCATGCCAAACAGATGCAAAACATGCATTACGGTTCGAGGAGGCAATACTCACTACTAAGGGTCTCACATTTCAAACCGATGACAAACAACCAACATTTTTTTAGTCAGTCATTGATGCTTCGTGGTACCTCTTCTGCTATTGCCATTATGTTCGTTTCCTTAGTTCAAATTCCATGCCATTTTGTGTTCATAAAGTTACTGTAATACGTCTACTCAAGTTTTGGTAACGTTTAGTTCTTGGGACAGTATTTATTGATAAAAATGTTGCTATTTCTTAGCAATTGTCAAGCAGTTGCATTATATGGTTACAATCCCTTCATATTTTCTAGCTTTTCTGATGTAGGGACTTGAAATTCGGAATGTGGCTTACCATGGGCATGTCTTTGTATACTCCTTAAGTTTAGTTTTGATTGGCCCTCTGGGGTCGGAGTTACGGAGGTGAGTTTATATTTGTAATCGGCTGTCAAGCACGGCAGTACCGGATCCCAACAGACGAATCCACCACGGGGTAAAAAGATCCTAAGAAGAGGCAACATTACAGAGAGGTATTAGGGAGTCATGAAAGATATCAATATTCTGTGAGATTCTTTTACTGTTATACGATTGAATTAATTTGAACTGTGGATCTACAGGGTGTTTATAATTAAAGTTCCCGTACTCTGAACTGTTTTTCTCAAAAACGCCCTATCCGAATTTGGTCAGATTTTCAAGATATCCTAACGAGAGTATGGGAGAGTGAAATGTGCAATAAAAATGGTTTATTTCGTCGGTAGGTGGCGCTGTTTAGCATCAATAAACCCATGAATAAAATTCAAATTCGACAGCTTTTGGAAACTTTCACTGTCGAAAAAGTAAATGGAAGAAAAAGTGTTCTAATTTTCTCTTGTTATCGAAGTCAAAATTTTTAATTTTTTATGATAGCAACACAGGCATTATTTACACTTTAAACTTAGAGTCATAAAAACAGATAAATTTTATAACTTCAAGGAAGCACAGAAATCGAAGAGACGTCATATAGAAATAAAGTAAAATAAACAATAGAAATAGAAATGATGAAGAAATACTTACGCCCATATTCAGAATGAGCGCTCTTGTTTTTGCTCTTGCTCAAAACATTGTTGAATACAAATTCCATATTATAGAATTTGCACTTAACAATGGCTTGAGTAAAAGCAAGAGCGCTCATTCTGAATACGGGCCTTAGTCAGGACTACGCTCCATTGAATTAGAATACTTCAGGCATGAAAGTAGCTAAATTTTACAACGAAAAGCAGTGAAGAAGCTGAATACGAATCCAATAATAAAAATCGTCCGTTTGGTGTTTTTTTCAAGATTCACACGAGAATCACGTTGAGATTCTTAATGCTCTTGTTATAACAAAAGAGCAAAGCAAAATAAAAAAAAATAATCTGAGATGCGAACAATATCCCGCTTAGGGTGCTACATTATAACCATTTGGTTTTTAACTTCTACATTTGATTTTATTACATATAATGCAAGAAGTCTATATTACATCAAACTGGACGTATACAGGATGAATCAAAACGAATTAATGCAGATAAAATACTTGCATTAGAAGACTCTGAAAGACACCAATAAAATAAAAAAAAAACTCAAAGTGTTTTTCCAAAACAAAGATTCAATATAAGAACCTCGTGTAAGGGAACAAACGTTCCAACGACACTTTGCCCAAATTTTGCCATACACACAACAGCATGGCTTCAAAGACACTTGCGATCATGACTTCATAGTTCTGCCAATTCTTTCGGCAGGAGTGGCGCATAGACGGTATCCTTCACATAATTCCAAAGAAATAAGTCACACTTGAGGTCAGATCAGGTGACCTAGGTGGCCATTTGCGAAGTGTCAGATGATCGGCAGTGAAGCGGCCGATCCAGAAAATAGGTAGATCTCATTAATAGGTAGACCTGTTTGTGATAATGAAGTGGGGCAAAATTTAGACGAAACTTTACGAGTTCTTCGTTTTATTTGGTGCCCTCTGCAGATCTCTATCATAAGTATATTTTATCCGCAATAGCTGCTTAAAAATATAATATTCTTTTTATCTCGCCCTGTATTGTCCCTGTTTTCTGTATTCATTTAAATGGATACCATTATCGTGATAATCTGGGCTTATCTGGCGCTTTTATTGTCCTTTTCGAACTCAGCATATCGAAATCATTCAGAAATGCCTTAGTTCATTTCTGGAGCAAACAGAAGAGTTATTTTTTTTGAAACCTGTAAAACTATTTCAGATTTTTCATGTATAATTAATTATCTGGCTCTATCTTTTGATAGGGAAACCAATATTTGACTACAATAATTTTGGTTATGGGATTAAAATTCTCTCGAATATGGAGTTAGTGAGACGAGAGCCTGTGCTTGAAGATGGCCTTTATGTTTCCAAGCCATAGTTCATAGAAATTAATTTTCTAATTTTTTTTCCAATTTATTGGTCTCTCAAGATTAGTCAATATCTATCAATAGAATAGCAATAGACAACGGTGACATTCCTCCACCCAATCGGAAATTTATGGCAGCAAAACGAGAGTGTGTAAATTATGAAAAAAAAAGGGAGACATTAATTAATCACAAGACCATAAAATCCGTTTCGTTATACAAGAAATTCTTCGTATTCACTATAAAAATTCCTCTGTACAACACCATTAATAAACATGTATCTTGATAAGGGCTTTAGTATATAGACACACAATGCATTTTTTTGCTTAGCTCACTTTCTTGCCTAGTGTCCCGATGGTGCGTCAAGTGGCTTTCGTTGTCGTCGCCGCCATCGTCGTCGCGTTCGCGGTGGTCGCCCGAGGTAGCCGCATCGAAATCAAGAACGGCGGCTACGAGAATATCGTAGTCGCCTTCTCACCGGACGTAGAGGAAGCGGAAGGATTAACACTCATCCCAAAAATAAAGGTAGGACCGCACTCAAGACTTCTTAGAGTTTGAAACTACAGAGGATAATATTGTACATTAAGTGTACAATTTCGTTCACCTATGCATTTCTATCTTTTATTGTGAGCAAAATTGTTTAACCGTTACATTGATCTCAATCTTGAAATATTTATTAAAATTTCTGAAGTAGTACATTTGCTCAAAATGAAGGTTATATCGAGAAAAAAAAGGTTACCCAGAGGTTCTTGGAAAAGATTCATTTTCGTGCAACATTTGAATGTGTTTCCGATCTTTCGTCAAACAATTTTTTATTGATTCACCAGCTGAAGAAATTGAATTGTTTGGTAAGTAAACGTTAATGGGTTATTCAAGTGAAACGGACTGCTTTATAACTGACAGAATTTCATGTATCAAGAAGCGTCCTAAGATGTCTCTAAGTTTCAGTAAGGCTTCAGCAAAGAACTTCTTGTGAGCCTGAGCCAGAACAGGTGCCATTATACAGGGTGGCTACAAAAATGAGCCCCCACCTCCTTTTTATTTTCGTAACCGAAGCAGATATGTCAATTTTGACGAATCCAATGAAAATAAAACGGGGGAGGGGGCTCTTTTTTGTATCCACCCTATATAGGCGAACTAGACAGCTGCATAAATGCAAACCACAGAGAGTTTAATACTAACCTTGCCAAGGGCACAATACTGAATCAATATACTGGTCTTACCTAGGGCGCAAAATAATCTGGCACCAGTTTAGCCTAAGCCGAAACCATTCATCCACCTTGATCGGAGTAAAAAACGCTGTCCCTTTAAAGCCTTTTTATAGCGGCACAAACATGAAAAAGTCACAGAGATCCTAACTGTATGGAGAATGGGAGGAAAGGACCTGCCAGCAGAAACGTTACAGAAACTTGTCTTAAGCTACTTTTAAAACTGAAAATTCTTTGCATGTGCTGAAACATTTTCACTAGTTGCATGCCTTCCTTACACAGGAATTCAATCACAGATCGTTGTGCACGCTTGACGTATCCATGACGCAGTCCTATTGGAAAAGTGGTTACCTTTAACATAGCGAAGCCTCGTGACATGTTGTTTCTCGCATTGCTCATGTACACTGATATCAGTGGATTTCTGTACTATTGCCATCTACCGCAAACTGGGTAAAACATTCAGACAACACAGCGCGCGCAGTGTATGTTTCCTTTGAATAATTTTTATAGTTTATGAAAACCGGTCATCAATGGCGCTTATTGTTAATTGAAATGCGACCTGGTTTACCAACTTTAGAGAAACCTTGTATTGCTGTAAATAAATGCTGGTTTGTTTGGTTTGTTTGGTATTAACGTCCTTTTTAACTGTTATGGTCATTTCAGGACGGCGTTATAGGAACCGCAAATTTTGCCTCGCAAGGGTTCTTTAACATGCAGCCGGCAAACGACTACACGGGACCAATGGCTTTACTTCCCTTCCGAAGGAAGTGCGTGATCTCAGGATTTTCCCCTGAAAAAATCCTCGTTGTCCTCGGGCACCAGAGGCGATCACGCAACCACTGAGCCACCGAGGCCGATGAATAGATGCTGACAAAAGTGTGAAAAGGTGTCCATTTCTACATTATTTCCATACGCTTTACCTTTTACTTTTTTCCTCTCTAGGAACTGTTCACTCAAGGCTCCCGGGCTTTGTACAATGCCACGAGGCTGCGTAGCTATTTCAAAGAAGTCACCATTCTGGTGCCACAGAACTGGGCGCGAAAACCCGAATACAAGAGAGCCACTTTCGAAATATTCGGCGATTCCGATGTCAGAGTAGACACGCCCAATCCCATGTACGGAGACGGTCCTTTCACTTTACAAATCAATCCGTGTGGCTACCCCGGGATCTATATTCATCTAACTCCTAATTATTTAAAATTCCTGAACGACAACTCCACACAATTATTTGGAGATCCAGGTGAGAAGACTGTCAAATGTTAACTCTCTCTCTCTCTCTCTCTTTGGCCAAAGAATAATATTACTTACATCCGTTTTTTTTATTATTATTTAAGGAAAGACATTAGTTCACGAATGGGCTCACCTGCGTTACGGAATTTTTGACGAGTTCGGCTATTACGGGGACACAAATTTCCCTTTGTTCTATTTCGACAGCGATACTCAAACTGTAAGACCTAATGCCTGTACCAACAGAGAACTTCCAGGAAGATATTGGTAAGCGCGAACTTTAAAAGTAGAATTCCATCAAAACATATTACAATATAGCCCAATATAGTATTATCGAAGATCCAAACTCAGGAGGTCTATTGATGTGCTTGATCCTCACGAGTCTATTTGAACGTCAGAGATTTCTGAGCAATCTCTGCTGCCCCAGTCTACTGTTAGCAATGTTATCGTGTAGTGAAAACGTCACGGAAGCACTAAACCTCTGGGAAGCCTAAGTAGCCGAAGTCCGGATCGTGTTATCGAAGGAAATCCTTTGCCAATTATCGCACGTGAAAAGCCGAGGATGCTGTTGTTCCCAAAACACTCAAACCGGTTCTTCTTGTACCTTCAATCGTGCCAAGTTCGAGATTATTCAAATCTTTTGTCTTACCCATGTATAAGCTAACCGAGCTGTCAAACAGTTGTGCAAACAACGTACATGCGTTTTATGCTTTTTACGTTGCTGTTAAGCTACCGTGATTTTCATAAGGACGCGTTCAATATTAAAACAGATGGCGATACAATAAACTCCAATAAGCTTCTTAATTGAACAATGACCATGCTGTTAAAGTTTGCGCTATAATTCAAAACGAGCCTAGTCATTATCCAAAGGCAAGTAGTTTCTGTAATTCCATTCTCTTAAGGGGCTCTGCAGGGCCGTACCTAGAATTTTTGTCGGGGAAGGGGGGGGCTGAGGGGGGCCGGCTCAATCCTGCTTGTGCGCTGCTCAGTGCTTATTAGCCCCCTCAGTCCCCCCCTCTCCCGGCCATGGGGCTCTATAGATTATTAGCTAATTACTTATAAAGAGTTAAAATATAGACGGCTGTGAGGCTTCCTTCCGAATTCGATATCAGCTCAAAACCCCAAGAAATCTCTTAACAAATTAATTTTCGGAATACTTCTGTATTAAGTTATTTTAATTAATTTTAAGCGTTTATTTTTTAATAATGCCTATGTGCTTTCAGGGATCCCATAAAAGATACCCAGTGCAAGTTCAACGGACTTATGCCAGAAGATCATTGCATCTATATACCCGATTTAAAGGAAAATGAAGACACATCTTCCATCGCTTCATTCCATTTCCTTCCTCATGTAAGGAAAATATTAACATTTACTAATTTTAGTCAAACAACTTAACTCCTAATAACTCTTAAAAATTAATTATACAGGGTGTTAGGAACATCGATATCAAAAGTTAAACAACAAACACAATATCCTGAATATTTGGTAAAATATTTATTACAACCGTAAAGTTTTTTGTTTATAGGCCTAACTAGCTGTGGCTTTATAAAATATGAAGGTGCATTTTGCTGAACCAAAGCTCCTTCAGGCAATCAGAAGATGGCCCAAAGATAACATCTATGCAATGAAATGAGGTAGAGAGCGATCGGCAGGCTCGAGACAGGCCAAAGTCAGGCGGAAGTAGCAAGATGGTTTAATGTGGATACAGCGTCGTCAGCCAACTCTGGAACCAGTTCCAAGCAACACAAGCCATCTGTAGAAGACCTACGTCTGGACGTCCACGAACAATATCAGCTAGAGAAGACCGATTTCTAATTTTAAACGCAAGACGCCACAGGACGTACCATGGTTGAATAAAACAGGTTAGCCAGATCGTGCCAGGAGGAAACAAGTGGTCTTAACTTGTGACGTCAAAGGTTCCACATGCTATTCGGAAACGAGGTGAGGTCGGCGACAACAGACATTTCATTGCACTCCGCCGTTTGCCAAAAAAAATACGAAATCTAAATTTAGACTTTAATTTGTTGCGATTTTCAGCTCGCTTCCCCATACCATGTGGAACCTTTGATGTCACAGATTAAGATTGCTTGTTTCCTCCTGGCCCGATCTGACTCACCTGTTTTATTTAACCATGGGACGTACTTAGTACGACAATTTGGTGCGGACCTTACAGCAACGACTGGAAGAACTCTTTCCCGGCAAACTGTCTTTAGACACCTGCATGACGACACCTTTATGTAAGACGACCAGACGTTTGTGTTCTTTAGATATCCTCTCAGACAATGGCTCGATTGAACTGGTATCGAGAACATCGTGGTCCAGATTTGCTCTTCACGGATAAGTCTCGCTTCTCGGCTATTAGGGAAAGAAAACTTGCCAGACAAACTGGTAAGATTGGCCAGTCACGTACGCTGAAGATCCATTCCATTCTAGTTGTTTTCAAGGAATGACTTTACTCAACATAAACATGGAAGAACGTTCTTTATCTGCGAAGCAACCTGCGAACTGATAAATCAAAGTTTTCTCATGAGGGTATCACAAATTTCTACAACTTTTAATACACTTGGCATAAAATGTCAAGTTCGCACTTAGAGTGAAAACAGAAGTATCTAGTAATTGCGATATCTCGATAACCATTACATTTTATATAAGAACGTATACTATTTACTTTGCTTCCTTGGCCTCTTTTACACTTTTCAAGATTGATAGCATGTTCCTGACACCCTGTATAGAAGGAGTTTTTATATTTAATTATTTAATCCACCAGCAAACGCGAGTAAACAAAAAGAGGACAAACCCATGCAGTCTTAAAAACTATTTTAATTTTATAAGGGTCAAATAATTTTTATTCTTTATTTTTTGCTTTAACGCGGACAATCAGGTACACACATTCTGTGACGACACGAACCACTATGTGCACAACAGGCAGGCTCCCAATAAACACAATTTGCAGTGCAACGGTCGAAGCACCTGGAGCATCATCACCGAACACGAGGACTTCCGAAACAACAGGTAATTTGGAGAAAAATTTTTATAAAAAATATAAAACTTTCAGATAGCAATAATAGAAGGTATTCTACTGCAGTGCAGGATCTGCAGAAACTCTGTCATTGAAGATTCCCTTCTCCGTGCCTTCTGTGGAATTGACCCCGCAGCTTGACAGGCCTTGGAATTCTCAGCTGCGTAAATGTAAATGAAACATTAAAGTTTTAACATTAGTCTTGTATGCAACAATCAGAGCGCATAGTATCAATTTGTCTCTCTTCCGAAGAGAAGGGCGTCGTCAGGCGAGCTTCTTCCCCGCCTGGTCAAGAGCTTAGAAACCAAGACGTATAAAGACGCGGAACAGGGGATAGCGCTGCTAGGTTTTGCTTTCTGATTAGCTTCATACTCGCCAAGCCTAAGTGACATGGCCAAAAATATGTTATGATGGGCGATCCGACTGTTTTGGCTCATTTGTAAAAAATTAAGAAAAAAAATCAACGTTCAACTTAGCATGCTTGCGGCATCAAAATTGCGAATCTCATCTAATAAGTCGCTGGATTCCTAATGGTTAAGATGGCGAAATTTTCTTTTGGGTTCTTAATGTGCATAATATTATGTCAAAAGATTATGTAACTTATTCTCAAAAGTTTTAAACATTAAAAAATTTTTATTAAAAAGCCTATAACTTTCTAATGTTCTCCTTAAAGAAATCTTCCAAAGGTGGTGGCGAACACTGCACCATCTTTTAAAATCGTCCAACAGATGGAAGAGACCTTTGCCGTCGTTCTGGATGTCTCGAGTAGCATGAACTCGGTGAGTAAACAAATGGGAAACTGACTCTGACGTAATTAGACGAAAAAATGAACGCAAATGTAAAAGGGTTATCTTATAAAATTTATTGTGTGCCTTTGACAGCCAATTCAGTACTCAAAATTAAATATGCTTCAAGACGTTGTGACCCGATGGTTGAGAGAAGAGGTCAGATTAGGCACCGCCATTGCACTATCCACCTTCAGTAGCAAAGTTGTTCACAGAGGCGTAATGAAAAGGATCCAAACGGATACCGAAAGGGAGCAACTGATAAAAGAGGTCCCAGCGTCAGCCGGTGGTATGACTTGCATAGGTTGTGGACTTAGGGCTGGTGCAGAGGTAAAAAATATTTAAAAACAAACACAAAATGCATATTTTACCACTGCATAATATGGTTTTCTAATCCACCCAGCAACTTATGGACTATCGCAAAGAAGAGGGTGGAACAATAATCCTTCTCACGGACGGGGCAGAGAACATGTATCCTTACATCACCAATGTTCAGCAAGAACTGATCGACGCTAAAATAAGAGTGGTCACTATAGCCTTCACAGAGGCTGCCAGTGACAATATAGAGAAATTGGCTGCGGCCACCGGTGGAAAAGCTTATTTCGTCAAGGAGGCAGAAGGTGTTCAGGGATTAGGTTCGGCTTTCTTCGATGCCATTACCGTTCAGTCACCTGATGTTGCTGACCTTCCAGTAAAGGTAATAAAGCAAATAAATAGACGTTTAAATAAAATTAGTTTAAATAACTTTCATCAACGAAACAAGTTTTAATAGATATACGTACTGTAATCAAAGAATAGAACTGCTAATGATTATTACAAAAACATGTTAAAATTTGCGAAACTCGCTTCTTGACCTATGTCTGATTTTTTTTTATTTATCAAATTTAGATTTCAGATGAAGTTCATACAAGCAGTGCCACTCTCTTTCAAGGCAAGTTCTCCATCGACAAAACTATAGGAAAGGAAACCACAGTAAATTTCATTTATACCAGAGAAAACGATGTTCAAGACATCGAGATCACTGGACCCGGCGTGAGCGTTTCCATGCATCACCCTAACGGTAACTCCAACGTCCATGTGAACGGCAAAACCGTCCAATTCTACTTTCCAACTTTACAGGTAAAACTATGTTAATAAAGGTCGAACCCCGTTATAACGAACTACTTGGAAATGCAAAAACTTTAAGTTATATCAGGATTTTCATTATAAGTTATGACGAAAAATTTAGTTTTAACTTATAACAAAATTTTTCAATAGAAGTTTTAACTTGTAAATAATAAAAATAAGTTTGTTATAAAAAAAATTAGAAACGTTTTTTGTATGCACTTATGGGCAGTGTCTTGTTACTTTATCCAAGAATCTCTGCCACCCTTTAAAAATTGCTGTTTTTGTGTTCTATGAAAATGGTTGTCATTTAACTTGCCATGGTCATAGCCGAAAGTGGCTCACACATTGTAATGGGATTGTCATATCATAAAAAGTCACTAAACCAATTCACTTACACTAGTCTTGACCTATATTTTTTAACTAACCAAAAACTCCATTAGCAAATATTTATTTGTTCAACACAAACGATCAAATTTCGTTATAAAACCATAGGAAGAAAATATTAAAATTTTGAAAAATGAATTTCGCTATAAGCAATTTATCGTACTTTTAGAGTTCGCTATAGCCAAACTTCTTAACAGGGGAAAAATTTTCGTTATTACGAAGATTTCGTTATATACAAGTTCGTTATAACGGGGTTCGGCCTTAAAATACGAATAAAACAGTTGAGAATGTCATCAAAACAACGAATTTAAAAAGTCCTGAAAATTTCATTTCAAATTTGTATTTTTATAAGCTACATTTTTAATAAAGAAATTTCCTATTGGAAGCTGTCCTTGACTATCTGCATTAATAATGATAAATTTTGTATGCAAAATTATGATGATTAATAATTTAAAAAGACACTTATTAACCTATCGAGTAAAAACTAATAGTAGATGGCAGCACACTTTGATGCAAATATCCGCTTTCCAATACCACTTCCATTAGCTCTATTTTTACGCCTACTTCGTATGCTGAGATGCATTTTCAAAAATAAAAAATGCCGTTTGCAGAATTAAAAATGTATTTTGCGAAATTAAAAAAGTTTCTGGAATTTTTAAGGTCAATTGAGGAGAAGACGTAGAGTTAAAATACGGGAGATTAAAAGGAGGTAAAATGTGGATAAATAGATAAAAACATGGGGGATGAAAAATAAAAAAGTACATTTTTAATTCTGCAAACCGCCTTTTTATTTGCAGTATTGCAAATTGGTAATAATTCGCCATCAGTAGTTAGGTTTTGTAAGATCATGCCCTAATTTCATCATCCAAGTTTTTAAAATGACTTCTTTCTATGTCTGTCTGTGTGTATTTATATGTCCCCCAAAAATGTTAGATTTTTGAAATTCTGATTTTGGATTCTGAAAGATCATCAAATAATAAAATAGGAATGTCTCAAAGACCAACCTTCTCTTTGTTTTCATCGATAAAATCGATTTGAAAATCTAAAGATCAGATGAACTTTTTAAGAATATTTCTATTCTGATTTTTGATGATATTTTAGAATGCGGAGTCAGAATTTCAAAAATTTTACATTTTTTGCAACTCATGCCCAGACGTATTTTTTAAGAAACGATTAATGAGTAATGACTTTGAAAGGGGTGGTTGTCTTTGAACCAAGCACTGCAACCTCAGGTCTATTGTATTATCCCCTAATGACGATGAAAGAACGATTATGGAAACAAACACAAACATCCATGCCCTGGGCGGGATTCGAACACGCGACTCGCTGGTGTCGAGAGCGGAAAGACCTGTGCCTTAACCCTCTCGGCCACCGAGCCGGCAAGAAACGATTAAAGAAATTATTTTGTTTCCAGTTAGCTTAACAAATTTTCACTTAAAAGTTATATCGAATAAATGCTATACGTATGACACTGGGTCATAAAATACTTACAATCAACATGAAGCATGCTTGAGAAGACGGTTTTGATGGCGAGATTTCGAGAAGAGCTAGCCTTTGAGAAAGTATGTAAGGAATGAGATGGTTTGGGCTTATGGAAATAATAAATGATGATGAACGGTTAACTCAGAGATTGCATGCTAACCGTATGGATGGGAAATGCCATGGAGGAAGACGAAAAAAAATCTGCCTGGATCAAATAGAGCAGTATCTGAGGTTGAGGGATTTCAAATACAGAATAAAAGGCAAACTTTGTATGAAGAAAAGAATGACGGGGGACGAAGCAAGAATTATACGAGAAAAGGGATGTCTAATACAACAATTCTCTCGAATATAGAGAAAAGGGATATTCAAACGGGGTCATTTAAAGTTAAATTTCTTTCTTTTTAACACAAACATCAGGCAAAGCACTATGAAGTTCGGTTGGATTTTTGTCACGATCTTCTAAGTCTTAGCACCCGAGATGCCTGCACAGTCTATTTCAAAAATTTGCCACAAAAAGAGGTCGTATACTAGAGAACTAAAACATACACGTGTTGATGTCTCAAGAGTTCAAGTACAATTGGTGCAAATTTTGTTATGATTGCATCATCCACATACCATTACTGCAACCATATGCATTCCTTTTGAAATGAAGCTCGTAAATAATATTGTGAGAAGTGGTTGTTTTTCATCGCCTTCTTTACTATACTTGATTTATTCCATTCATTAATGGATTATCTTGTTTTGATTTATGCTAATTATTTATTGAATGGAATCTTAAAGTGATTTAAATTACTCTTTATTATGAAAAAATAAATAATAGTTATTAAATAAAAATGAAAAATAAATAATAATTAACAAACTAATTAATAAATAATAAATAAAATCAAAATAAAACTAGAAATATAAAATCAAATAAAAAGCTGACGTTTCGGGTAGAGACTATCCTTTATCAAAGCAAAAAGGATAATTCTCTAAAAGCAAATAGAATATTAGAGAATTATCCTGAAGTTATGAAAGGTGTACTAACGGACGGGTTTATATATAGTTTGCATAGGGATGTGACCCTTAAAGGTGTACTAGAGGAAATGTGATGTCGTTTTTGTTCTTGCTGACCATCTAAGGTTCCAAGTTTGATCATATTACCCGTGATTTCATAAGTATCATCAAAAGAATTCAGAATAGAGAAAAATAAACAATTGAGAATTTTTGAAAGGGTTGCCAAAGGAATTTGCTAGCTATCTCGTACTAATACTTCTCTTATTTTTGGCAAGCCCCCATGCGTTTTCTTAATTTCTTACAGACAGGAAGTTACGACTACAGTATCGCTAGAAGCGGCGTCGCAAACCAAGAAATCGTCGTGACAGTGATGTCGAAATCCAAGGGCAAGAACACCAAACCCATTACCACCACCTGCCAATCAAGCTTGCGAAAAGTAAGCCTAATATTGCTTTTTAAAATTACCTTTTATGTACAAATAAAAATTATTTTAAGAATATCTTGCCAAAAATAAAATTATGGGTTTGAGTATGCAATACATTTTTTTTTTTTTTTTTTTTTTTAATAAATGGAACGCGTTTGGTTTTGACTATCATCAGCCATTACAAAAGATGAAATGAAAGAACAGGCGTTAAGTAAGCATAGTTAGATCAATAATTGTATCAGTTTTCACTGATTTGTTGATCAAAAATTGGATCAATATCATCCAATCCAAGCTAAACCCTTTCATCTCTTGTAAAAGCTAATGATTGTCACCGACAAAAATGCATTCCATTTGTATTTAAAACTTTTAGTGCACACTCGAACCCATGATCTTTTTTACTAAGCTTACTCTAATATGATAAAAAAATTCATTACTCCAAAGAAAAAAAAATGTGTATTACTCAATGTCCTGTATATAAAATTCTTATAAAATTTACTTCTATACTGTTAGAAAGACGGTAAAACTGTTTTAGTCATCTTCGCCAAGGTGAAACAAGGCAACAACCCTGTAGTCGGTGCAACGGTCGTGGCCAAGGTCGACCGACCCAACAACAACCCATCGATCCTGCTTAATCTGTTCGACAACGGCAATGGAGGTAAAATAAGCAATGAAACGAAACGTCTTCTGTTTTAACTATGGTCAACGTTTGTTTTGAATTAATTCTTTTTCCTTCAATTTAAAAAAAAAAAGATCCTGACATAACACGTAACGATGGGATCTATTCTCGTTATTTCACGGCCTTCAAGGGAAAAGGAAGATACTCCATTAAAGCACAAGTAGCCGGCAACGGAGCAACATCCATTCAGGAAATGGGTTTCATCGCATCGCAATCTATGCCCGTTGTTAATAGTAAGATTATCCTAATGCCCTTATTACTTGTAGGAATTATAAATTATAAATTTGAGTCACTGGGACTAATTTTCGAACTTTCAAATTGGACCTTCAGGTTAACAATTGGAGAAAACAAGATTGCAATTCTGGGGCAGTCGTTGCTATAAGATTATGTAAAAGATTAGACTTTGATGAAAAGATTAGACTTTATGTAATATTTCCATTATGTGTATACTTCTGTCCTCAATTAACGCAGTAACCAAATATTTATCCGTAAAAATCTCGAATTTTACTTTGGGGCAGGAGGGAAGAGCTAGAATTGGTATTCTGGGAACGGATTAAGGGCCTTTTTGTGAACGCATGGGGATTCACTACTCGCAGCCAATTCATGTGATATTTTTCGAATGATTATGCCTGATACTCTAGACACATTTGTGTTGCTATAATTAATCATCAAATGATTGCTCAGCAATCGCGTAACGAGCAGTCGCCAAGCGGCCACTTTATAGAAAGAACTTTTGGCACAGCATGAATCAGAAGCATGCCTTTAACGTCGTAAGCCATTATAAACATGATCATCTTGGTTCTTGGCGAAGCTTTTTTTTTTAGAGAGACAGGAAGATACTGGATTGCGTCCTTTGTTGGATTACTCCCCGAGTTCCGATCGTACGTCCTTGATCATGTTTTATCAATGGCGAGAATACGACACAGGAGAGCATATTTATTGCTGTATTGTTCCAGACAGATGCCATTGTGCCTGGACCACTTTTGCGCCTCTGCCAAATGATGTGGCGTCCAACGAGATGCAATTTTGCGCACATCAAGATACTTTTGGTTATGGCAATACGCATTGGTGGGCCATTCCATCCCCATCGGTGATCTATCGAAAGATGGCATCCCGCAAACTGTACCTTTTCATTTGAAATGGATGGGCGACCTGTACGAAGATTATTAGTTATCGGATCATGTTCCGATAGAGTAATGCAGTAAATGCCATATCCTTGCCCAAGGATAGGATAGCGTTTCCTTGAACTTTTTCCAGGAGTAACCTCGGTCTTGATCCACGATCGTTGTTCCACTGTAGTAATCATAGTTTAGAGTGATGTATATAATCGATTTCGCTTTGACAACTTCCAAGTCATGGCGGTCATTGTCTTCAATTTTCAAGGTGAGTACGAGTCGGTCAGACGATCAACAAAGAGTTCTCCGCAATCCACGAGATGTTATTAGGTGCAAGAGACCTGACATTTCTAGATAAGCACATTTATTCTTTTAAAACAAATTGAAATGTTCCATCCGCAGTAATGACAAGTATCAGATCCATCGTACTGCAGCGCTATCTGTGTTGCCCTCTTATTTTTACAGAAATGTTGCCATTACTATATTTTCAACTCTCATGATTGAGACATCACACAAACTCGATCCTTTTTACCAACAATAAATATAAAAGAAACTGCCTAGATTATTAAATTTAAGCACCCCAAATATGAAGTCGGCTACAAAGTCCTTACTACCACCATAGAAGTCAGGATCTAACAGTGAAATGACAATAGTAGCGTATAGGTCCTTATAATGCAGAGACGATTCACCGTGAGATAGTTTATGCCGCAACGTATTTCATAGATTCACCGCCAGATCACCAAATTCAATATGGCTCAGCTAACTGGGAAATCGAAGTACGGAACTGAAGGGAAATAATCCACACAGATCTGTGCCAAATTGCAAAGTACATACGAGATAATGTCCTGTCAAAGCGGCTAGATCAGCCTGGAAGACGACTCTAGCATTAGGACCCACAATTTGTACAGTAGGTCCTGGTCTTTAAAGACAAAAAATCACAGTGAAATAGATCATGCAGAAGGTCCACATCAGCCACGATACTGTTTACAATATCTTGCACGCAGCAATTTCACATGACAAAGGTTGCCGCAAGATGGAAATTTCTACGACAAGGGCCTTTAGTGTTGATAGCTGATTCATCGCTGGATGGGACATATTAATAAAATGACTAACCACATTTTCGCTGCGCTTGCCCGAGGCTTAAGTGATTGTAAGGACTTTAAGTGACCGATCTTCGTAGAAATTTCGTGGTAAATTTTCTTAAACATTTCTTTGGAGGAAATCTCTAATCCACAAGGAGATAATCGGAGGGAACCTCTCCTTGTAGATTAGAGGTTCCCTCCGATTTGGTTGTTCCATTCCACAGCTTTTACTTAATTTTTGAAACATTTCTTTGTATTTGAACAGAATACATGGCCAGTCTCAATGTTTCTCTAACCCCAACGGGAAATTTTGAAAGAACGGCAACTGGAGGCACGATCAACCTGGAGGAAAACTTGGACTCGGGAACTGTGGACATTTTCCCACCGAACCAAATACGCAATTTGCGTGTGACCAATGTTAGTGGCGAAGATTTTTCCGTCGTCCTGCAATGGACAGCACCAGGAGACGACCTGGACGAAGGCACAGGTAAGATTTCTTTCTATGCACATTCATTTCCTGGATACTTGAAAATAATTTACATAAAGAAACAAACTTCTGAACGTTCATTCTAAGAAGTGCGAGATATACTTTTTTTTTAATTCTCATTTCTAGATCACATTCTCTAGTAATGTTATTAAACAGTATAAACTGAGCGGACAAAATATTAGAGATAATGATCAGAATCGTTAATTACCTCCAGTATACGCACTGTGTGGATCATATCCAAATTAATATCTGAATGGGGATATCTAAGTTTCCTACAAAGGCGTCGCAACCGACGACCTTGGATAACAGCGACAAACCTACATGAATTTAATAATTGAAGGAATTATTTGATAACTAAATATAACTTATATATTATCAGAAAATATGGTTGGAAAAATTCTACGACCTGGATTCGAACCAGGAACCTCGAGTGTCATATGCTCGACGCCTCTACCAATTGGGCTATCGCAGACACTCGTACAGCCATTCTGTCACTAAGTGTCTTAAAGATAACTAAGCTGTCAAGATGGAAAGTCCAATGGGAGGCGGGCACCCGGTTCACAGATCGGGAATTTCTCCTATCTAGTTTATATTCTTTATTTCTTATTGTGTGTTAATCAAACTTTCTGATGGTCTGGATAGGAGAAATTCCCGATCTGTGAACCGCAATCTGGTTCCACTGCTTCGATAGTCTAATATTTCCGTACTGCTTTTCCGTGTATACGGTCATAGGATATTTTTCGTTCCTTGTAGGTTCAAAATTTGCCTTCTCCCCCCCCCCCCCCCCCAAAAAAAAGGTGTTTGTCCCCATAGCTTCTTAACACTCTGTATATTATAGATAAATACGAACATTACTTCACCGACATTAATAAAATATTTCATGAACTAAATGTCATGTAAATTTGCTTTCTCTATATTCTATTTTTTCAGCATCTGGCTATAAATTGCAATATTCATCCAGCTGGAGCTATCTGCACGACTTTTTCAACGGAACATCCCTTCCCCTCGGAGACCTGTCAGTTCCCAGCCCCTCTGGAACCGAGGAAACCATCCGAGTGCAAGTGCCTGCAGCCAAAGCCGAAGAGACTTATTTCTTCGCCATCAAGGCCTTCGATGACGTCGGTCAAGAGTCCGCCGTCTCCAACATCGCCCAGGCGACGTTTCCCAAAAAACCCAAAAAACAAGGCTTCCTTGAATGGCTCCTCGAACAAATCCTAGGCGCAATTGGTTCTATTTTTGGGAAGAAAAAATCTCTGCCCTTCGACTTTCCTCCAAAGAAATAATCTCATTTAGGAAAAACTATCACTTTTGCTTTCTCTTTCTTTGTAATCAATAACAACTCCGAAATAAACGCATTGATACGACAAACTTTTCTTAGTTTTTTTTTTTTTTCAATTTCAAGCAGACGTCATCTCAAGTTCTCAAAGGCTCTTTGGTAAGTCTTTTGATGAGCAAAAATTTCGCACGGGGTCGAGTAAAAGGGTTAAAAAGTCTTCCCGCATAAAATGACTTAAAATTATCTGTACAATGTTTCTAATCCTAAAAAGTAATTTTTGGCGTGGTTCTTAGATGATGAAGAAGTGAACCCTCCCTGTCTCCTATACAGCAGAAAAACGCTTTTTGGTCGTTTTAATTTTTTGACCCGTTTAAGCTTATAAATTGATATATACACTCTTTGACTTGTCGACAAAGAAGAAGGCATCCAATGAATGCCAGTTATTCCGTATCGTTAGCTCCATTTCCCTCCATAAGCTAACAACGAACTTAAAATTGGAGAATCAACCTTAAAGCAATAAATTATCGATGTCTTATCTATATTAATTATATTCTCCACAATCCAATTAATTAGCTTTTTAAACATCAAACACCCAACCTTTTAGGCATCAAATAGGAGTTTTCAAGATTTATCTCATTCGTGTCAACTTTTATAAATTGGGTTATAATAAAAGACACCTGTAAATATTATAATAACAAAGCTTGAATAGGCTATCTACAGAGTGTCCCAAATTGATGTATACACTCTTTTGAAACTTTATAACTCAGCAATGAAATGAGATAGAAATATAAGGTTTGTTGTATTTTATTCCTTAAACTTCCTTAAACCCGTGCCACAGTACATTCCACAGTACACTCCCAACACCAACGTCGAACAGAGCGACATACCGACTAGATTGTAGTTATTGGAATAGGATTGATGGATTTGGCGATACCAATTTCATGAAAGCATTGCCTCACTGACTTCTTTGGGGATCGTGCAAAAACCTCCATCAACACTCTCGTTATCAGTGTAACTTCTCTTTCTTCCGTACCGACTTTTCAACACGTCTTTCAACGTTTCTTCGGCTTCAAACTTGTCTCGGAGTTTTGTTATTGTAACCCTTGTTAACGGTGGTGTACCAAATTCAACCCTCCAACGTCGTTGAATCTCAACAACATTCTCCACTTTCCAATAACATTTTAGTATCCACTTACGTTCATCGAATGAAAGTCTCATCGCCATTTTGGTTTATAAACAAGTAAACAACAATAAACGTGTTGCTATGTTTTTTCAAGCGCCATCTGTATCATACACAACAAACCTTAAATTTCTATCTCATTTCGTTGCTGGGCTATAACGTTTCAAAGCGTGTATACATCAATTTGGGACACTCTGTATAATTAAAAATAGTTCACCTAAGACCCGATAGTGTCCCTATAATTCTCAAACAGATAGACCCTTTTTATAAAGCACCAGAACGAGACATAAGAAATTGCTTCATAATAAACGCAACAATTTTGCGTCCTTTTTCACCTTTGCGCACCAAAATTGTGAATCACTGAGTAGAATAACGTCATTTCGTTTAAAAACTATAATTATGAAATCCCAAGGTCCCATTAACGTTATTTAACACTCCAAAACGGAGTCAAATCCAACGATAACCGCTTGTCATCTTTATCTTCCGTGATAAAGGTCTTCCCGATAAAGAGCGAATCATTTTTTATGGATTTTTAAAATCACAATGTCAATACGAGATTTCGATTTAATCCTTGCTCGTGATTTTATACGACCGATTCCATCGTTAATAGCTTCGCTTCAGCCGTGTCTTCACACCTTTCTCTTGGACGCTTCAAGATGAAGAAAAAATCCTTTTAATTTTAGCAAAGGAAAAGAGCACACATAACATTGGACACTGTTTTCAATTTAGATCTGACTTCATTAATATTTTTTTCAAAATAGACGCCTTTTTTAATCATTAACCAAAGGATAATGGGATCTCAATTCAAGTGCCTATCGTCTGGATATTTTCTCTTCTTCATCAGTGTCGGCGTTTGCCATTCCCTTAGCGCTATTCGAATCGCCGACAACGGCTACACTAACGTCGTCGTCGCCATTGCGCCGCACATCAACGATAAGGATGGAGCTGAGCTTATTCCGAAAATAAAGGTAAGCCTTTCGTAGTTGATTAAGCATCTTACATAATTAAACAACATATTTGGTTAAATATTCCCCAAAAATTCGGCCCCAGGCTGCGGAATTCCCTTTTGTCCTTTCTCAATCTTAAGTTAGGTCAGGTTAGGATAAGTTAGGTTAGGTCAGGTAAGTCCTATGTTCAAGACGATAACTTGAAGAGGTAAACGTGTTAATATAAGATCGAAATTAACTATGGGTAAGGCTCCTGTGCAATTTATTTTCATGCAAGTTGATATTGTATAATGCATTTATTTGTTCAGATTAAACATAGAAAAATTGTTTAGGTTAGGATAGGTAGTTAAAGCTCCGGAACGGAAATGCGGAGATCCCTAATTCGAGTCCAGGCCATGGAATTTTCTTTATTAATTTTCAACGTTTTATTATTAACATCAAGGAGGTATGGTGTATTAAGAAACTCTTGGGCCAAAATAATTTAACGGAAAATGCAAAGAAATGGCTTATATTCAAAATTTAATATCTTCAAACTTGAAGGGTAAAAGAAAAACGACAAATGCCTGGTTAAAAGTATTACTTCGATAACATAATAATTATGCAACTATACTTTTGATATAATGTTTAGAATTGAACCAACTTTAAATCCTCAAAAATTACATGAAGATAAATTGATTCATATTCTATTCATAATGTTTGAAATTGGTAGAGATTTTGCAATACGATAATGGAAGAACTAGTTCCACTAGTTTCGCAAACTTTCTACCAATTTCATTGCTAGCAGCAATACTAAGGAATCCCAATTTAATGATCATAAAATTTGCCTTCTATAACAATCCTTATTTTACTATTTTATTACATTGGTAATCGAAACGCTAATTGTTGTGACCTCCGTTATTAGGACAGGCTTAGAATGCTATATCATATCAACAATTCCAATTCTAGCTTATAATTCTAAAAAGAGACACACCAATATAAGGGAATAAATTTAATATAAAATATAAAAATAAAAATCACTACGTCAACTATGAATTAAAATTTAATAAAATGAATAATTAATCTAAAAATCATAAATCTTAGTTATGTATCTTGCTAGCATACTGGATCACCAACAAAATTATTTTATAACAAGCCTTAGCTTCGATTTTATATATGAAAATTAAAATAACAACGGATATCTAAGTAATTCTTTATTAGAAATTAACTTGTTCTCTTAGAAACATCTCCGACATTGGCCTTTTTGTTTCTATTTGAATTTGCAGCAAATTACCTAATCTCCTCCACTAGAGCACTCTGATCTGAGATATTAAAAGAGTACATTAGAACTCCCAAATAAAGTATAATGCCAGTGTTTCCCCTATAAAAAGCATTCAGATAGAAAGCATTATGAAACTATCAAAGAATTCACGAAAATTCCATAAATTACAAACGAACACAAAAGCAAAAAAAAATATTATCAAAATAAAAATATTAAACTCCCTAATAAACGACATGGGAAGTTTAATATTTGAAAAAGTAAACTAGTAATTAGATTAGATATTTCATAATTGGCTATTAGTAATAACATACAGCAAAACTGTTGATTTTTATTGTCTCTATTTTTAGAATTCTCATTGCCATCATTTAATGGTTGCATGATCATCACGTTTTCCATTGTTTTTTGTTGTTGTTTTTTTTTAAACAGACCACCCAATAATCTTTGAAAACAAGTTAATCATATCGTCTAACTTACCGTTCCTTTTGTTCCTTTAATTAATTTATAGACTATGTCAACAGTTGTTATTTTATGTAATTACCAAATAAAGTTTAAATATCGAGTTACATTGTCTCTTTATCTGTCCTTCACTTTAAACAGGTCTCGATAAAAATTAAATTTTGATTGCTAAATAGGTTAGTAAGCAATGTCGGATCAATTAAAAACGTAACAGAAGACATAAATACGTTTGCCAAAAAAATGTATATTTACTTTAAGACGCCATCTAAGGAAGTTTTTCGATATTGGTCGATTTATGGACTTATGGAAATACTGAATTTTAATTTCAATCACGCAATCACCGAGACGTGCGAGCTTACCTGGATCAGAATTTGCAGGAAAAAGAGATGCAATTCTCCTAGTTAACACCTTTAGACCTTTGCCTAGGAAAAATCCTAAAGGATGCATAGCAGAAAACCAGCACCTACAGCAATCGCACTTTCTCCAAATTTGCCTAAGCAGAAGTTCGCCGTACTGATAAGTGTCTGGAAGCCAATGGCAACCGCTTTTAATAATTGTATAAGTCAAAAGTAATTTGTATTCATCTCGTGATTTCTGGATAAGTTTAGCATTAAAACGATAACACACGTTTTTCTGATGCTCAAATGTATAATGAGTTCATTTCAAACGACAAACTCATATAACTATATGTTTCATTGTGACAGAGAAACATAGATATCTCTCGAAATCAGATCTTTAGAAGTCACGACGATCATCCTCAAAAGCTTTAATGTTACTATTTTTGGCATTGTATGTTTAGTAAAAACAGAACTTTTATTTCCCTATTTTAATCATTCATATTAGATAGCATATTGTGTAAAATATTTTTAAGCTTTAATTTAAATAAAATTAATATTTTGGAAGTTAAGAATTTAAAGACATAGACAAAGGTTTGAATGAAAGTTAAAGTGGCAAGGTTGGAAAGAAAAGTGAGTAATACGGAGGGTTGATTCAGATAAAATGAGACGACTTTAAACGCCGCGTATGACCTTGACGGAATGTGATTTGCATGACTCGTCCACTATTCATGGAGATTAGCTTTGTATACACTTGTTGCTGTTATTTGGGACATTTCGTGCTGAAACATGGCTTCCAAAATCACAGCTTTTTGGGAAGGGTATATGTTTGGCCTTTCCGATGCTAACTTCAGTCTTTCGTGCATTGTGGAATTATGCAAACGAAATAGTATTGTGGTATCCAAAGCTACTGTGGGTCGAATAATCAAAAAGAACAAATTGCGACCATCTAATGAACGTGGACGAGCAGAGAAGCAGACCAGAAAGAAGCCCCAGCCAACACGCCCAGCTCAGGGGGTGCGAGAAATCCGGTCTGAAGTGCTGAAAGAAAATCCCCCCACACAGAGAAGTCTAGCCCAAAGGAAAGGTATTTCACAGGCAACAGTCTCCAGAATAATTCATGACAATCTTGGGCTAGAGCGACGTCATAAAGCGCGCGGTTTGGATCCACATGGACAAGGCATCAAGTCGCACTGCCAAGTCATCTGTGGCTTATTACAGGAAGATGGAACAGGAGACGGGCATACGAGTTATTCCCTTCTCTCATGTGCCTGTAAAATCTCCTGACGCATCACCGATGGATTTCTGTGGTTTTGGTCTCCTGAAACGACGGCTCGGAAATCGCCGACCAAGAACCGTTGATGGGCTATGGAAAGTGTGTCAGCAGGTGTGGAACGAACTTCCCATGGAGTCCCTCAAACTCAGCCTACTTTAGTGGAAATTACGGTGCCGGGCGATAGTCCAACAATGTGGTTTTCACATCGAACACAATGGCGCCATGGTATTACACCATCGTAACAGAACTGCAAAGTAGTCTCATTTTATCTGAATCAACCCTCCGTATAAGTGCATGTTAACGGTAAAAGTTAGAATAAAATATCATTTAGAACTTAAGTTAATATCAAATTAGAAAAATTGTCATGAATTAATTTTTTTTCTTGGAGTTTGCGTCCCAAATGGGATAAGTAAATGCAGTAGGGCCTAAACATTTTAATTCACACGTTGCTTAGAAATCACATGCTACACAATTAAATTTAAGAGCATGCTTTTCAGTCACATTCCTATGGATTTTAACGGCGGTTGATAATCGAATCCAGATGGCTGCTGTGTTATATGGAAGCGTGTTCAGCACAGTAGTAGACATTGGAGTATTTATGCTGCGGTTTTGCTGGAATCTGTCATTTATTGAGTTTTCCATCCATTTCAGAGTAAAGCGATTTGGATATCTATCGTCCGTGACAGCTTTAAACAGTTCTTCTAAATTTAAAATTTTCATGAGGCTTTGCAACTTGGAATACCGACGTTATTACATGTTCCAATAATAGAGCCACATTCCCCTATGAAAAAAGCGGACGTACAACATTGTTACATGCTACATTTAGCCTTATTACCAAGAATTTAGAAGCTGTCGACCGTAAGATGCAAGAACACAGTAGTTTCACAAATCAGTGTGCGTATAATGTTAGTCTCTACTATGTGTAGTATGCTATGTCACATTTAAGATTGTCGCAATAGTAAAGAAAATCATCTCTTGAAATCTTATTTGCATTTCTAAGAAAGACTAATGTACTTCTGATCCGGTACGTATTTTGATAAAGTCCTTTTTGTCAACATGGAAATACGATGGCTCATTATTTATCATTGTTAAATATCTTCTCGTTCAAACAATAATCATTCAGAAACTAAATGTTTTCAGATACATGAAGAATTAGACATTTATTAACGAACTGATGAGCCGTCAATTGTAATTAATACTAATTACATGCAAAAAAATAATCAAATCGAATCATCGAAAGTTATCTCACAATATCTTAATTTTTGCAGACACACATTTATCACACAGATACATTAGAGGTCATCAACTATCAGTTGATTTAAGTTTACTCGGCAGATTCTAATGAAAAGCCTATTAATCAAATAATTATCACCTGTGTTATCACGCAGATAAGAAAATCCAAGATAACAACATCAAATTTTCAATCCCCCATGTGCAACAGTGTGTTTACCCTTGAGACACATGGTAATTTTTAAAAATTTGTTATACAATTCCTCCCGTTGCAGGAGCTGTTCACCGAGGGTTCAGCGACCCTGTACAAAGCCACCAGGCAAAGGGCCTACTTCAAGGAGGTCGCCATTCTCGTGCCGGACGGTTGGACGAACGTCAACAGCACGACGGCATCGTTCGAGAGCTTCAATAATGCCGATGTTCGAGTGGATGACCCCAACCCAACCTATGGCAGCGGACCTTATACCTTGCAGCCTCACCCCTGCGCTTCGCCTGGCCATTACATCCACCTGACGCCCGAATACCTTCGTGAACTACGGGGAAGATCAACGGATATATTTGGTCCTCCAGGTAAGATTTAAATTGTCTAAGACGGTCCCAAGCCCAGCTAGTAAAAGAAAATGGTTGGTTATTGGTTTGACCATCAATCATAAAACTGCAGTGGGAATCCATTTGTAGAGGTTCAAAAATGTATAATGTCATAGCAAAATCAAATTCAACTTTTTTGTTTTCTTCCTTTAACAGGCAAGACATTGGTGCACGAGTGGGCCCATTTGCGCTATGGAATCTTTGACGAGTTCGGCTACCGTGGCGATAGCCAATACCCTCTTGTCTACTTCAAAGAAAACCAAAAACTCACTCCTAACGCATGCGCCAACCAAGAGTTGCACGGGTCCTTCCAGTAAGTTTTTATCTAAATTTGAAGAACTTGCTGTTTCATTTCATTTCCAGTTTCTTTTGTGTTTACGTTTTGATTTGCTTAATTCCTTTCTCAGAGATGTTGGTTTTGGCGAATGCAAATTGGTCGACGGATATCCTGATAAAAACTGTTTATTCCTACCGAACGTGGATGAAAACTCCGCCAATTCTTCAATAGCATCGTATCACTTTCTAAAACAGGTAAATGAACTTTTTAAACCCTCGCTCTAGTTATTTATTCTCCTTAAAAATGATACAGGTATCTGATAATCTTTCGTGCAAAAAAAAGTTTGGATAAATCATCGTGAACACCAACTTTGTAGAGCTTAAGTTCTGGCTACACGAAATCCAGCTGCGATGATCTGGCGTTGATCCAGGTTGCCTCCAGATGGTTGTTTGCAGCAGCGGTTAATTAGTACGAGGAGCTCTAGATGAACTACGTTTTGTTAGTCTCTATTCAGTAGAAGCATTTGTAATGACCCACAATCCAACAGTTAGACTCATATACAAAGAAAAAAAAAGGGAAAAAACACAAAATTGAACAAGGAATATCAGAACAAAGTCGGAGAATGGTCAAAAAACTTAATCTCAACAAAAATTGTTCACAGAGAACAGTATAAAGTTAACATCCATGAAGAGCTTCAAATCTAAGCTATTTGAAAGCAAGTCACTGGAATATTGATATTTTCAAGATCTAGATCCTCATTTATGTGGACTCCATAACCAAAATCTATAAAATCGGACTAAAGGATGCCTAAAACGATTTTTTAATAAAAGATATATAGAAGAGTGGTTTGTGTGTAAGTGTCAACCAAGGAAATTATTACTTTGGATATCCTTGTAATCTTATGGTTCACATATTGCTTCCTATCAATGAGTTAGTGAATAGCATTTTTCCCTCCAACATCTCTAATGAAATAGGTAGACGATAGCATGCTCATTAGAGACTGCTCAAAAGTTGTAGAATCTATTTCAGGAACGATAGAAAATGGATTAAGGGCTAGTGGTCTAACACCTTCCTATAGGCCATTTTCTTCCTAAAAAGTAAAATCTAAAGAACATTCTTTTGTCAGCGTATGTCATTTTTTCAGGTGCAAAGAAAAATCATTTCTATCATTGATTCTGCACTTATCGGACATCTTGTTAATCATATAAATCTTTCAAAACAGGTGACCATGTTTTGTGACGATACTTCCGCCCACCGACACGACCGCAAGGCTCCCACCAAGCACAATGCCCTCTGCAACTACCGAAGCACGTGGAATGTCATCCAAAATCACGAAGACTTCAAAAACCAGAAGTAATTACCAGAGCATTACATATCATCATACTGAATCACAAACCTCTCTTTCGAAATATCCCAGAGATAAACATACATAATCCATCCAGCGAAAGGAAACCTATTTAAATCGCTTTGGCTAATTTTGAATTTCCAGACCTTGACATAGATTTTCTTTCGCTAGATGGAGTGTAGATATCTCGAAGGCAGTGGCTAGCGAAGAATCAGGAATGATCATGACGCCCAGGCCGCCAAGCTTGATACCTTCGCCAGGGAGTGGGGGGGGGGGGTACTAAGTCAGAATGTGAAAAAAATGAATAGTGTGCCTCGGGCGCCATTTACCCGCGTTTCACCAGTTTGAAGATTACGTATATCAAATGTTAACGAATTAGCAGCATATACTTTAAGTATAATTTCTTATGCAAATTCTGAGTTATCCGTCGCTAAAAAGTAGATTATCCGGACCGCTACACTGAAAACTTACATCTTGAGCCCAAATCTACAGTACAGCGTGCTTAAGATGTCAGCTTTCAGCGTAGCGATCCGAATAATCTACTTTTTAGCGACGGATAACTCAGAACTGCATAAGAAATTATAATGAAAGTACATGCTGCTAATGCATTAACATTTCGTTTACTTTTTTCTTTATTTTCCGTAAGCATTATGGAATCCTAAATTAGTATGAGCCTTAGTATACTAAAATATACATAAACCGAATTATGTTACATACAACGAATTGTAAATAGATATTTTCGACTTGTTTATTTTACAGCTATTTGCGAATGCTAAAATGCAACTGTAAAAATTAAAAATGCAACTTCAAAATAATGCGAAATAATAAATAGAGCATCATATATGGAATTTTTAAATGCAATTGAGGAATCATTAGCAAGCCAAATTCGTGTTTTAAAATAGGAGAATAAAAAGGGTTTAAAAAAAAAGTATATAAAAAGGGTAAAAATTTAAATTAAAGAATTTCATAATAACATCTAACACATCTTAACACTTATTACATTGTTTATTAGCTAACATTTTGTACTTTTTTATTTTAATTCCATAAATTAATGTTTTTTCCTTTAATTCCGCCAGAGATCAAAAACTTTTAATATTTAATCTGGAGTTTCACATTTTTATGAGGGGAGGGCAGTTTTTTAGAATTTTTTTAAAATAAATATGTTCATTGTTATTTTTTATGTTATTTTGTTTTCTATTGGGTTTTATCGCATTTACTCTCCCGGAATTAAAGGAAAAATCATTAATTTATTAAGATTTATACCCAATTCTTATTTTATTCAATTATTTTAATTCCCCTTTATATTTGGTACTTGTTACCCAACCAGGGACCTACCCTGTCGGCCATACTCGGCCCTGGTTGGATCCATTGTTCCCTATTAAAATAAATATGGAAATAAATAAAATAAATATGAAAAAGCGACCCCATATTAAGATCCTACTTATCCTCCACTATTTAAGCCTTATTATTCCCTCATTATTATCCTTAATTTTTATCTCTATTTTATCCACTTTTTATATCCATTTTTAACTCTTAAAGGAAATTGCCCTCTTAAAGCGCAATAGAAGAGTGAATTAAATGGTTAAAAAGTGGAAGAGAAAAAAGGGGTTAAAAGTAGAAGATTAAAAGTGGGGTCATCAAAATAGAGATTAAAAGTGGGGATAAAATATGAATATAAAAAGTGGGACCTAAAAAGTCGGGGATAAGTAAGGTCAAAGGATAGGGATAAAAAAGGGATAAAAACTGGGGTAAAATGTATTCCCGCCCTTTTTGTCTTTTTATCCCCTTTTTTACCCTTTTTTAATCTCCCATTTTTTAAACAAAATTTAGCTTACTTAATGCCTCCTCAATTCCAGAAAGCTGCCTTTTTTATTTCGCAAGTTGCATTTTTAATTTTGACAATTGCATTTTACCATTCGCAAAAAGTTGTAATCAATACTAGAAGGGGAGAAATGCACGCATTTTCGATTTACAAATTTATTAGCGAACAAATTAACTTGCTTCAATGACTTCTAATTGGAAACAGCTTTAATAATCATGAATATTAATGCACTAATGAAATGCGATGATTGCGTCTTTCCTTTTACATTAATTAACCTTTGTAAAATCAATAGTTTCGAAAAGTTATCTCTTTCTGTTCAGCGTGTACATCTCGACATTGACTTTCGTTCCACACAAGTAGCTATAGCATTAGGCTAAGCGTTACATAAGAGCTCGACGTGGAATCTCTTTAAGCAAATAGAAAATCTTGCATTAAACGTGAAATCTTAAGATAAATAAGAATGATAAAATTGAATAATCTAATTTTTAAAAGCGGCTCTAATTAATGTTTCCAAATGTCAGCACTGCTCGCGTAATAGATTAGATACGAGAAACTAGTCATGTGGTCGCTTTTTCGGTAAATTTCAATGATTTTGTAGAAATAATGTATATGGAGGTTTTTAAGAATTTTTTTCCCTATAGAAAAAAAGCAACCAGATCAATATTCATATATTTTTTCCGAAACACGAATAGAATAAGCAATTAATGAAAAATGCAGAAATAATTGAATTGAGTTTGTTTTCCTAGGAATCCTCCCGCTAACATAACAAACTTCACGCCTACATTCAGAATCATTAAGAAAGAAGCAACTGCCATCTGTCTGGCACTGGATGTGTCGAAAAGCATGAAGGAGGTAAACTTCCTCATTTTTATGTTTCTTACATGTTATCTTGATGTGGTTCTTTGCAACTCCTTTCTCTTTTCACGATTCTTTATTAAAGAGCATCAGTGGAGAATATATTAACCCGTCAGTCCTTGATCTCTTCTTTCTATCACGACTGAAACATTTTAAATATATAAAACTAGAAGAGGTACCCGGCGTTGCCCGGGATTATTACACTTGGGATGTAAACAGAACAATCTCAAAAATTAAAATAAATTTTGCAATATCTTAAAAATAAACACATGAAAATGCTTAGTATTAATACAGTAAAAATTCTTAATGAAAATTCGAAAAAAATCTTTTTAAAGGCTCACAATGGATGGACTGCTCCAATAATTTCTTACTCAGATAATCTTACTTCAGATATACACTTGATGTTGTTGCAATTTCCACTCTTCTCTCGCTGTGTTGAAGCAAAATTTGGCCTTTCATCACTTTGGGTAGTCTAGCGGTCGCCAATTCTTCTATTTACTTGCTTCCCATTTGCTCAATACAGCACGGAGCTAAAGGTTTGCTTTCTCTGTCGTCTTTCCACTCTTTCTCAATAGTCTGCTAACTCTTCATTATCTCCAGCTACTGATCATTTTTAAAGATTTTCAAGAAATTGTTAAGTACTAAGAACTCTCTTTTCTAAGAAAAACCTGAATAACAGGAATTCTATGCATTGTTACAAATTGAAACTTATCCATATTGCATCATCATTTTATGTTCATTGTTATAATTCTTGGAAAGGATTGCCTTATCATTGCATCATCATTTTGAGCTCATTGTTATTGGTGAATTGCGTGTTGAAACCATTGTTGATACCTATTGTTGCACAAACTTTTATTTGCATTGTTGGTCATGAGATATATATTGTTGGTCCGTGCAGAGTGTTTGTGAATTGCGTGTTGATACCATTGTTGCAAAAACTTTGTCTTGCATTGTTGGTCATGCGATATTTCTCATTAATATGCCCTGCCATAACCATAAATATCGATTTTTTATCAATAATTATTATTTTTTCGAAATCTGAAGTAGACAGTGACCTTCCTCATGCTTTGAAGGTCATGTATGCGAAATTTCATCAAGATCGGAATAAAACTGTAGATTTGTATAAAAAACGTACACACAGAACCACAGACCCACCCACAGACCCACCCACAGACCCACAGACGCACAGACCCACAAACATCCTTCTTTATATATATAGATAGATAGATAGTCGTCTTAAATTAGTTACCAGAAAGTAATATTTATTAATTCAATGTGTATATAAACAGAGATATGGTTAACAAAACATATAGCAGATTTGAATCCTTCTTTTAATTTTAAATATTTGGTAATTTTGTAGATGAATATCCCAAACCCATCTCCCAATTGCGCGCGCCTCACTGACATATAAGGACAATCATATAGTATTTTCTGCATGTTAAAAGGCTCCCCCTTTGGGTCCCTCGTATATTACACTCATTGAAAACACGAGAGAAAGGCATCTGCAAAGCCATGTCTTTTTTCAGCTTAATTACCATGGATGAAGCTTAGGTGTATCACTACAAGTCAAAAACGAAAGAGATGAACACATATATTCAGATAAAGTGATAATTGAGGTGGAAAAACTTTTTTCAACACTAGAATTCGGATTTCTGTGGCATCAGACAGGTCGTGCGTCGCTAAAGATAACATGTTTAATGGTACTCACATGTAGTGAAGAAATAACGTATACATGTATTTGCAAAATTTCAATCTTCTATCTCTACTTCCTGTCAAGCTTTATGAATGCCCTCGTACATGCAAAGACTCTAATACCAGAAGACATTTTGATTTATTCAGAGCTATTTGAGATAGATAAGAATTGCAAGCCATGGCTGGAAGCTGGAATGACTCAGTCCTTATTGAAGAGTAGCATAATTACTGATTAAAAAAAAGCGGCGATTTAATTCTTGTAAATTTCCATAAGCCTCGTGTGCATGGTTTCGTTGAAAAGAAACCCAATGCAGGCAGGCTGTATGAAAGGTACGAAAAGAGACGAGTTGAATTGTTCCGAACTTACCGTGAAAATTCCCCAAAGACTTCATGGAGGTAGCAGGATACTGTTTTAAACGGTCCCTTAAAAACTGCAGACCCAGAATCCTTTTCGCACTTTGGCAAGTGTGCCAGGAGGTATGGATCGAAATCTCATTTCCAGTCCTGCAGTTTATCCAATGAATTCCCTGTTGCAGTGTTCCGATTCCAGAGAAAACAAAGAGCACAAACATTGGTGGAGAAACGGCTTCTTTTGAAATGACAACTACTTAAAGTCGACCTACTTTAACCGAAATGACCTCTCTATTTTCAACTTTCCAGTGTGTTTCTTCAGTCAACAAAGAATTTTTTGTTATTTATATCTATAATATTTATATTTCATGAACATCTTAACATTTTAATTTTCCCATAGGATAATAAATTGCAAACACTGAAGACTGCTGTACAGGAACTCTTTTTGTACGACATACCACTTCATACGAGTGTAGGGGTCGTCACTTTCTCACAGAAGAATAAAAAGGTGATCGATGTGCAACGGATTGATAACGAAACTCAACGATTGTTGATAAACGATAAAATCCAAAGCAATTTGATAACAGAAGACGAGAGCGCTTGTATCGATTGCGGCCTAACGGAGTGCAAAAATGTATAAGGTCTTTCTTAATGCATTTAAAACTTTATAATACATTTCATTAAAATTTTAAAACTTCAAATTTTCATCGTAGCTTTTTCCCAATGAGGGAATCTCGAAAAGAATAATCCTGCTTTTTACCGACAACAAGGATGGACAGGCAAGCTCCAAAATCGATGCTTTTCAAAAGAAAATGGTTACAGACGTCTACCTCCTTTTAATCTCAACGTCTAGAGAAACAAAATTCCAAATTCGCAATCGCTTCGACATGGACGACGCTTTCCATAATATTATCACCGAGCAACTATCTGACGCTTCCGATGTTAAAATGAAAGTAAGAGACGAATAATACTCTTTAGTAATACCAATCTTTGCTAAAAGTGAATAATTCAAAAAAATTTTAAAAAAAGAGTATTTAGCCCGATAACTTCTCTCCCTCTCCTCAAAAACACAAAAAAGATTCACGAGAAGAACGTCAACGGCTCCGGACACTTTATCGTCGATTCCACCATGGGTAGAAGCACTACCGTCTCCATCACGCCTGGGACAGACATTGATAACATAGTCATCCAAGGGCCATCATTCACAGTCGACAAGGAAAACTCTTCATCCGAAGGGAACAGCATCCTATTCAACTTCAAAATGCTTAAGGTAAGTTTAAGAAAAAAATTTCCGATTAAGCATTCAACCATAAAAAAGGTGACTGCAAATGTGACCATCCTCACTGAGGATGTGAACTACTCTCACTGATTAATATGTATTGAGAGACAACAGAAAAATGTCCGCCAAAACTTGATACAACGAAATAACATGACTGCCTCTGTTTCCCTTTTGATGAGGCTTTTATTTCTCTTAAACGAAAATGCAGCGTCTAAAATGCAGGAGGTCACATATTACAGACATTCTTAGTAACAATCTAATTATTTTTAATGGGTCAAAGTCATCATATGACAGGAGCAAAGTCGGTTTATATTTGAAGATTTTCTGTAGAATTAATAGAGATGTCCAATACCGCCATTACAAGCAAACGTTTTCATAGTTTGTTGTATTTGAAATAAAATTTTTGAGAAACATAGGGGTCCTGTTAATTTAGAACCTACAAGAATTTTAAATTAAGAGTAAATTCCAACTCCTTATTTAACGATACTTGAAAAATTATCTATTGTGAACGGAAATCGCGAGTAAAATGGGAACCACAGGACTATGGCGGTCACCTGAAGAACTGATTCAAGAAATTTTTGCGTATGGAAATAACACAGAAAAAAAATTCACCAGAAAAAACTGAACATAATTATTAAATTGGATGTTCAAAAATAATATTAAGGAAAACGTTTTTATTTTTTAACATCACCAACTTTCTGTCTCTCTTTTAAAGCCAGGACGTTATGATTACAATATCAGTAAGAAAACTGACCAAACTTACATTGTCTCTGTAACATCCAAACCGCTGCTAGAAGCTGGAGTGAAGCCAATCACTGTCCGAAGTTGGATTCACGAGCAAAAGGTATCATTTCTTTTTTTTTCCCACACACTGTTTGCCGCCTGAAGAAGCAGTATTTAACACTAGTGAACTTCATATAAATGCGTTCTAAAAAGTAAAATAAAAGAACAATATTATTTAAAAAGCGTTGAGTTTTCAAGTATAACTAGTTGTAACAATTAATATAATTTATTTACTTCAATATGAAAAAACTTAAATAACAAAGAAATGACAAATTGTTTGTTGGAAAGGGAAGGTTATCAAGCCCTGTCATTTTTTTATTGGAGTTTGAGTATGGTCGCCAATATTAGTAGTTATCTGCGATATAAAATTCTGTATAAAATTATTTAAAATTCATCAACTACAGTATACCAACTTTCGGAAATTTTTCTGGAGCATTGTGCGTACAGGGTGCTGCAAATAAATGCAGGGCAGTACTGCCGGATAGCCTATCCGCTCATACATTGTTACATCATCATATTTCAACCATTGTTAATCATATTTCTACCAATAATAAGCCCTAAATTTGATTAATAATGGTCGAAATGTGATGATATAACAATGTATGAGCGGATAGGCTACCCGGCAGTACTGCCCTGTATTTATTTGCAGCACCACGTACATAAAATTTTCCGACACTTGAAGAAAATCAAGATTGTTCGCACATGAGTTTTGTCAGGATTCATCGAGAAGGACTAAATTTTATTGGTGACATGTACCTTGAAATCATCCAGAAGAACGGCTCATCGTTTGGACTGTGTAACTATGAACTTTTAATTTTTCATGACGACTCAATTTTTTGTGTAATAGAAGTTTTCAAAAAAATTTATTTAAGTTATTTAAGTTTTTTCATGTTGAGGTAAATTAAATTATTTGTTACAACTAATTATAAAAGAACAATACTTTCTAGAAGTTATGATAGTAACAGGATGTAAAAGCCACTGTCGATTTTTTCCGTATAGAGGCTCACCGAACTGGATTCCCTGCTCCTCTAAGTGAGCCTCTGCATGGAAAAGCTCGGAAATGACAGCGTTTTAAAAACTGTACAAAAAGATGATATACAAAATTGTCTAGAAACAAACAAACAACAGTAAGCTTAAATATACAAATATATAAATGGTGAAGAGAATGTCTGGCCCCCCCCCCCTTAAGGTATAATGATCTATTGATTAGTCGAAGATTTAGGCATGAACGTTTTCGTTTTCGGCTTAAGAAAGCCATTGGACCTATATACAGAATTATGCTAAATCTTTGGGAATTTCCAAACTTTACAGTATGAGAACAGCTCAGGCATGGCAAAGGGAAAGATGTTCACAGATGGAGAAACTCTCCAAAACACGATATGTGCGTGAGATAACGTTTTCTATACCTGGAACGGTATAATGCATTTGAGTGGCTAAACTACTCAATTTTTCTACTCGAAATGAACTATTATCGGTATCACCAAGCTGGAAATGCTGTACCTAATGCCAAAAATATGGTAAGCTAGAGATGACATCGTTTTCCAAACACACGGAGCCCCTCCTTCAATGCTGAATGCAGCCAATTGATTGGATTTCATTATTGACGACTCACCTCGACTTCTTTTGTTTCGATGTTTAACAGAAATAACTCGTATGGTTGTTCCTTAAGAGGTTGGAATGCAGCTTTTCCAATAATAGTAATTAATAGTAATTAGATTTCCAACGTTTCTCTAAATATTCAATGCTCTTTACAGGTGGAAGGTGAGCAGTCTCGCTACATCATTTACGCCGAAGTTAAACAAGGCATCAATCCCGTGACGAAAGCGAAGGTTACGGCCACTATCGCCCGATTCGACAACAGCCAGGCACCCGTTACCCTGCCTCTCTACGACAAAGGCAACGGAGGTAAAGAAAATATTAGAAATACGTCGCATATAGCCGTTACTCCTCTTGTATTTCACTAGATATCGGTGGAAGTGCCAGCCAGACACTGTTGTATTATTGTCTACAACTCCACCTTAGACGTTGTCCCAGATTTCTGGCTCTCACATTTTCTCGACCTGCATTCTACAAAGATTGGGAACCTAGCGTACTCCTGGGAGCAAATGGGGACAGGAAGCATTTTCTTGGTAAATGCTGTAGATTTACGATAGCCATGAAGAATGGGTGTAAGAGATTATCCAGCACATTCTAGTAGCATGCAGCGTTTAAAGATCCCAGACACATTTTATGAAAAAGGGCTCCGCCCTTTGATGAGATAAAGATCGCATTCCCTAAATGGAACTTATCACTGTGTCCTTAAATTATATTTTGGACAAATAAGGGAAATTGAATGGTTGAGAACTATAGTGAACCATCTTAAGGTAAAATGAAAAAAAAATTATCATGGTCCAACTTTATCGCTTGAATTATATGATTATAGATATTCAAATTATTCGAGTAACATGAACTTGCATATTTGCTAACAAAATAACCCTTCATTTTCTCAAGTGTTAAAAAATGGCACTTTGCTACTAGGGTTCTCAGCCATTTAAATATTGTGTTCTGGACATTCAAAGAATTATATTCATTAACTCATTTTAAAATTATTTCGGAGATACAATGAATAAATTTATCATAATATAGCATTATCAATTTATTTTAAAGCTCCCGACGTCACTCGTGACGATGGAATCTATTGCCGCTATTTTACTCAGTTTTCGGGCAAAAAAGGCGAATATTCGGTTGAGGTCCACGTGGAGGGCAGCAGTTCTATCTCTTCCGTTCAAACAGGATTCTCCGCCTCCAGTTCAATGCCCGTCATCAACAGTAAGTTTCTATCGCTACTGATAAACAAGAAACCAACAGATAAAACCTTGTCCGTTTTCTATTCAAACTAAATGAAAAATGGACAGATTTTTTATAGGCTCTCTTTATCTGCTTTCCAGGATACTTGGCGAGGCTCGAACCTCAATGGGAAAGTACAGAGGCGTTCGAACGCGTCACCTATGCCGAAGAGTTACGCCTGGCAAATGATATCAACGTCAACGCCTTCCCACCCAGCCGAGTCACCGACCTTCAAGTGATCAACATTACGGCACTAGACAACTCGTCGGTGGTGGCGGTCAAGTGGACAGCGCCCGGGCAGAACTTGGACAACGGCAGAGGTACATATAAACAATCAATATTAACAACTTTCCGTTAACGGGCACTGAACCAAGACTGTTTTTCTTGATAAGGGGTTTGTTGATTTTTCCCTAAATCTGGTTTTTCAAAATATGAATACTGATCGCACAAATATTCTAAATGAAGCAGAAGTTGTCTGTTATCGATTAAGAAAATTTTACGTATCACTGAAAACACTTCGATTTGAAGTTGGTGGAGACCTTGCAGTACATAGCGGGAAAGAAACCACACAGAATGCCGACTGGTTTCGCCTTTTGGGAAAGAAACGAATAAAAGGAGAAACAGGTCGAAATTGTGTATGATTTCTTTCACGCTATTTACAGCAAGGCCTCCATCAACTTCATCAAGAGGACTCTCCATTTCATACAGACACTTCAATTGATCACATTTTCTCGAAAAATACCAATGAATTCACAGACAAACAAAACAGCTATAGGGAAAAATATCTTCGCATTGAATGATGGGTACAGCTGCCATTTTTTGAGGGCAAGAGGAAGGCAATCCTATACTGCTACTCATCGCAGTGCGCCGTTTTTGCCCTGTTTTTTTGACTTGTTATTGTATAACGATGGTAACGAATTGTTGGGTGTTTGGATGTATTGTATAACAATGGGATAAGTTCAGAGCCATGGCAGCCATGGGTCTCAATGCCCTCAAAAGATGGCGGATATTCAATGTTTATGTTTTGATACTTCTCCCTATAGACTATCTCACCTTAACTTGACACTGCTAAATCATTTACGGTATATAAAAACCGGTTCTGTAAAATGTTCATTATAGAAATAAAAAAAAATAAAATAAAGACTTTTAAAGCACACACTTTTATCTTAAAAAGTACAGTAAAAAGTAAAAAATGTAATTTAAAGAAAAAGGTAAAAATTTTGTGGCTCGTTTATTTTATTATGTGGCGCCACCACACTTTTACCTTTTTTACGGCACGAAACAACCATTTATATTTTTTACTTTTTATTGCAGTTTTTAAGGTAAAAGTGTGTACTTTAAAAGTTTTTATCTTAAATTTTTTATTTCATTCTTTTTAGTCTTTATTTAAAAAACAAACAAACATGCTTTTATATGAAAACCTTGGAAGTCTGCCCAGTCGGCTGTATCTCGGGAAAGCGTTTACAATACATTACGCTGGCTAATCATAAACAATCCTCTCCCGAGGCCAAGGAGAGACCGGCCAGGCAACACCTAGAGAGAAGGCCTGGAGACAAAAGGTGTATACATTGCTACATCATTATCAAACGGCCAAATTTAGAACTTATTATTCGTAGAAATACAATAACAATAGCCGCTTGATGGTGATGTAACAATGTATACACCTTTTGTCCGCAGGCCTTCTCTCTAGGAGGTGTTGGCCCAACACCACCTAAAGATAAGGCCTGAGCGCAGAAACTTCGTACATTGTTAAAACATCGTAAGTAGTCATCCGTAATGTGACCAACAAGAGATAAGGCCTGTACCAACATCTTCTAGAAAGAAAACTAAATAACTGAAACGTCATACAGTGTTTGGCGTTCTTTCTAGGAGGTGTTGCCTGTGCACGTAAACGTCAAACATTGTTGCATCATCTAAGTAGTGCATTGTCATTCGTATTTCTACCAATCATAAGCCCTGAATTTGCACTTCTTATGGTGACGTAACAATGGTGACATCAGTGATGTGATGTGATGTGTTTGAAGTAAACTTTGAACATATCTCACAATACATTTGTTCATTAGATTTCACAGAGTAAACTTCTGAAATCGGGTGCATCATTTGACCTGCCCCGTATATTTGACTTGCCTCACCCCCCCCCACCCCCCCAACATCAATCCTGGCTACGCCCATGTTACTAAGATGTTGAACTTCCCTTTGCTTTTACGAGACCTCTACTCTCCGAGGAAGACTTTCCGCCAAATTTTGGTAGACAGCTTCAGAAATGTTCTTCCCGAAAAACGTTGATGACTTAAGCCACAGATCATGGACGATGTATCCTAGCCCGTAGTCGTCGGCCCAATTCATATCTAAGTGTTCAATTTCAGGGCTCCGTGTAAGCCAAACCATTTCATCAACCCCTGTCTTCTCAAAGAATTCATACCATTATGCATATTATCTCATTTTTTTTAATTCCACACACAAGATTTATCTTGCCACAAGCACACCTTTACCAATTCGTACGAAGAAGAAAAAAACACCGCCTTCTTTATTGGTTTGGTTTGGTTTGGTTTGTTTGGTATTAACGTCCTTTTCAACTGCTATGGTCATTTCAGGACGGCGTTATAGGGGCCGCAAATTTTGCCTCGCAAGGGTTCTTTAACGTGCAGCCGGCAAACGACTACACGGGACCAACGGATTTACTTCCCTTCCGAAGGAAGTGCGTGATCTCAGGATTTCCCCCTGAAAAATCCTCGTCGTCCTCGGCCGGGATCGAACCCGCGAACTCGGGCATCAGAGGCGATCACGCAGCCGCTGAGCCACCGAGGCCGATCCTTCTTTATTGCATTTCTTAATTATAGGCACCTTCTTTCATCAACCACCTTTACACCAAGCTTAGCATGCATTCATGTACACACATTAATCAGCCAATGAGATTTAAATAGAATAACATGCCTTAAGACTGTGGATGGGAAGACTTATCAATAGGAGACACAAAACAAACCGCTTTTCCTTTGTGGAAACGATACAAAATCTTTTGTGGAAAAGCGGTTTGTTTAGTGTCACCTATTGATAAGCCAATGAGATATCATTCACCCTAGCATACGCAGCGCTATCCGCTTTGAGTATGCTGTTCTTTAGGTGTTTTGTGTTTTGAAAATAATTCCGAAATAATATGTCTCTTGCCAGAGTAATTCCGAAAGGATTATTATCTAATAGGAAAACTATTAGCCACATAGGCTTATATCTGGGTTACCTTTTCTTTTCTACATTCACAACAATTTATGTATCCATATTTTCTCTTTATTACAGCATCGAAGTACAGTTTACGCTACGCCAAGACGTGGGAGGCCCTGTTCGAAAAGTTCGAAGACAACGCCACGGACTGTCATCTGGCAATCGAGCCGAAGGAAAGCGGGAGCGAGGAGGTCGTCACCGCCAACGTCTCGGGTTTAGTGGAGGGCGTAACATACTACATGGCACTGCAAGCCTACGGCAGCCAGTGGTCGCAAACGTCCAACATCGTCTCATTGCAGATCATCGTGCGCGAGGACATTGATCAGAGGATTCCGATCATCGTGGGCATCGTGCTCGGCGTCCTCTTCTTTCTCTTCGTCCTCGCCAGCGTCTTCTTCTACTTCAAGCGAAAACATACGAAAGACTCCTAAACGTAGACTTCTCATGAGAAAATCTAGTGACACAGCTGACGGACTTTTTTTTTACTAATTTTCAATTCATGTCACTGTAAAAGCAAGTACTTTAAAGACAAAATATAATCCAGAGACATGGTTATCTTTCGTTGACTCTTGTGTACGTGAATGAAAAGAACTACACACACCAAGCAATGTGACATATGCCACTTACCTAGATTTTTGTATTCAATATCTAACACTAAGCTGTATATTTTGCTGTATAATATCTTTGTAAAATTGTTAAATGTTTTCCTTAATTTATTATTCTGTATAGAGTGATGCAGTGAATTCATTATTTTGAGTGGATGTTTATGTTTACTAACGAAAAATGAGAATAAATTCTTTAATCTTCCTAATTTATTTATTTTTATCTTATTTTTAGTTTTTTCCTAATTATTTCTTAAAATTAGCATGTTATTGTTTTTTAAATAAATATATATAAACATAAGCTTAGTGGCCAAAAGTCACGGCAAGGGTTGTCCCGTTAGAAGATGCGCCGTGTATGACTCCCGAATTTGCGGCCAGATGCGGCATATGAGACTAATATAGACTCGATATATGAGCAGTCTGTTACAGACAGGTGTGAATACGGCAGGACCTTGCGAGTAACGTGGAATGAAAATCGGCGCAAGACGCATGGGTCATAGCATATCGGAGATTACTTAAGAATTCGGGTTTCCGAGGTTAACACTGTTTAGGGTAGATCTTCAATATCGTGCAGACAATGTTTCCGCACACGTAAACGCCGCACAGATCTACCACAAATGTTTGACGAACGGAAGTCACGTCACCTTAACAGAGCCATACGGGGCGATCGACGAACTACTGTGATCCTATAATGGATCACCGCCGATTTGAATGTGGAGCATCAGGAATCCATTTCTACCAGGATTGTACGGAGACAAATGCACCGCTTAGGCTTCAGCAGCCGACGACCGACTCGTGTCTCTTTGCTGAACCTCGAACATTGTTACTGAATCATGCAACAGTGGCGGTGTATAGCATGGTCAGATGAATCCCGGTTTCAGTTGTATCCAGCAGGTAGACGCGTAAGAGTCTGGCGTATGCCCCATGAAGCGTGTCAACAGGCTTTTTGTCAGGTAAGAGTGTGGCTCAGTTATGGTCAGTTATGGGATGTAGTCAGTTATGTGTGGGTCAATTTCGCCCCAGAACTATTCCAACATTTCGTCGAGTCCATGCCTGTTACTGCAGTTTTGAGGGCTCGCGGAGTAGTGACTCGCTATTACCATCACATCTAATGCATTCCCATGGCTTTTGGCCACTCAATGTCAATTTATTTTTCCTATAAGATAACTAAGAGTAAAAGTTGTGTAATACCAAATTGTAAATATCGGCCTCGGTGGCTCAGTGGCTGCCTGATCGCCTCTGATGCCCGAGGGCGCGGGTTCGACCCCGAGCGAGGACGACGAGGATTTTTTCAGAGGGAAAATCCTGAGATCACGCCCTTCCTTCGGAGAGCCGTTAGTCCTGCGTAGTCGTTTGCCGGCTGCACGTAATACCTCATTCGCACTACAGAACTAAATCGAGTCGATCCAGATACAAACTAGATTCAGTATGAAATTGGATTCATTTCAGATCCACAGAGTGTTCGCACTTCAGCGCTGAAATCCAGTTAGCGAACTCGTACATTAATCTCCACCCAGCTTTACAACTCCAATTTTTCATTATAGTCAACAGGTATAAGGGATTGTATATGGGCGAATTTCAGTTTTGTCGTCTCAATCCATCCAAGTTTTCAAGCCACAGGCCGAATAAAAGCTCGGTTTTTAAATCGGACCACGAGTTGATCGATTGCTTGGACGCCCTTTTGTGAAAGCTTAATGGTGCAAGGAATTGTGGGAAGGAACGAATCTAGATTGGCAGCATCGATCGAGTTCTCCGAACAGGATTCAGTGGATCGAGTTTGGAAACCGTCGATTTAGTTCGAATCCAGATCGCTAGCGTTCGCACGTCAAAATTCGAATGTAATTCAAGCTGCCGATCTACACTCAATGCGAACGTAGTATTAAAGAACCCTTGCGAGGCAAAATTTGCGGCCCCTATAATGCCGTCCTGAAATGAACATGGCAGTTGAAAAGGACGTTAATACCAACCAAACCAACCAAATTGTAAATAGAATTATGAGGGGCGTTCAAATTTGGCATGGGCTTTTGTTTATCTGATGAAGTTAATTAATACGAAAAACATGACATGTACATTACGTGCACCATATGAGCAGGATAATATGCTTAAGTTGATCAAGGGCCGGAAAAGATAATCCGTTGGCTAAAGATCAAGAGAAAAAGAAGGATGTAGCATAGCTCCATGGTCATCAATGAAGTGTGCGGTTGGGTAATATCTTGAAATAACTATGATAAGTGCTGGCCACTTAATTTACATTTTTTCGTGATAAGCCGCATATCTGTACATTACCGATCTGCTGTTATCGTTTTACCTTGTGGGAGAAAGAAATAGTTTTGAATGATACTGCCAGTGTAAGCATTACCTTCTTTGTATGGAGAATCGATTTCACAGTTCTTCCTGGAACGTCTCTTACTCCCAAACATTGAGCCGAACATGTACCACTGTCGTACAATATCTACTTTTCGTCAAAAGTTGTAAAATTTTTCCCTGATTTCTTTTTTTTTTTTGGAGGCACTATCCGTGAATTCATATGGCACTATTTGTCGAGCCTTCGACGAGGTGCTACCAAAATATCCGAAAATATGAATATTCTGCCCAAACCAAAAACAGTACGAGATTCTACCGCTAGATGCTTCTTGATGCACCTTTCAGCTGCTGGGAGCATAAATGCCGATCCTACAATGTAGAAGCAGCTGTGAACATGCGAGCATTATGATTGGCTAAAATTTTTGCCGCCGCCATTTGTTCCGCCCGCATTTGCTTTCTATTCGAGGAAGAACGTAATAACAGCGTCCGTCCAGACTGTAGATATAATACATCCTAATAAAGATTTTAGGGTTTTTTTCTCTGAACACAGATAAAAAATCTCTGATTTACCGGAAGGTTATAATTATTATGATGTCAGTTCTGGAAGCGATCTATACGTGTTTTGTATTAAAGAAGTCATCGATGAATCATCAGCTCAGGTTTATATTATTGATAATCGACCATAGATTTTCTTCTACGTTGGCTTAATAATTTTCAATGTTGGTTTTTTTCTATATACAATGTTCTTCAAGTGTTAGGTTAATGAGTTCAGCAATCACTCTGTAAATACGTGGAAGAAAGCTAGAACGTATCCCAAAAGTGGCCGAAAAAATGTTTTAAAAGTTGATTTAAGATGTGTTCATGCGACAGACAGGAGAGCTTCTGGCATTGGACCATCCAAAAATAAAAATTGCCCAGCAACGCTTCAAATTAAAGGTAGCCCTTTCCCTACCTGAGTACACGACCGTGAACTCAAATTTCAGAGCTCTCTCTGAAATCTTCCTGGCAACTCGTTTTTTTAGGGAAAAATAGCCCACAAGTTTTTCTCACTGATAATGATTTAAAGGAAAGAAGACCACTACAGAATCAGTTTCCAGATTCTACTCAGCTACTGTGTCAGTTTCTTGTTTTGAAAGTTGTGTGGTCATGGCTGTGTAACCGAAAGCACTCTATTCATATCTACGATCGACAGGAACTATATTTCCTATTTAAGAACGTCATATATTCTTTAAGTGAAGATGATGCAATTGCATATCACGAGTTACTGCTGTCCAAGTTGACGTCAAAAAAAAATCCCAATTTTGTCCCCCATTACATGCAATTGTGGGAGAATCGCAAAGATTGGGCGACTTGTTATCGTCAACATTTTATGTCAAGAGGAAGCAACACGACAAACTATGTAGAAGTGGTATTTAGCATACTTAAGGACTGTATCTTAGGTAGAGTGATGGTTTTTAATGTCACCCAGCTTGTAGACTTTATTTTAACGTATTATGAATCTTATAGTGAAAAAAGACTACTTGAATTTTGCGATGGAAAATATGCCAAAACAGTGCTGAAGAAAATGCTCCCACAAGAACAGGTAGTTTCCATAAATGTAAATAATATTAAAAAAACTTCTGAGATACCTGGAGTATACATTGTGCCTGGTGGCAAAGGAGGGAGGAACGAATACAAAGTTGATAGTTCATGGTGTTTGCTCGTGCATCCAAGAACAGACTGGGAAATTATGCAAGCATGCATCAGCTGTCTTAAAAGTTATCGTGGACCAAGAACTCCAAACGGGGTATAATTTAGCTTGTATCCAAACAAAAGAGGTGATGTTGTATGTAGCCACAGGAAATATACCCCCAACAATTTGGTTCCTGCCCCTTAATAATATAGATGATGGTGCATCAATGAGTTCAATCGAAAATCAGAATGAACATGGCATCCCAAGTGCTCCTAAAGTGCATAGTGTAGTTGATGTTGTTACTCAGTGTGACGCTGGAAATTCATGTGAAGGGGCCCAGCTAAATCCCGATGAACAAGATGGTTTAAAAACCAACCCAAGTGCTTTTGTTCCTGCAATCCAGAAAATGCTAAAAAACATAAGAGGGTTAACAGAAACTGGTCTAATAACTGCACTGCACACATTTGGTATGTACAAAGGGTTATCAATTAAGCATAACAAGAAAACTAGGAGGCATGCATCAATGATTGGGGTACAGCCTACAGCAATAGCGAGAAGGAAACGTTGCCTAAGTGGGAAAAATAAGTTATCTGCAGGCATTCCGTGTTTTACATAATGATGTTGGTTTTCGTGATTACACTACCTTGTGTTCTTTATCTCCATGGAAAAGAAAGGCGCAACAAAATTTGCAAGATTTTGTATATGCAAATAAAGTTATTGGTTCAATTAAAGCATGCGAAATCATCTTAATGAACAAGTCCAATTGTTTGAGTTATGTTTTAACTTTTTAACTGTTCATTTTTAACTATGTTAAATTTCAAAATAATTGTTCTTCCATGATTTTATAATTATAAATAAAATATAAAATTTATTCAAATGAAATTTGCCTTTTGTGTTCATTATTTTTCAACTTCATCTCTAATTTTTAGATAAGCCATAAATAAAATAATAATTACAGCGAAAGCGCATGAAGTTTCTTTTTATTGACGTCAGAAAGCACCATCCTACAACTAAGCTCCTCCCCCAGTTGCTGCGTCCTGCCAAATTTCGTAATCATAGGCGCATTTCTTTGTGAGTTATTTCTGGTTGCGTTGCAATGTGTTCTTGTGCTTCTGAGTATTTCTAAATTATTCGACCTGGTGAGACTGTCAACAGGAAGTTTTACTGCGAGGTTTTGAAGAGACTGAGGGAAAATTTCGCGCAAACGACCGAGTTGTGGAAGAACAAAGACTGGTTGCTTCACCATGACAACGCGCCCGCACACTCCTCGCTCGTTGTGAAGGAATTCTTGGAAAAAAAAAACAACGTGGCAAAGGTCCCCCACCCTCCCTGTGACTTCTACCTCTTCTAGCCCCCTCTCCAGATATCCAAGTGGAATCGCAACTGGTCTTGAACACCCTACAGCCTTCGGACTTTCAGGAGTGCTTCTAAAAATGGGAAAATCGCTGGGATCGTTGCATACGTGACGGAGGTGACTAATTTAAAGGTGATAGTGGAAATTACGGTGTAAGATACGCTTTTTGTTTTTACAAGAAAATTCTAGGAAATTTTGGGAATCATCTCGTATCTTTCCTATTATCCTCTCTGCTTCGTGTAATTCGTCAGGATCAATGGAGGAATGGTGATGACCACGTGATTTATCTTGCAGGCTCATATCTTCGGATCCAAATCTTGCAAAGACTCGTATATGTCGAAGACTCTTTTGGAAGTAATATCTTATTAATCCTTTCGACTGCAACTTTCGCGGAATTCCCAATTTAAATACAGCAACCCCTTCGAGGAGTTTTGCGCCATCCCTATATCTTAACGACTGCTGTATGATGGTCGCAGCAGCCGGGATCGACGCACGGGGGGAGGTGGAAATTTCCAGGTGGTCACCCAACCTGTGATTAACCGCGCCCAAAATTGCTTAACTCCACCACTGCATTGAGCAAGGCGAGACAACTGGGTTACGGCTGCCCCCAGCTTTGAGGTTAGTCTACGCTCTTCCACGTTTGCTTCATCCAACAGTTGCTATTCTCCATGTTGCCTTATCGAATGACACAAAAATTTGCAGAATTTGCGCTTCCCCCTGCCAAAAGAATAATTCAATTTCATTTGCAACAATCCGATAATACACTACTGTTTATAAAAATCGCAAAACCCTGATGGAATGGTCGAATCCATATGCAATTTGCAATATTTGCATACAATGGGTCAGAGTATAAATGATTAGATTTTCAGAGTAATTGCTTGAAAGAACACCGTGCCTCGACGACGACGAAGGGTACCATATCAACAGCTGACAGACTTTGAAAGAGGACGCATAATTGGTCTGCGTGAAGCGGGATGGTCGTATCGTGACATTGCTGCTCGTGTAGGACCTAATGCAACGACAATTATGCGTGCATGGAGACAGTGGAGCGAAAAGAACAGGGCACACCGAAGACCAGGCTCAGGAAGACCCAGCACGACGACACCGCGAGATGACAGACACCTCTATTTCAAGTGTGTAGCAGATCGTACAGCCACTTCCACAGTGTTAGCACAACAGTGGGGTGCTACAGTAGGCAGGACAATGTCTGCTAGCACTGTACGACGCCGTTTGATTTCCAGAGGATTGATGGCACGAGTACCGTTGTTGCGGATTCCTTTGACTCAAAACCACCGGCGCCTCAGGTTGCAATGGGCCCATCGACACCAACAGTGGCAAGCTGAATGGCAACAAGTTGTGTTTTCGGATGAGTCAAGGTTTAACTTGCAGCACCATGACGGCAGGATACGAGTCAGAAGACATCGTGGCGAGCGCGACCTTCCAGAATGCATCCTGCAGCGTCATTCAGGACAAACGCCAGGGGTGATGGTGTGGGGTGCAATCAGTTACCATGGCCGTTCCCGTCTGATCAGAATCCATGGCAATCTGAACAGTGACCGGTACATCAGGGAAGTTGTGCAACCCGAGGTCATCCCCTTCCTGCAGAACCTTCCAGGCGCTGTATTCCAACAGGACAATGCCCGACCGCATGTGGCCAGAAATGTCCTCGCCTTCTTCCAAGTACATTAGACGCCCTTGTTCCCCTGGCCTGCTCGTTCACCAGACATGTCCCCAATCGAACATGTGTGGGACAGGGTTGCTCATCGATTGGCTCGTCAGACTCCTGCAGCAGCAACTGTGGATGAACTGTATACCCCGTGTAGACAGAGCATGGCAGGACATTCCCCAGGCCCTTATTCAGAGCTTGTTTGACTCAATGCCACGACGTTTAGAGGCTGTAATTGCATCCCACGGTGGTTTCACCCGATACTAATGTGACAATAAAACGCATTGTATTGACCTGAAAATCTAATGGTTTCTTTTCTGACCCATGATATGCAAATGCTCCAAATTTAATGCAGATTGGGCTATTCCATCAGGGTGTTGCGATTTTTATAAACAGTAGTGTAAAACGAAAAATATTTTGTAATTAAAACATTGTAAATTTTGAGGTTAGATTACTTTAGGTTAGATAGGATACCATAAACGCGGGTAAGTTTTCACAAAGTTAACGCAAACTTTTGCTGCTTTTATTTTGTGTTGAGTGATTTTGTTTTACAGTAAGATTGTATTAAAGTGTTAAATGCAGAGTCATTCAACACAAAATAAGTTCTTTGCGTTCTCTTGTGCAAAGCTACCCTCGGGTGTGCAAAGTAACCCCGGCGTACGGTATTATTCTGTTCACTGACATGTCCTGTTCCGTATACGTGAAGCTTGAGCTACCGAGCTTTGAAATTTCATGAACTAAGGAACTTATGCAATACACTACTGTTCCATCACCAATTCGCTTTCTTTTAACGTCTTTAGCGACAAGAATCATCTATCCTGTGATCCCAAGAGAAAAATGTTAAATTTCAAAATCGCGAGCTTATATAACTAACGAGAATAAACTCATCTTATAATTAAGTCATTCAACAACAGTCGGAATGTGTTTAATTCAGCCAATGACAGATATCCCTTTTGGGATGCAAATTTTAAATTATGAATTATTATAATTGTAAATCGTAATTACGTGACAACATTGTAATCATACGTGTGGCAATCAGTAATTAAAAGAGAAAGAAGCAAGTGCTTCTATTTTTATGCTTGAAGTAGTGAAGTAAGATTCCATCGGCTGATTGAGGTTTGCAACTTTTGTGTTCGCAAAAGAACACGGGAAAACAGACTTAAAACTATAACAATCCGTTCCGAAAAAAATTAAAAATATTTAATGATATTTATCGTGATAAAAACAAAATAAATTACACATAAATTGATCAATTTTTAAAGAAATAGATTACAAAAAAGTAAACGCGTGAGAACTCGAGAACCCTCACAGCAAACTACAATACAGAAATCACCATCAGGGGATTATGGGATAATGGGCCAATTCAGTTTCTATCTTCTCAGCTGAGACTTCTCATCTGACTTGTGATTGTTCAGCAACAATACATTGACATTGTTGTAACCCAAGTATTCTTCATCTCAACTTTGAGATGAAGTTGTTGTTAAAGACTCACTATCAGTTGAGGAGACTCACTTGAGAAAGTAGATAATCAACTGAACCCTAAGTCTTCGCCATGGTCTAGATTAAGTACGTCGTGCAAGAAAGAAAACATCTGTCTAGTCTATATTCGATAAGAAGACAAAATAAATGTCTTGGGACCCAAATATTTTTATTTAAGATTGTGCACTAAATTTATTGAAAAATCAACCATTTTTATAAAATTGATAACGAAATGAAGATCTAAAAAGTAAAAGAATATGTTATGATTTTCATAAATTATTGCCTATATTTAATAATTTTGTTAAAAATATGTTTCAATGTTTTTTGATTAAATAATATATCGGATGATATTGATAAATTATTTTTCGTATATAATATTTATAAAATAGATGTTTTTTTCTCGCTAGCTTTTCTTTAAAATAGATACTCTTTTTAATAGATAGTAAAAAGCCCTAAAGAGTTTCAATTGAATCTCTTGAGAACATAAGGAATTAGTGGATCAAAGGATACAAAGATTCATCTGGGATTCATCTGGCACATGTATCAGATAGAAGCTAAATCGATTCCTCCAATCACAGGAGCCTGCGCAGGGATTCTTGATTATGTTTTGTTTCTAATCTAATTACGCGTCGTTAAAGTCAATAATTGAGTCAAAATGTTATCTGCAGAATGCGAGCAAGTTAAAACAAGGAACCTATTCAAAGAGAAGATAATAATAAGCTGAAGATATACTTCAAACAAGGAACCTATTGTTAATAAGGACCTTTACACTCCTAGAAATGCGCGCAGTTCCAATAAACTAAAAGATTTCGGCATTATTTGGAAATTTAGTAGCAGTAAGAAAAGTTTGATTGCTCTTAATAAATGTTCACTCTGTTATTAAGATACAAGCATCTTAATAATTAAATAATAATTAAATAATGATTCAATAAATAATAATCTTCTATTAGATAAGAACAGATATAAAGTCATCCTCAAAACCGTCATACTGATAAAGCTAAAAATAAAAGACATGTACTCATCCTATGCAACATATTACATAAATCACATTCGAAATTATTCACAATTCAATTCAAGTCGCGTATCTACTCATCTTTGCTTTCGTTCACATATAGATGAAATCCGTGTAACCTAACAGGCATCACTCATCGCTCTTTCAAAAGAGAAGGTTCAATTGTAAACTATGAGGCTTTTGGTGATCAGTGTTCTCCTCCTTCCCGGTTTCCTCGGTTTCGCCGTGGATGGCAGTGCCGTCCACCCGAACGGCGTCGCCACCAACTCGGGCAACGGTGACAATGAAGCCGTGGCCGCCGTCTCTGATTCGCGCCTTAATCGAATAGGTAGCTCGGAAGCTATTTTGAAAAGAAAGGTAATTACAGCTCATAAAATTCCTCTATCTTTTTTTTTGATGATTAGAAATAATTTATCGTGGACTGGACTTGTTAAATAGGTTATGTTAGCCAAAATTCTTTTATTGAGCATGTCTGATCCTGTAATTCTTGCTAATTATACACAAAAATAGTATCGATATAAACGATTAGATTTTTCTTTTCTTTTTTTTATTGACAGTTGATGTGTTTCGAAGGAAGTGCTTCATCTACACAGCTAGTAATAATAAAAACTCTTTAGCCACAACAAACTCTTTCCTTGTTGTGCTAAAGAGTTTTTTCTTTGTATTATCGTTGTTATATCCACACTTTGTTTGTAATACAGAGCCAGTCTGGGAATAAATGAGGACATTCTGTATATAAGGTGGCTTTCTTCATCTATTCCCTTACAGATTCTGTAGATAAACCCTATCTGATACACAGAAGACGAAAAACCTCAGAGATATTTCTTTATCTGTTTCCACGCAGACTGTGCAGATGAAGAACTCGCTTCGAAACCCATCAACTGTCAATAAACCCAGTCGCTTGATACATTGATAAGTGTTACTGAATTCACGAAGTTGTGTTGCCAACTTTTTTAATCAACCTCGGTGGCTCAGGGGTTGCATGGTCGCCTCTGAAGCCCAAGGACGCGGGTTCGACACCGGGCGAGGACGACGAGGATTTTTTTCAGGGAGAAAATCCTGAGATCACGCACTTCCTTCGGAAGGGAAGTGAAGCCGTTGGTCCCGTGTAGTCGTTTGCCGGCTGCAGGTTAAAGAACCCTTGCGAGGCAAAATTTGCGGCCGCCGTTCTGAAATGACCATGGCAGTTGAAAACGACCTTAATATCAAACAAAACAAACCAAACCAACTTTTTTCAATTCTTTTTGACATCGGATTTAGATAGAGCATCAAAATATAATTAAACGCTATATAGTGTTGTCCAAAAAGATATTACCACTTACATGGAATTGACTTTCATTTTAATAACATAATAACACACACTATGTACACAAGCTGCTACCTTCTATCTCTCTTCCAAAGTAAATCGGGTGGCCATGTTTGGTCTGCAACAATATAAAATTAAAAATGATGTAGTGTACCATATGAGTGGTAACATGTTTCTGGACAACCCAGAATTAGGCCTATATGTCCTATTTATTCAGAAACATGACCAAAATGGCGATTAAAATTAATCATTTTGGTTTTTCGAGCGGAATGTTGTCAAAATCAAAAAATTCGAAAATTAACGATGCCTTTAATTAAAATCGTTCTGGCAATGCAGTAACACGCATTCTCAACTGGTTTTTACTGTTTTTGTCTCGTATATTGTTAAAAGTTATTGGTATGTTTTTTCATGTTCGTTTTTTACCATTTACTTAGATCCAAATGTCCCAATTTCTTTTGTCTCATTTTAACTTTTCTGGTTCTAACTTTAAATAAAATGTGTCCACTTAATAGTGTACTGTATGATACGTACAACGAATGTGTCCAATTTATGTTTTCGCATAATATCAGGAGATAAATTTAGAGGTTGGTTGTCTATCAAAGCGCGATTATTTTTTAGTGTTGTACTCGATGTACTACAAATCTAGCACAATCTTCACAATGTTCTTCAATCTTCTTTAAATGTTTGAAGAATTTCTTCAGTTTCATTATCTTCTCTTTGAGTTGAATTTCTATTCCTAAATTGCCTATGTTTCCTAAATATTCCTGATTTGCGAATCCGGGCCTGTTCTGCTAGATCAGCTGACTTGTGACTTTATGAAGTCTATGTGGGCAAGTTATAACAGCTTGGCGGTTCATTGACCGCGATAGCTCATTTGGTTAAAGCAGTAATTGGTCCCTGATCGAGTCTAATCGCAGAATTTTTCCTTCCCTTTTCTACTTTGCAATTCCATTTTTACTCTTTATCACATTTAATGTCACGTGCAGTATAAGCTTGGAATTTGAATGACAGAAGTAAAGAGAATAGAGAAGGGAGGCTTAACACAATTTTAATAAAAACAATAATAATCTGTAGTACAAATAAATCTGATACTAAAGAAACACAACATCATTTCGGATGATAATTCTTCTTGGGTCCAACACATTTCCATATTCGCCGTAACATTTGTGAGGCTAAATAATCCTTATGATAAAATTAGTAGCATTCGCTGAGTCCCAAACATAAAAACTTTCAACGACTGAAAAATACAGGTTGCTTCCTGACTGAAGAAGTTGATTCACGTTAACTTCGTTCACTTATTGTAGGGAAGATCAAAGTGAGATCATTAAATGAATAATTCACAACATACAATTATAGCGCAATCAATACGCAATTCTGTTCGCTCAATAATTCCAACGTCAGTTTGGAAATAAGCATTTAACCCAAACGGGAATATACCAAATAAAATTTTCCTTGGATATGATACGGAGTCTTTCTACAGATAACGCTGCACCTCAATATTCAGGAGTCTCTACAGCAAAATGTACGAGGAAATCCAACTGACCTCCGCATAACGAATCTCCTCGGGGAATCGTCTTCGTAATTTCAGCTGATAAATTCCAGATATCAATTCTTTTGAAATTAGTCGAATTATCGAATTAATAATGTGTGTAGTGGCCTTACAGTATAAGAGATGGACAATAGAATTACCAACTAGTTTCGCCATTTATTCCCTGCTTTGTCAAGGTCTGGACAAAGCCTTGATAAACTAGTTTGATAAACTAGTACATGAAGGAAATCCTTAAAAATGTTCCGTTCCGTGGTCTGGACATTGTAACGCCTCCCTACTCTTTCCAAGCAAGCGTATTCTCTCTCTCTCTCTCTCTCTCTCTCTCTCTCTCTCTCTCTCTCTCTCTCTCTCTTCCTGTTGCGAGTTGACAGGAAACCTGGCTCCGCCGTTCCTTACGCTTTCGTTTGCTTGGAAGTTCTCTCTCACCAAGAATCTCTGATCCCTTTTGATGAGAAGTAGATAACGTCACGACCAAGGAATTTGAGTGGAAATATCTCGTTCGATATTCGGCCGTGACATTTAAGCCCATTACATATCCTCATTTTTATCCCAAACTTTTTAACCCCCCACTGTTTGCTCTCACTTTTATCTCTTTGCTATTCCTCACTTTTTAACCCAATTTCCTCAAAGTGCTTCCGCTATTTTAATATAAAAACCATTTTAGAACTTCTTGGGGGCGATTATTAAAGTAATACGATTGGTCTTTATTAAAATCGTCTCCCTACTTCTTTCGTTATTCCCAGCAATATAAGACCCAGACACCAAGTTCCGATTTGATTAATTTCTTGGTTATGATGATATTGCATTATATTTATTTTTATATCTTGGTCTATCTATGTTTATGAGAACTGGTGATTTTTGTAGTGTTTAAAAATATTTCTAGTCTTCTTTGCAAGTATATTTTAAAAATTAAACTAAGAAAAATTACATTCAATCTTTGATTTTGATTATTTGGATTCCATAAGTTATTCAAAAAAATTATTTTAAACAAACCCAACCAGATAATTACATGCAGTTCCTTATGTTCATGTTAGGAGAGAGCTGCCAAAAGCCGTTCATCGTCAAGCAGGAGCCAAAGTTTTCGCAAGAATTTCAAACTATCAAGTAAAGTTAAACCTAAGGTAAACCTTTTAACTTTCGTCCTGTTTAAACTTTAAGAAAATATGACCAAACCGACACATCAGAAGAAATCACATACATCAAATGAAGTTGAGAATATTATAAGTATTTATTTATAAAAGATGGGAACAAACCTTTCTCAATTAACACACATTAATTTTAATTTTGAGATGACTAAATATAATAACAACCTCCTGATTAAGGAAAAATTCTTCATAGGATTACGTCCGTACGAACATGAAAATCAACTTGGACGGAAAATATCACACATGGATATTTTACATTAAATTAACAGTGGTAGTCGTCTCACCAACTCAAAATTTTAAATGAAAAATAATAAATTAAAACATAAAGCTAGTTTAACGTTTTCGAGTCCTGTCAAAACTCATCCTCAGACCCAAACTAGCCACAATTAGCGCGTCACATACAAGTATGAGGATCAGTCAAATGAAAACGAGATTATAGAAATGACAGCAAGAATATGTGCGTGGAGGTGCGTTGTAGCATACAGGCGCATGAGTACACATGTTAGGTAATTATGCAAGTCGTTAGTGTTCATAGAAACTGGGTTGTATGCGGTTCGCAAAACAAACGTGAGATAAAGTAATGGCATTCATCATCCAAAACGCGAGGAAGGAGGAACAGCGCGCGGTGTTGAAAGGACCTCTTCGTAACGAGTTCACACCTAAGGGCAATACCGTTAATGCGGATCGATAGTGCGAAACTCTGCAACGTTTGCGAGTGGCCATCAAGAACAAACGGCTGTGAATGCTGACCGCTGGAGTAGCCCTGCTTCACGACAACGCCACGCCTCATACGGCCAACAGGACAACGGAGCAACTGATGAGGATGCGGTGGAATGTCCTAGAGCATCCTCCCTACAGCCCTGGCATGACACCGTGCGATTTTAACGTTTTTGGACCGTTGAAACGACGATTCACATCGGAGGCTGAGGTCCAACAGGAGGTCACGGCTTTTCTACTTCAGCAGCCAAGAGAATTTTATGAGAAGGGAATCCGTCAACTCGTGGATAGATGGGATGCTTGCCTTAACGCCACACACACTGAAGACTTTATATAAACAAATAGAAGAAATTAATTTATCCTCGGATGTTCATCGGCAATTTCCTTTCGATCAGCGGGGAGGAGAAAAGATACCTGGCGAATGTTAAAAACAGTCCATGTTCTTCATCGAGGGAAGATGTCCTTGCTGCCAAGCGACTTAATTTTTATTTGACCGAGACTGGATTTTGTCTGGCAAAATTAGACGAATAATTTTTCCAGAAAATTCCTTATTCGGGAGGTTATGTGTAGTCATCACAAAATTAAAATAAAAATTAAATTTTTTTAAGTTGAGAGTGTTTTTTTACCCATATTTTTTTAAATAAAAATCACATAGTTATGTAAATCATTCAAAATTGTGAGAACGGCAAGAAGAAAATCATAAAATTACAGATAACCCTCCGTTTATTGATTATTATCATAAAGCTAATATCGTCTATAGTCCTCATCAGATAAAACTGAACCTCGACCTTGAAGGTCTAGGATTATTCTTGAAGCTAAAATGAAGACAAGAGGATGAAAAAAAAATCTGATGTAGTGCAGGGAAGTACTAGTACTTCATCAGATTATTTTTTTCATCCTCTTGCCTCCCATTTTAGCTTCAAGAATAATCCTAGACCTTCATGGTCGAGGTTTAACTTATCTGATGAGGACTATACGTATAATTTTACAAGTTTCATTAAATTAGATTAATTTTCTCCTCACAGATCTACAGTTACAGTGGTAGTTCGGCTGTTTATCGACAGAGTTATAGACGAGGTCAATCCCATACCTTAACTGCAACTCAAGCGCCTGGAATGGAGCCAATCAATATGCAAAGTTGGGTTGACGAAGTACGTTAACCCGCATATTAACAAATTTGCTTTCCAAAGTTTTCTTACATTTTAAAGAACATATTTTTTCAAAAGATACTGAATTTTTAGAGTGAACCTTGGTATACCAAATACTTATTTGCTCTAAATTTTTTCAGCTGGAAGGTGAACAGCCTCGCCACGTCATTTATGCCAAAATCGCAGAAGGAACCAAACCCGTTCTAGATGCAAGCGTCGTGGCTACAATCACCCGACCTAATATGAGCCAGCCCGTGACGCTTTCGCTCTACGACCGAGGCAACGGAGGTAACAAAAGCAAACTGGTAGTCTAATTCCAGGCTCCATTTTACTCTAGTTGCTGTGTAATCCTATCTTCGTTAATCCTATTGTCAGCTATTTATAATAAATTCTTTAGCTACATATGTGTATAGGACGGGTAAATTTCATTAACATTTCTATTTTTTTTTTTTCACAGACCCCGATATTACACGCAATGACGGAATCTACTCTCGCTATTTCGTTAATTTATCGGGTAAAGGCCAGTACTTTGTTCAGGTCCATGTAGATAAAATCGACAATTCCTCATCGACGGTTCGAAATGAAGTCGTTCCTTTGAATTCCACGCTCGCCTCCAAAGGTAGGTCTCCAATGCACATAACGCCTTATATCAACAGAACGACTGTACACATTTTAGAATATACAATATAAGTAAATGAATATTGATTTATTTAATGCATACATTCTCTCTAATACTATACTGTAAAGTGTCAAAAGTGTATTAATAAATAATAAATATAAACTGGAGATGAACCTCCAAATATCAGGTGATGATATTGTTTGAAAAAAATGGAAGGAAAAATTCTGCGACCTGGATTTGAACCAGGAACCCCGAGTGCCATATGCTCAACGCCTCTACCAACACTTGGGTGGCCCCTCTCGACCCTCTAAAAGTGTATTAGTAGATACACCACTCCAACGCTTGGTAGGTCCCTCACGCAACTGCAAAAAGGCAACTGGGCTTGGACTCCACGCGTTTGCGGAAGTATAATGTTGATTTCAATGTGTTGGATCTCTGTTTCACGGCGCATTGCATAGCATCCCAGAAGAATTCGATAACATTGAGATCAGGGAACTTAAATGGCCCTGACAAGACCCCAAATTCAGATGATTGTTCCTCTAACCGTAATTTAATGGCTGTAGACCTCGATGGCGAAGCATATCCTATTGGATGAGGCGAAACCCTTCAGAATGAAATGCAAGACATGAAGGGTGTAAATCGTCAGAAACGTTCATCCGTTCAAGGCACAGCGCGTTTTCGTTAAAGAAAAATAAATTGTTTCCAATGATAATGGTGAGCTATTCACCATAGACGACAATTGCATTAAGCTATAAAGATCACGAAAAATCTTCAGATACCACATATAAATTCGAATTTCAACCGTACGGTTATACAGGAATGCCGTTGGAAAGAGGAAAGCCCACTGTTGTTACATTTTCATTCAATTTTCTGATGTCAAAACACGCCTACAAGAACATTTTAAACTCGTAAACAAGGAGAGTCGCGGAAGCAGTTACTTTCTAAATTTCTGATTGCTACTGTTGATGAAGTGAAATTAGACAATTGTAGGTTCTTAGATTCCCTAAAACTGAGGGAAGCAAATGCAACTTAGACAAAGAGAGCAGTTACACAATATTAAATAAGGAATTGCAGAATTCGTTTCAGGAGCATTAAAACCAACAACCCTATAAAAAATTTTAAACGTTCCCTATACAGAAAAATCTAGATATTTTTAACAAATAAAATAAAATTTCGATTATTTCTCAGAATTCCTTATTTTGCGCAACCCTTAATATAGAATTTCTCTATGATTTTTCAGAGTATCACTCGAACATTACATCTCCACGAATCATGTGCGCCTTCGATTTCAACGTGACAAAAGACATCGATGTCGACGCTTTCCCGCCCAACACAGTCGCCGATTTAAAAGTCGTCAACATCACGGAGATGGGAAATTCAACCCTCGTGGTATTCAAGTGGACTGCACCTGGAAATCGCTTAGATGACGGCACAGGTACTACTTAACCACTAAAATGTTATAAACGACTTCGTACCGACCTTAGATATAAAACACTATTCAATAAGAAACTACGATTATCTTATGGTAATATATTTTGTGAAGTACAATGAAAGAAAAGCCAGATTTAAAATTGATGGAAAGTTGCTTTTAACAATTTTGTTCATGGATGTTAAGTGTTATGATCCAATGGTACTGCGTTAACAGTAGAGGAAACATTAGATCTTATACACGCCTTGGGCATCGCCATAGATGCTGGTTTTTGATTCATGGCGCGACGGCATCCCACAGATTCAACAAGTTTTAAATTCGGGGACTTTGGGACCATATTCTCAACTCAGGCGACAGTTTCTCAACCCCAGAGGATACGCATAATCTTGTTGAAACTCACCATCACCTGTAGAGATGTATTCCATCAGCCAATATTTTGGTGGTACCCAGAGTTTGAGGACTTCTCCAGACATAATAGGGGATCTAAAGTATTCCATGAAAAGGCTCCTTAAACCATCACAGAGCTAAAACTAACGCTGACCTAGCAGGGCAGAGTCATAGGCTCATGAAGTCTACGCCACACTCTTGCTCTGCCTTCGGTTCAGTACAACTGAAAAAGTGGCTCATTTAATCACCCATTTGGTGGCGTTTTGCAAAATCAGATTTGAACAGTTGGAAATAAATTCTTTCTTAATCAAATTGCTGAGATTATCTAGTTTATCTTTCGTCGTCATAATGTTTCTCGATTTATGACTTTAACCTGGATACGGAGGTACCGATTACAATTTCCCATTACCACGATCTCTAATGTTTTGTCAAGCACAATTTACATCCATTCATTTTTATACCATTGGAATACTTAATAATCATTCACAGAACATGCTTTATAATATTGTCTTTTTCACTGCATTTTTTCTGTATCTTTCAGCATTGAAGTATAGTTTGCGTTACGCTACGATCCAGAAAAATTTACTCGAACAATTCAACGAAAGCGGGACAGAATGTGAACTCGTGGATCCACCGAACGAGAGCGGTACCGAAGAGGTCGTTACCGTCAACTTGACCAGTTTTGCTGTCGGGGTCAACTACTACGCAGCGCTCCGAACCCTCGGCCAAACAGGTCTTTGGTCCGAAACGTCCAACATAGTCTCTTTGCAGGAGACTACCTCTAATTATGACTGTAACGGTAATTCCGTTCATATTTACGTCTGCACCGCCATTGTGATCTTTGTCCTCTTACCCGGCGCCCTGTGTTACCTAAAATATGGCCGATCACGCGGTTGCGGTGCATGCTATCAACGCTATCACGCTGTACCGATGAAAACGTTTACATCATGACATAAACCGATTAGAACCTTCAAAATGCTTAACTCATATTATTTATTGTAAATAATTCTTCTCAGTGACTTTGCTGTTTTTACACTTTGGTAAGGTCCGCCCTTACATTTTTAATCATTCAACGGTGAAGAATGCATTTTCCCATGTAAATACTTTAAAAAATTTTTAATGTTCATATACGAGAAGGAGCCAAGCTAAAGATAAAACTAGGATTTATCAAAAAATGGAACGAGCCTTAACAAAACTGAAAACGTCGTTTCTCAATGTAGTCATTGCAATTGCGCCATCTACCTTGATGCAATTCCAGGAGGTACCTGGATTCCAGTAGAATAAAATGTTTTGTCTTGTCCTGATAACCACTCGTTCACCTTCTCATCTGTCTTGAATCGATGACCATCCACAGTTTCAGCGGTCAATTAGATGGTAAATATAAGGTGCCAGATCTGGTGAAGAAGGTGGCAGTACACCGAATTTCAGTTTCTCCAGACAAGCTATGGTGTTTCTAACGGGCGGGCTTGGTTTTGCAGGAACAGTCTCCTTGAGAGACCAGTCCCCATCAGATGTATCGAATACAGGCTTTACACTTATCTCCAGTAGCTTGCACTACTGACTGTATGCTCCTCCAGTCGATCAGCCAATTTGGAAGCTGTCGAGTACTCACTCGGGCAGGGTCAAAAGTACTCACCAGAGCCAAAAGCTACACAGTGGTGGTGAAATATTCAGACTCCTTATTACTGGTCTCATTTTATACGCACTTCCTAACTTCAGCTCGGCTCCTCCTCGTATGGTAGATATAAAATACGAGTGTTAACATCTAGGGTTGGATTTCCATCTACTCATATCTAAATACTCCACTTTAGATCGAAAGAAAGGCTTTCACATAATTTTTTTTATCTTTATAAAACACCAAAAAGCAGATTAAATAAAATTTATTATTTTTACTATGTTTATCCTCATAATTTTATTCCCTATCCTCAACTAAAATCATCAATAGATAAATACGGGATGTACAGTCGAGTGCAAAAAGGTTTTCACCTGCACCGTAGGAACAGAACTTACCGGATGTTGATCGGTTGTAAAATCAGGTACTTTTACTGAGAATCAAAGTAGATTAGAATGTACCTGTCCCTTCTGAATGAAAATAGGGTAGCAGGTATACGTTTGGAATGTGCTATTCACGTGCTCAACTATGACTTAAGTCTAAACCTTTATACACCCAACTGTACATACAATCCCTGGTACACTTCTAAAATTAGTTAGTAAAAATTATACCAGGTGTGAGCCAGGAACTTATTATATAAATTTTCAGTTTTTAAGAAATAAGTTAACACTGTTTTCATCTACTTCGAAGAAGTCTCCTGCCGCATTGATGCATTGGTTCCAGCGTGGATTTTCCATGCTTGGAAGCACCTTCAGTGTATCCTGAGTTATCCTTATATTTTTATCTGCAGTCTCAAATTTTTTCCCTTGAGCTCTATTTTGGAAACAAAAAATAAACGCAGAAGGCTAAGTAACATGAGTAAGGAGGGAGGGGGGTATAATAGTCGTGTTCAAGAAAATCAAAAATTGGCGTACAACGAGCGAAAAACGGGACGCGCAAGGCGTGTATTTTTGAATTTGAAACGAATTTTCAATGAAAGAATTTTATTTGCACTCCAAAACACAGTAGAATATTTTCTTCTTCCTCTTCCTCACTGTGGGTGTCCGAAATTTGCTCATTTAACTGATAATTCATATGATTTTGAGAAAATAATATTCCATAAAGAAGCGATCAGCGAGCTCACATTCTCCATATTGAATTACTGGTCGAATCACCAAGAATTCACTGAGATGTTCGAGACGTACGTGAATTCTCGAAGTCTCTCGTGTTTCACGGAGAATTCTCTGATTCTCGAGAAGTTACCAGTGGCTGTTACCCGAATGCACCCATTGTGATGTTGAATTTCTGTAATAGCACCACCCGAGGCCTACGAGAGAGAGGCCTTCAGCACCACCAGAACGACGTAATAATGTTTTATCTTTTCCATGTTCAGGCCTGGTAGTTTCTAGAAGGCCGCGGTGTAACCTGAAGCAAGCGATATCAATGATCAAAAATAGAAAGATAATTGAAAACAATAGATTAAATTTCCACTGGCGAATACATCAATCGCCACACTTGTACAATCCAAGTGCATCACTGCCAGTTGATATCGACTGATATGGTTCGTTGTGGGAGTGGGTTTCTATTATTGCATCAATGGAAAAGCAATGGAACGCGATGGTGGTCATTTTTCCTTTTTTGAAAGGTGTTGTTGATAATTGGCTAAAATAAAAAAAATTCTTTTACTACTGCACTTCATACAATAGCTGTTATTTCGACAAAATAATTAAAACCAACTTCCTTTTTGTTGAATTATCATTTCAGTAATATTTTTAATTCGATATCAACACGTCACCATTATGCAAGAGTTTTTTGTAAATTCATATCGACAATGGTCGGGTCTACAATCTAACCGGGATGGGCATTAGAGCGAGTAAAAATACGGCTTATCTTTGCAATTAAAAAACTAAAACAAATAGAGTAGGCTATTTAAATTAATATACACATTTAGAAAAAAAATGTTGTAGACAAAGCTTACAGAAACGAAAAACAAGAAAGAAAAATCTCTTTTCCAACTATTAAGAAATATCACCATACAACAAATTTTCATTTATTGTTTCTTCCTGTGTAATAAGTTTTATTTGCTTATTGTCTTTGAAACTACAAAATGGCTGTTACTACTGAAAATTTTGCTTTGGTTACATTTGGGTACAACGACTACCTTCTAGATCTTTTGTACATCATACGTAAGAACTGGTGAAGGATAAACTCAAAATCGAACGTCAATTTCAAAATTGTTCTAGTAAAACTGGAAATCTTGGTAATTTGAAAACATTCGGCAAAAAATATGTTTATGGTCTCGACATGCAGTACTATTTCTCCATTGTCATTATAGCAAATGCAACAAAGAAAAGATACGAGGTACCTTCAAATTTTTAAGGTCTTCTAATTTTAATAAGAAAAAGCATTGACGCTAAAAAGCTGAAACTCCCGTCACTTCTCAACAGTCACCCTCTAGCCGTAAACATTATTCAAAACTCTGACGCCTCAGGGCCGTACCCCGAAATTGGTCACCATGTCAACTAAATCTGTTACATGGGGGACGCCCCCCTCCACATGGGCCAGTCCCCCCTCAGCCCCCCCCCCCCCCGAAAAAAATTTCTGGGTACGGTTCTGGCCACAAATGCTTATTTAGGGTCTCTTTTGCAAGAGTGTAACGAATTTGAAAAGGCAAGAAGTCCTAAGTGTGAGGCAAGATGAATATAAAACATGAGAAATGACTTCATATTGGTTTAGCCTTTCTATGATTATGGTTTAGCTAAACAAATGAAGAACGAGGTCCGCCCGATGAGAGGTGCGTTAGTTCACTCTTGCATCAACAAATTTTTCACTGGACAAAACAGATCCTAATGAAGCATTCGTGGCGGCCATGGAATCATCAGTGTTAAGAAAATTGTGTACGGCTAGAGAAGATGACTATGTTAAGAAGTGGCTGCAGTTTGAGCTCGGAGGTCAGTGCTTTTTTTTCCTAAATAAATTAGAAGACTTTAGCACTTGAATTCACCTCATTTGGTTCTTATATCCAAGTTAACCAAATACTTTTTAAAACTTATGCAAACACCAAGAACGATGACGTTAGAGTACTTTTTAAAATAATCCACGTTGTATCAATCTTCAAAAGTATTAAACATAATTTTAAATGTCAAAAGTACAGTTCCGAGAATCCTATAAATGAAGATGATACTAATATTGGATTATATTTTGTATATTCGAGCATTATCCTGTAACAATCCTGGCTTTTCGCTTAAAAAATGCTTTCTGGCGAGCCATTGAATGTTCTAATATTTTTTATCATCAAGATCAACATTTTTTAAATTTCCATTCGTATCTCAGACTAGAAAATCAAAACGCTGTCAAAATGTCATAATTTTAGATATAAGCCTCCTCATAATCAAGCGCAGTCTTTTTATGATAAAACAAATCTGATAAATTGTAAAAGGATTTTATCTGTTTCTCCGAATCATATAGTCGAGTTTGCCTTTCTACGTCGAGGATTCAAAGGGAAGGAGCAAATGCGAGTCGAGTTCCTAGTAGATGGGTGAAAACAGACGGATTGACAGTAACAAAAATGAAAACTGAGAAGGTAGATGCGGTTTAAAATTAGTTCACTTGGAGTAGGGCTATTTCAATCCGAAGAATGCCTACGGTGAGCGCTCTCCTTGCCCTCGCCGTGTTCGCATTTCTCGGCGGTGGTGTCGTCCACTCGGCTAGCGTCGCTTCCATCAAAGACAACGGCTACGTCGACGTCGTCGTGGCCATTGCACCGCACATAAGCGAAAAGGACGGCCCCGACCTCATTTCGAAAATAAAGGTAAATATAAATGCACGCGACTACGTTTAATATTTTCTTTCAGATGATTAATATCTTCCTCAATGTCAACATTGTTCTACTAAAGAGAACAACTTAACCTTCTAGTCATGGGTTAGGAAAGAGTTCGGATATAAGCTAAAAACCAATTTTAATAAGAATTCCGATGAAATTTATTTCTATCGGGTTTATTTCAAGAGGTCGGGTGGTATTATAAATTGATATCGCTTCATCTGATATTGCTGCGACACAAGATTTCTTAAGCAATACTGTCTTTTCAAAGAAATTTTATCGATAATTATTCGACCTTTGGTTCTTATTGAGACTACGAAGTATCTGAGAAAAAGCATCGAAAGAGAACATCCATTTATTTCCAAGGTCTGCACAATATAATATCGCGGTTTGAAGAATTTTTGTTTCTCGTAGCAATCCAGTATTAAGATAAATGTTACATTGTTCCAGATTTTATGCGAGCCCTGGTGACACGGCACAGATCATTCGGTAGTCGATTTTCTCCAACACTCTTGTCGTTGAGTAAACGGCTGCAACAATCTGGTTTCGCAATTCAAGCAGATCCATCGATAGTAGTGGTACGTAAACAGGCTCTTCGAGGTCGGGAGAACGTGGCGGCCATGGCGGCGCTTTTACAGATGCACCCGTCGTCTGAAACTGGTTGTGCCATCGCCGGATGTTGTTGTTGGATGCAGGATTTGTTTCTAAATGTCGCCGGAGAGCCTGCTGGACAGTAACGAACAAATGCCAGCACCACCCAAAGATAAGCCCTGAGCGCAGAAACGTCATAAGTAGTCATCTTTAATCGCATTTCTACTAATAATAAGCCCTGTATGGAATTTCTGTGCGCAGGCCTTCTCTTTAGGTGGTGTTGCCAATGCACACTTCAAACTCCAGCACACAGAATGCTTTCTGCTGGGGAGTCACCATTTTCATCTCAGCGGCTTCGCGCGTGGTAATGAAGAGAAGAACAAGCTGGGCTTGCCTAAAATCTGTCCATGTCAGTTCTTCTTTTATCATATAACATTTGCCTCATACACCTAGCTTCGAGGAATAAAAAATTGCTCAAACTGCGGTAAATATTTGTGTATACACTTATAAAGTAACAAAAATTTCAAACTTATTGCGCATAGTATCCAAATGTTCCAATGGATAGAAAACCATGAGAAATTTTAAGAGCATCGAAAATGCAGGTGCTTTTCTCGAATATTTTGGACAACCTCAGCGGGGATAAGCTGCGCAGTCCTTTTTTAATCTTGAAAACGACCAGTCTAGGAATTAGTTAGACGAAATGAACAAAGAAGGACAAAGAAAGGTACATTCATTTCCAGCATTCCGAACTGTCTTCAGACCGCCCTCATTACATTGAAGAAATACCTCGACACACCTTTCGGCAGATTAATCGAGCACCTCTTTTCCTACAAATGACACAGGGATATTTTCTCTTTTAGGGATTCATTAAAGACTCTATGTTCTATCATCCTTACTTGCAAATAAGCTCGAATGACTTACGTTATGGCGTAAGAAACTGGCTACATAGGGATGCCTTATCAATAGGTAGTCACACTGCGTAATTCGGAAACTGTTGGTTGGAATTCGGTCAAATTTTAACGGTACACACAGTTTTTTGTACCCTGTTATTTTGCCAAAATTCATCATTCCAGAAGTTACAGAACTTGAGTTATTAACTTGTTGATCTTGGTGGCGGCATTTTTATTTCTCTTCATATCTCAGTTAGCGTTCAAATTTGGACCCACGTTCATATGAACTTTTTTGCATAGAACCCACACTACCTCCCCTCCATGTTTGTACAGACCGTTCAGATACACCCTGTATAGGACTCTTCAAAACCCTTTCTTGTAAAATCCTAAGAGATATCTCGCAAGTTTCTCAAAAGGAGAATATTACGCCAGAATCTGTGGATAAACATCGAACACCGGAATGAAAGATAGACCACTATTCCACATAAGGATTTTTAATTGGACGTCAATTAAAAATTCTTATGTGGAATAGTGGTCTATCCTTCGTTCCGGTATTCTCGCAAGTCTCTTTTATATCAGAGATGGCCAGGATTTAAATACAATATGCCCACTTTTTGGTTTCCTACGCATGAATAAAAGACCTTCAGTTACCCAATTCGAAAAAGGTTGGCCGTCCAGGTAATATTATTATCATTTTTTAGTACTTTCCGTTGTTATTAATTTGGTTGTGTCAGTGTCTTCTTGGTGATTCGGATGCTTAATGGCAACAATGTCGTGGGTGAAGATGACAATCGAGATCAATAGACCTAACCATAATAAGACTTATCCTACTTATGAAGTTATATAGATCTCTTTTAGGAAGATGAGTCACATTTTTGACGACAATTTGATACTAGCGCCCTTTGATCTTTGCTTTCCTTTGGCGCGTTTGCTTCGATTTATGCTGTATTCAAACCTCTCCTTTGTTTTTATTTCTCTTTAATCCCCCTCTGTTTCTGGCAATTCATGTTCAGAAAACAATCGACAAAGAATCAATGAGTTCGTGAAATGATTACCAAAGTCCTCCACTATCATTTTTTCATTTATCGACAAACTGCTCAAGTAATTTCCAGATTCGTAATGGACAAACTGCTCAAGTATCCCTCAGGAATAAGTAAAAATTTGTGTTAAATAAGGTGTTTGATTCTTCTAAGTTAACATTCTCCCTTTGGTTCCTAAAATATAATTAAATCCACCAATTTTGATACGTTAATAATGAGTAATAAACGTTTGCTGAAACAGTTCATTGCACGTAGTCGCAATAGCGACAATTCTACTGAAAATTCAGCTATAAATCAATTTTAAACCTGTCAAACGACAACTTTTTATTAAATGAATACTGGAGATAATGCTCCAACAGAAGATAAACAAGATGAGGAGGAATATATCTCGTCGCCTCTCCTGTATTTATTTATTATTTTGTTATGAATTTTCATCTGCTTTCCTTATAAAAAGGAGAAATTCCCAACCTTGTGAGCTCGGGTGTCTGCGCCATCATTGGCAATGATTATGGTAATGAGAATACACTCGTGGTCCCTGGTTCGAATCCAGATCGCGGAATTTTTCTTTTCGTCTTTCATTTTAACTTGTATAACAATTTCTTGCTTAGAATGTAATCTATAATGCGTGATTGCCTAGCACTGAGTTTTCGTTGAAGAGAACTAAACTTCTTTCGATGATTATGTGAAGCTGTTCATCATAAACGATATTGATGCTAAGCTAGAAAATGTAAGAAAGATTCAGACACTTAGCACTTGTAAATTCGAATTTTAATAATACGGGCGTGTAAATTACACTGTTGGAAGCAAAATAAAGAGAAAATGTTGCTGCGTTTAAATTATCTTCTAATATTTGTCGAATTACGCCTGCGAGATCTAAAATCTCGTCTAAAATCGTCTCGTCATGTTAAATACAGCAGAGACACGCGAGCATACTTCCTAAGTTTCTGCCTATGTATGATTTCGCAAAATCTTTTCTGTCTGCACGAAACAGACTTTGATTTATATACATGCACTAGTGACAGCAAAGTGCTAAACATGCTTGCGTAACGAATTTCTTCAAGTAATCGATAAATCAAGCATATCAACCGAGAAATAATTCTGAATTAGTTTTATATCTATCTACACGAGATAGGACTAAATATAATGAAAAGAAAATTGTAAAGCTACATATATTAGCTTCTGACCATTTATCATTAATCGTGTTATCCTAACATATAAATGAAAATGATACGAAATTCAATAAGGTTAAACCAAACGATGAGGAAACCATTTAACGAGCCGCCATCAAAAATGCTTAACATTCCGTTATAATGATAATCTTTTCTATCTAAAAGCAAACTATTTTTCCCACACGTAACAGATCAGTTATTTCCGCTGATTATTATTAATGTTTTGTTTTTTGTTTTGTTTTGTTTTGTTTTTTTTTGTTTTTTTTTTTTACAAAAGTGAAGATCACAACCATATCCTGTCGTAAAAATGTTTGAGTTTTGAAACACTGAACAAGCAAACGAAAATGCAATGCAAAAGCAACTCGAGAATACTATGGACTTGAACGTTTGTGTAAAAAGCTTCCGTAACTTTATTTTAAGTGATTTATCGAGAACCACTTCATGTATTATGACGTAGAATAAATGAATGCACGAATTAGAGATTCCATTTGAACTATTCAGAATCTGCATGAAAGAAATGTTGGATTGCTCAAAAATGCATGAAATTTAGCAACTGCAATCGACGAGTACCACTTCCCGAACCTTTAACATTGGGAAGACAATTTTAAGAAGGTTTCGCAAGGGTATTTTGACAGATATGAGCAAACTTAGTGTAAGCATAGCTAGTTAGGGTTTCCTCAATAATTTTTCGTAGAATAAACCAAATTTTTCATAAACTTAATAGCTCCTAACCTTATCGTCTAAGGTGGATTCTTATCGGATTCTCTTCGACGAAAATGCAATACCAAAAACACAATCAGTTACGCATTATAGAGCGTCAACGAAAAATTCCATTATTTTATGGTTTTTTACTTAACTCACAATTTCTGTTTTTTTTTCAAATCTTGTAATCAATTTTTCACCCACTTCCCGTGTTCAAACGGCTTCAAATTTGGCATATTGATTCACTCCCGGTGACAATATAATGCAGTATAAAAATCTTCAAAATTCGAATTCTTAAAAAGGATTAAAGCTGATTTTCATTTAATTTTCATCCCGGTTAGTGGAATAGATTACCTATTCAGGCTTTCTTCATTTTCACATATATGTAGAAAAACCATGAGTTAAAAATTGATTGCAAATCCAAGATCTGACAAATGATACCTTATTAAAAATATATAAATGTTTAAATTTAAAAATTTTAAACATACATTTTTATTTTAAAAGTGCACTTAAAAATTAAAAAATACTTTTTGGTGCTTTCTATTTAAATAGGAATTTAAAAAAGTAAAAAAAAAAAATAAAAAGACAAAATTGTGGTGGCACGCGTTCAATATTAAATTAAATGTTAAAATAGGAAAACCGTGCGCCGCCACATTTTTACCTTTTCTTTTAATTTTGTTAATTCTTATTTAAATGAGAGGTACCAAAAATTATCTTTTACTTTTTAGTGCACTTTTTAAAGTAAAAATGTGTGCTTAAAAAGATGTTTTTATATTTTTTATTTTAATTCGAAAAAAATGCCATTTGACAGGTTCAAAAGTGGGTTTATATCTAAATTAGCTAAGGCCTTCAATATAGTAATAGCTTAATCCTTGAAGAATTGAAGGCATTAGGAATTTCCCACTAAGAACTTGCTTAAATACCGAGGCGATTATTTGAGACATAGCTCCTCGTGGTCGTCCGTCCTTCTGATCCAGGAATATGCGACTGGTGTACACGATTACTGTGTGTTGATGAATAAACAAGAAATTAATCCTCCCGAGGAAGGTATAGGAAAGTAGCGGAACCCCTGAGATCATCTATTTTTACCCTTTTATCTCACTTTTTAACCCCCTCCCCAATTTTTAAATAGAAAAATTGATTTTCTCGAACGTAGTATTTAGAAAGTGTAAAAGACCTCTGTCTTCTTTTGTTTCTCATCATTTCCGATCGAATGATATATCAAATGCCATATGTTGCCATAGTTCTAAAGACCAAGTGACTGCCACTCCCACAACTCCGACCCCATTGGGACAATTTGGCCCAAACTTCATAGTAATGTAGATCTTGCTTAGAGGAATCTGCATACCGAATTTCACTCCTTGATATGCATAAATACACGTAGACCTTTTGGTCCCCTCTAATTTCAACCCCCGAAACTCCGACCCCAGTGGGCTAATCAAAACCAAATTAAATAGTGAAAGTGCACATGCCCATAGTAGGCTACATTCCAAATTTCAACCTTATACCTCAAAAAATGCAGAAATTATGAAGGGGACGGACGGACAGACGGACATTGTGAAACCAATAAGTACATAATGGCGTCACCAAGAGTAAATTGATTAAGAAAAAAGACAAAAACGAAGATAAGGTTACAAGATAATTTAATATTATTCAGACGTTAGAATACTTTAGTTGGATAGATTGCTTATGTCATAAACATCGACACAATAACAGCTTCAATTCTAAGATTCATATGGAAGAACGAGAGTGAGTTTGAAGAGGTGACAGGAAATTTGTAAGATTTGTAATGCATGCTTTTCTCTATGCAAAAGATGATATTTAAATCAAAAAAGTGTGTTTTGTTAGCAGTCTATTTAGAAAAGGAAGAAAAAGGCTTTAATTAAAAAACATTCTATCCCTTTAAAATATGCAACAGATCCTTTCCATGATTCAATTTAAGCGGTTTCCATTTACGCGCTGTTTTCATAGAACCAATTAATCGCGTAAATAGAGAGATTACTGTATTTAAATTAGATTTTGGGAAGATTAGAAAGAGTTTGAATTGAAATAAGCAAGCCTTTTAAATTAAGATTAATTTGTACCAACTTTTGAAAAGGCCGGCCAGGTGGCCGAGAGGGCTAGGGCGTAGGCTTTCTAGTTCTCGAGTCCGCCTGGCCGTGGATTCGAATCCCGCCGTGGGCATGGATGTTTGTGTTTGTCCCGGGCTGCGTACAGATATAACTTGTGTAAAAGGCGCAAAATGACCTTAGTAGTCGACGCCAAAATTTCTAGAAACCCCCCCAACTTTTGAAAGATTCTTGAGGAATTTCTCTATTATGAATGCAAATTTGCTAAATGGTAAAAGAAACCCAGCAATTGCTAATTCCTTTCGCCCATCGCTATTGCCTTTTTTTCTTTTTGTAGGATCTGTTTACCGAGGGCTCCGTGGCCCTGTACAACGCAACAAGGCAAAGGGCGTACTTCAAAGAAGTCTCTATTCTCGTGCCGGATGGATGGACAGACGGCAACTACACAACGGCATCGTTCGAGAATTTCAACGACGCCGATGTCCGAATTGATGACCCTAACCCAACCTACGGCAACGGGCCTTACACTTTGCAGCCCCTCCCTTGCGGTTCGCCAGGCCAGTACATCCATCTGACGCCAGACTATCTTCGTGATTTGCATGGCAAGTCCGAGAAAGAGTTTGGTCATCCAGGTAAGTAGAAGTTGAATCTAAGCCTGTATTCCTGCATTTAAAAGCCTCGTTGTTTTACCATTTATGTTTTAAGTACGGTCCGTTTGTAAATATCTTTGGCAATCTTGCACGCTCGTAGTAATGCTTCTTGACAAACAAAATAAATAAAAGTGCATTTTTAATCGCGATTATTAATAAGGAATGAAAAAAAAAACCGTTGTGCAGAGTTTGAAGAAAATTTCCCCAGCCGGAACTTGAATCAACAACACGCAAGAAGTTAGGGATACTGAATGCACGCTTTACCATTGCGCTACCGCTGCTGCTGACAAATAATGTGGGCACAGCGTACACAAGGGGCGCAATTTCAGGTGCCCAAATTCCTGGTCAATTATCTCGCGAATGGCTGAATAGTGCGCGCTACGGCTCTACACACATACACAGGTAAGGACCCTCAACGTATACGCCAAGTCCCACTTGAATCCGTTTCTCCAACGCCGTAGCCTCTCCTTGTCAGATTCCCACTAGGAACCGCATTGAACAATGTGGATTCGTTTGGCTTGAATCTGGCTCCAGCCCGACGTTTTTTTCCTGTCGATTCCGAAGCCTTCCTACGATTCTCTGCCTTCGAATCTTTCTACGCACATCCGCCTTTTTCTAGCTCTGCGCATCTCCCCGCCTCTTTCTGATGATGATGTGAATAGATGTATCTCGATCTGTGACGTCAAATTCTGTCTCTCGAATTTTTATCACCCAAATCCCGTGATAATTTATGCTCGAATTTTCCAGCAATCGGCAGACGCCGTTTATAGCTGTGGTGTTATTGTGTATGTTTCGCCCTGTCTCACTGAAATATTTAGGATTATTGAGGCGAAATAAGTGTCTACGGCAAAATACAGTCGGTATCCGTCTTTTAACAGCAAGAAATTTGACAAAAGCGGTCATTCATCGCCATATCAGTAAGGACCTAATGTAATGGATTCCGCAAAGTCACGTTCCTCTGTTCAAACAAGCTCTAATCAGATCTTTTGGTTGGGAACAACTTGACCACCTATTCCGGTACCTTAAGGAGTTCGTCATGAGCGACGATGAGGACGTGAAAACAGGGTGGCTTGTTCCTGAGACTTCTATGAAGTGGGGATGCAGAAGCTCATGACAATTGAGCGCTATGACAAATGTTTAAATAAACTTGGAAACTATGTAAAAAAAAAAATAGTTAAAAGTATATATATAATCTCGTAGAGAATAAATCTTGAAATATATATATATAGTAGTTATGTTTTTATTACAAAACGGACCTTACTTTAAAAATACCCTTCGTACTTCATTTATGGACATCATAAATTTGTTATTGTTTTATGACTAGGAAAGACGTTGGTTCACGAGTGGGCCCATTTGCGTTACGGAATCTTTGATGAATACGGGTATTTTAATAACACCCAATATCCACTCGTCTATGTCGCGGATAATCAATTACCAGTCCCGAATGCTTGCACCAATGAAAAACTTCTAGGAGTCTTCCAGTAAGTTTTAAATGTAATGTCCTTCAGCATAACAAGAAAAGGACTTTGAACTTAATGTCCTCTAAATTATTTAATAGATATCAAAGCAGAAAAAATATACTATATATTCAAGTCTGTCCCAATATCAACTGAGAGTGACGTCACAGTGAAGTGGTTATAATTCGTCCGAATGAGAATGTTTTCCTGTATAAAAAGTATGAAATCATATTTCATAATTTTCTCCTCGATATAATAGAAAATTCGAGAGTAGAAAAACCATCATTCCGTGACGTCACCCAACTAAAAGGGACAACCTCTTGCATATTTATTTTTGTTCTTTTTCCGGTGTAAAACTTTAACAACTTGATAGAAAAGCAAAAATCCTTTTTAGTAACAATAGTAATAATTTTTATTATTGCTTCTTCGCAGGGACATTGCTTATGGCCCGTGCAATTACGTGAACGGTTATCCGGATGATAGGTGCACTTTTAAGCCAAACCTAAAGAAGAACACCGCTACCTCCTCCTTAGGATCGTTCTACTTTTTACCACAAGTAAATTAAATAGACCCAACGCTCACTGTCCGTTTATAATTTCATTCCTTGCATTGTTTTTATTATTTCTACAGTGTTACTAATCTGTGCATTACCTGTTTAGGTTGCAACATTTTGTGATGACACAGCCGAGCACCGACACAACCCCAAGGCTCCCAATAAGCACAACGCTCTGTGCAAAGGCCAAAGTGCTTGGGCAGTGATCATGAACCACGAGGACTTCAAAAACGACAACAACAAGTAATAACCTTACTATTTCCACTTCTGTAAAATATCAAGCTGCGATTTCATATACAAGAAATATTTTCCCCAAGAAAGTGAATTTGGTAAAATCCATTGTGTTCAGCAAGTTATTCAGAGATCACCTAATGTCATCACTGCCGATAGCACTCAAGTAGAGCAAAGCCCTGAGCTCTTGGATTAGCATACTTTAAAGAAATCTCCCCAATGCAGCAATGTTGCGTCTCTCAAACCTCATTCACTGAAATAAATTCGGTATGATTCAAAAAACACTTTGATTAAAAAAAAAAATCCTGTCTCTATATTTATGGCATTCATGGGTGAAATAGCGATAGCAGAAATGTGCGACTTTGCAGGGATTCTATGTGGAGAGGGATTGGTTATCCCATCAAATTTGGTTGCCGTACGATCATGCCTTCTATGCAATTGTGTGAACTTTATGACCGCCCCTCGTATTAATTTGTAATCGTGACCCCTCTCGATCTTGGGGGACTCATGCTTGGCAAAATGATGTGCAGATCCACTTAATTCAATTTAACTTCACTTAATAACTTATCACATAATGGAATGGACTCTTTAATTTAAAAAAACTCTACTTTTCACAGACCAATCGAACGATCAGACCTGACACCCAAATTCAAGCTTATTCAAAAAGGAGATGCAACTTTATGTCTGGCGTTGGATGTTTCAGGAAGCATGAATGATCAGGTATTTATATCGCTCATAAGTCAGAATAAAGATACCATACTCAACATCAGAATATAAATTATCATAACTTATGCTTTGTTGAATTAGACTGAGTTCTATAGTAGGTTGTTTTCGAGACCGTCCTGGCTGAGTTGGATGTTTAATAGAATGATAATGTTTTAATGCTGGACATCATTCTACAAAAAACGTGATGCAAAAAAACGACACCAAAAAGCGTTACGGAAACAGTTTTGCACGTTTAAGCTTTGTTGGGGCCAGTTTGAACCAATACCACCTAGACAGAAGGCCTGCGGACAGAAATTGTATGCATTGTTACATCATCATCAAAGGGGTAAATTTAGGGCTTATTATTGGATGTCGGCTACGAGATGAGGCAAATTTAAGGCTTATTATTGGTAGAAATATGAATAACAATGCCCTATCTCGTAGCCCAAGAGAAAGACAAGCCCTGGCGCACAAAAATCACCTGACCATCTTAGTCCAAGCAACAATCTAATCTTCATTGTTTTAGACAAACGAAATATTGCTGATTGTTAAAATCCAAGATGGGAACAATGAGGGTTACATTGTTACTGGACTAACATGATCAAGTGACTTTTACTCGCCAGGACCTGTCTTTCTAGTGGGCTACGGCAATACCTCCTAAAAAGAAAGTCTGTGCACTGAAAATTCATGCATTGTTACATCATCATAAAAAGGCATTGTCAATCGTATTTCTACCAATAATAAGCCCTAAATTATGACTTTTTATGATCATGTAACAATTTAGGAATTATCAGTGCACAGGCTTTCTTACCAGGAGGTGTTGGCTACGGCCCTATCTCGAGGCCAACGCATTTAAATGAAACGCATATATATTATAGTTCCTATCTAAAGTGCGAATCTCTTATCTTGGTGGCTATTTGCATTCGATTCCGATAATTCAGGCTTCATTGTATTATCTTTTCCGTCATTTTGTTCTAGAAGATGTTGAAGTACGAGGATTGTCAATAGAAACATGTTGGACTGGCAGCCGCAAAGTTATTGCCTAGACAACAGAAAGCAGTGTTTATATGCATTGTGTAAGTACTTGTGCTGCGTCTGTCCCACATATTTACTGTTTGCTTCTTTCTAAGTGTTGTGATTAAGCTGGAAGATGGCATTCATGGTGGACAATCAGTCCAAGGATACTTTGCTGCGGCTGTTGGCTCTGAAGGGCGTAAGGCAATGGAAATTTTTACAAGAATAAAAGCTGCATATGGCGTCTATAATTATTCTCCTACAGCAACGGCTGAATGGTGCAAGAAATTTCGACAAGGAAGGGAATTCACAAAAGATTTGGTCCGTCCAGGAGAGATGAAAATGTGAGACAGTTGGAAATTGCTTTACATTCTTAGATCATCCACCTTACAGTCCCGACTTGTCCTCGTGCGATTTCTATGTTTTTGGCCCTCTAAAACAATCACTAAAATAATGGCGGTTCAATTCCGAAGTTGACGTAGAGTTTGCTGTTACCCAATGGTTCTTCCAACAATCGCAGGAATTTTACCAGATGGTAATCAACCATAATAGCGCTCCACTGGGACTCCTGTCTTCATCTTCATGGAGATTTCTTTTAAATTCTTTGAATAAAAATTACTTCCCAGCTTCTAAACATGTTTCTATTAAACAATACTCGTATTTCCTGGCAGTCTTCACGGGCTTGATATCTGTCTCCTGAACGAGGCATTTGATCCTCCAAGGTCAACATACAATATATTTGGTAGGAGGATGTGGAGGAAACAAATAAACATTTCTTTTCTTTTTTTGGTATATCTTCAATCTCTTAAAATTATTTTATAGTTTCTTAAATAGTTTATTTCTTTTATAATTTCTTAAATTTAGAAAACATTTGATTTTTTCCCAATCCAGGACAAAATTGGTATGTTAAAAGCAGCCGTTAAGAGGCTGGTCCTTTACGACATTCCTCAACATACAGCCGTAGGATTCGCCAAATTCTCCACTGGAGCCAACGGAATAAAGGCGATTACAAAATTCAATAACGGCACTAAACGTTGGGCAATATACCAAGACGTGAAACGCCAACTCAAACCACATGGCACAACATGCATAGCGTGTGGCATAGAAGTATGCATTAAGGTAAGCACACTTCCATAGTAATATGGGTGAAAGAAAACGTAGGAGATTGTATCAAAAAGTTCCCGGATTAGCTCTGCAGTGCGCTAACGGATGACAGCACAGGGCTTCACGTGTAGTAATAGTAAACTGTAACCAGAGTTACCAACTCTTAGCCGACATTCCGCTAAATTTTAACGGATTTAACATCTGAATTATGAATTCAAATTCATTAGTACACATGAAACCAGCAGATTTTTAGCTATAATATTGAAAAAGTAGTGTGCCAAGTGAGATCATTGTTAAATTGGTGTTTTTGTGATCACGTGCATATGCTAACCTGCAATTACTTAATAAAATCTGGAATATCATCGAGATTTCATCAAGAGAGTTTTGCTGCGACGTTCTAGGGCGTTTGAAAGGGAACGTTCGGCGAAAGCGATCGGATCTGCGGCGATGCGAAAAACTGGATTCTCCACAAGGACATGCACCCTCTCACTCATTCGTGACCTTCTCGCCAAGTACATGTTATCGCCTCCGGAGCTGGCCTACTCGCTGGATTTAGCTTTTCCTTTTCCCTAAGATGAAGACCCAGCTGAAAGGTCGGCGTTATAACACATTGCTGGTGGTGCTCGGCTCGCTTACAAAAGATGACTTCGAAGCTGCATTCCAAATGCGGCAGAAACTACTATTAATCTAATTACTATTGCACTGCTGTGCAAAATGACCATTTCGAAGGGGATAGTGTTCTAACTCATATAACTAAGCACTTTTTTTTTTTTAAAGAGAGCTAGTCCGGAACTTTTTGATGCTACTACATAAAAAAGGAACTACATATATACTTAAAATTTCCTTCAGTGCTTAAAAGTTTTACCCCAAGTAATATCTCAATCACCCCTTTTCCTATACACATTCCTAGATTCTCTTCTTCAAGCTAGTCGTGCTACATCATCTCCTATTTTGCCGTCGGCAGGTGGCACGAGCTCGCTTGGTGGATATTAAAAGTGGAATATTTAATAAAATGGGTAAAATGAACGATTGATCAGAACTCCAAAGGGGGATGATCATTGGCTTTCTTCACCAATAATGACTTTAGAAATGATCATTGACTATGTAGTTCCCTATAGATTCCACACAAGGTTGTTTCTTTTCCTCATTTTTGGTGGCACGAATTTTACTGCAGTCTTTGTCGTGTTTGGTTATTCGCACAAAATCCGCTCGCACGTGCCATACCAAACTTCGGAAGTCTTGCATGATCCGCCTACCAACTTTCATATTCGCATCCCATTCTTTGGTAACATTTTCTGGTCTGATGCCGGTTGAATGCATCCTGAATGATCAACATTATCAATGTTCGGCCGCTGAGTCATACACTCCTATTTGAAGCGTGCCAGGGTATCCATGGCTTTCTTCGTGATGTGTGGTCATGCGTTGTCGTGGTTTAGAATGACCCCGCGAGACAGGAAGCCTGGCCGTTTGTTCTTGATCAACATTAAAAGTGAGCCCGTGCGGAGCGAACTCATACAGAACTGGGCATTGATGATCGAAGAAGACTGTCAGCAGGACTTTGCCTGCACTTGGCCACTTCGGGACGAAATCAGGCAGACCGTACTCTAACTTTTAACTCACTCGGACAGTTCTTCTCATCAACACACTCATTCGGCAGTGAACTTCGACTGCCAACTGCTTTTCCCGCCGTCAAAAACCGAATGACTGCTCATTGTTCTGGATGTCTCCATCTTGCACGCTTCGAGCGTTCACTGCTAACCAGGCCAATAGCAATGGCGCTGCTCCCAATTGTTGCGCGCGCCCCATCGCTCATGATAGGTCTACTAACCTACCTGCTCGCTGCTACATACAACAGGCTGTTCGTTTACATTTGTGTGACATTCATATTACTGCAGCTGTTTTCCCAGGTTTAAGAAGAAAGTGACACGTTGTTCTCAAACAACGCAAAATCGCAACATAAATCAAACAACAGTGGAAAAGAGTTCACTAAAAAAAATGAAATGCTATCTAATGGCATTTGGTATACTTGTTCGCACGCGCCATACATATTTTAGAAAGCACTGGATAGCACTTTATATCTTGCAATTCCTTTGTTCTGTATCTTTCGCTCAAACACAAGCAACTTCGATTTCACAACAGCTATACCTTCTTTCACATATACACACGTCTTTCCACCTCGAAATTCTTCTTATAACCTCCCAAATACAACTGCACGTGAATGACTTTAAGAATTTTCTTTCCATCGTAGATGTTAAAACACTACAGAAATAACTCTACTGGAGGAATCGTCGTAGTTGTGACGGACGGTCTTGAAAACACAAAAACGAATTTAACGCTCAAGAATACCAAAAAGGAAATCCTAGAATCCGAAGTGCGTTTGATGAGTATCGCATTCGGTGATGAAGCGGACCCGGCACTCGGAACACTAGCAAAGGAGACCGGGGGCACGGCTTTCTACGTACCCGTGAACGCGAACATGGACTCTATGGGAAACATCTTCCACGAAGTCACTGTCGAACAGTCTACAGATTCTAAGGACGTTGCCATTAAAGTATGGTCTTGATTTCACTAAGCACCCATATTCCCTTTTTCAATCATTAATAAATAAAAAAAACTAATCAAGTCTTTTCCATATCCTGCAGGTTCATCAAAAAACCTACAGCGACGACAAGCTCTCGATCTCCGGCGATTTTGTCATCGACTCGTCCATTGGCAATGAGACAATTGTCTTGGTAACTCACAAACAAAAATCGTCCGCCACAGACTTTAACATGAAAGATATAATCATCACCAACGTATCATCAATTTTGGCACATTTACTGAACAGAGTGCCCGAGATTTCCGACAATGATATCAGCGTGTTCAAATTTGACAGCCTTCCGGTAGGTCCAAATTAATTACATACAGTCCATTTAACAGCAAATATCACCGTAGTAGAAAAGCACTTTCAAGGTTTAGAAAGTTCTTCTTGAAAACGTTCTACACAATCAGAGTTTTGTAATAATTCTTGCGACTTGTCGACAAACTTTCTGCCAAAATTTGCAGAGTGAACAATCGCTCCTTCGTACTCAAACAACCTACTTGTAGATTTGCTTCCAATAGGGCAATGAAGCAAATCAAGCGCCTTTTTTCAAAGCCAAATCCATTATTAAGTACAGAAGAATCAATGATAGTATTGGTTTAGCTATTTTTGTCCAGATCATGTGTGCATAGTAAGATAGTGTTAACTTGAGGGAGTCTTAAATTTAAAAAAAGAATCATTGAAATAAATCTTAAATGTTCGGTCGATGCGTTAAATGAAATCCCCGGAGCATGGGTGATTCTGTTCCTACGGTGGAACGGACTCGCCCACATGTGTGGAGTTATTAAGTCACTTACTTCCTACTATATAGATGAATAGCAGATGTGTAAAGAATAAATTTCAGCCTCGCCTTGTTCGGGCGCACGTTGCTTGCAAAGTAAACATGGAGAATGGTGATTTGAGAACCATCCTCTTCCTGTATGAATTTAAACTGGGCAGAAAATTAACAAAGTATTTGGAGAGATCCTAGTCAACGAAAGAACAGTTCGCCGATGGTTGGCGAAGTTTCGAAACGGAGATAAGGACCTGCAGAACAAGGCACATGGTCACCGACCTGTTGCAGTTTCTGCCGCTATTCTGTTAAGTGCAGACCCGCAAAAACGTGTCATGAGATAACAGCAGAGATGGACACGACAACGTGTCGCACACGACAGTTGCAAGTTCAAAAAATGGACATGCTTTCAAATCCAAGCAAAACTCTCTCCGTTTTGGTTTATTCTCAAACTGTTTCACCTATCTTGTAACATTGTGAGATGCTTCTTTCGCAAATTTGTAACGGAAGCGTTTGAACAACGGTTACCGATGAAGTTTTTGCGCATCTTCTCTCGCTTATACCGTCATTTTGAATAACAGTGCTTCTAGAGAAATTTTGGAAATGGCGGAGTTTTCAGTGTTGCCAAATGAAACTTGGAGAGTCATGCTATTTCGGTTTTAGTGAAATAAATTCGTTAATAGCTTTCTTTGATATATTTTCTTTTTGTATCATTCATTCTGAATTATCTTATTTTTATGTTTAATGGTTATTTTTTTTTCCTTGCAGGCAGGCAAATATAACTACGAAATCACCAAATTCAACGAAAGAAAAGAAGAACCTGTGATCGTGTCCGTGACATCCAAAGTGAGAACGAGTGGAGTAAAGCCAATCACAACCCGCTGCTGGGTTCACGAAGACAAAGTACGTAGTCTTTATTAAGTCGTGTACACATCGATAATTTCTGGTCACGTTTCTTAAAAATTGTTACCATTTCATGGTAAACTAAAGCCAAACGCGGTTATACGCGATTTTAAATTTGCATAGCTTGAATGGAAGGTTTTGAATGGAAGATTTTAAATTTGCATAGCTTGAATGAAAGTTTTGTATTATGCTTTATATTGTATTTTATTTGATTGGTTCCTGTATCTTATATATTCGTCGTCTCTCTTGTTGATAATCACTCACTGTTGAAGGAAACTTGGTTTCCGAAATGTACATCTGAGTCAATAAAAAATTATCATGTGGATTAGTGTTTTCAGTGTTCCTTTAATTAGTATGGAAGGTTTCTTGTTCCTAATTGTAAAATTCATTTTTGTATTTGCATCTTCTCACAGGTCATCGGAGAAGTTAATTCACCCGCTCGTTACATAATTTACGCTGAAGTCAAGCAAGGAAATTATCCCGTAATAAATGCCAACGTCACAGCCACAATCGGCAGGCCTAACAATAATCCACCAGTCGCTCTTTCTTTATTGGATCAAGGAAATGGAGGTAAGTTTATAAAACGTTCCAAGGGTTCTCGAATAGTCTTGTATATGCTTCACTATTATCTATTTTATAAACTTAACTAGAAATTTAGCATTATTACAATCATACTTATAACACTTCGAAACTATAATATACTGGCGTTCAAAATTAAATTAACAAACACAAAATAAACGCTGTCTCAAATAAACAAAGAACTTTATCGAAATTTGGAAAGAAGGTTTCTAAGTAACATTAATCCTAAAAATCCAATCAGAACTTGTGTAGTGCGAATAGAAAAATGTAAACATGCACCATTTAGCCTCCGAACAAGTAGTATTCAGAAATGTTGGTGAACATTGAATATTTCAGTGTAATACCGCTAGAATGTGTCTTGAAAGGAAATTAATCCCTTCCTCCATACAAATTTTTAAGGTGGAGGGCAGATTGGAAACAGGCTAATCTCAAGCCCAGGTGCAAGGTGACCTAATGTTTCCAGAAATATGATCTACAACCTCTGGAGACAATTTCAAGAAACGGAACAATAACCAAAAGACCAGGGAAAATCCAATAAGAACCACAAATACAGAAAGGAAACTCAACAACGAAGCAGATCTCTTTGGATCCCTCAGCTGCTATGGGAATCACAATATCTAAATGAAGTTTTTAGAGATGACTTCATCAGAAACGCCTGTTTTCTGCATCCCATTCATCCTTTCGCAAAGAAGTGACCGTATTAAGTGGGACAAACAGCATCAGCCCTTGATCTAAATCCAATGGGCATGTTCAGTTTAACACAGTTTCTGCACTTGATCTCTTAAAAATGTGAGGCGGCATGATGTTGGAAAGACGATACACTGCGGCTGGTCGACATTTTAGGAACATCTTAAAGCTCTATGTCGGAAGACCAAAAGTCACTTTTACGGACGATAATGCTCATTCACATAGGGTTATTCCAGAGCTCCTATAGAAGAAGGGTCTTTCTGGAATGCTCTGGGATAGATGCGTCATGTTCTCCTAGAACCTTACAAACCATCAAGAAAGGCCTTAGTGGAGAAGTGGGATTTATTTCCCCAAAATTTTCTAAATCAATAAACCATTATATACAGCATGAGGGTCCGTTGTAAGGGCTGCATAACTAATAGAGGTGATCGTACAAAGGGAAGTCACGACTGGTTTAGAGAGCAGCCCAAAGAATTTTGCTGCTGGTTTTAGGGGCTTGTGAAACAATGGGACAAATGCCTCAATGTATGGGTTGGTTATGCCTCTTATTTGTTTCATTTCTACATCCATTTATAACTTACTTATTGAGTTACCCTCGTACATAATATGTATTATTATGTTAATATATTAACTTAATATTAATATTATGTTATGCATTATTAAAAATATAGCAAATTTATCAAAAAATTTATAATTATCAAAAATACATATATTATTTTTTAAATAAATTTTTCCGCCCATTTAGCACCAGATATAACCCGCAACGACGGCATCTACTCCCGTTACTTCACCCAAATGTCAGGAAAAGGTCGCTACTCGGTGGAGGCCCACGTCGTGAGCGATGAGTCCACGTCAACACTCCAAGCAGGATTCCAAGCGTCGGGTTCGATGCCCATTGCTAATGGGGGTACGTATGCATTTTTTATGTTCAACTAGGCCTATAAATTCTTCAATTCTGGCATTTACAGCGATTATCATTTAAAATTCTATGTTGTGCATTAGTTCGTCCAATTTTAGAATGTGCCTCTATAATCTGGTCTCTCCCCATTATGTTAAATACAGGGTGATTATAAAGTCACTATACATTTTGGTGAAAAATCCGTTTTATTGGAACAATTCCAGTATGCATCAACCAGATATCATACCAGATATCATTTCAGTGTGTCCCTCTTGCACATCCCGGCACAGTCCCAGCATTCCACTGTGGCCCGGAAAACATTGCGCAACATCGCCGGTGTAATGTCCTCCACCGCGGCTGTAATCCGTTGTTTCATCTGTGCAATGGTGTGTAATCTTGATCTGGTACACTTTGGACTTGATAATACCCGACGCAAAGAAATTCATGGGGGTCAAATCTAGGGACTGTGAAGCTCACAGTCTTGGCGAGCCCCGACCAATCCATCTGCCTGGGAATGCGCGATTCAGGTAATCCCGGACGACATTAGCAAAATGGGGGTGGTGCGCCATCCTGTTGGAACACAACGGTATCCAAAATCCCATCATCTCCCACTGTGGCTCCAGGAATTGATCCAACATGTCGAGGTACACGAAACCATTGATAGTCCCCTCGGCAAACATGAAGGCCCATAGACTTTGACCGTGTTACCCCCAGCCACACATTCACTTTGGGTGTGTTTGGATGTGCAAATAAATGAAATTCGTTAATGATTTCACCGAAATGTATAGTGACTTTATAATCACCCTATATATTGATGCAGTTGAAAGAGTTCAGAGAAGATTTCTTCGCATGATTATTAGAAAACTGGGTAATTTTTCCTTCAATACAGATTATGTCCATCTTCATAAACTTTTAAACATTGAAACTCTGGCCGATAGAAGAATACGTTCAGACCTACTCTTTCTTTTTGACTTACTGAATTCCACTGTTGACTGTCCTAATTTACTAGAACTGATTCCTATCTGTATCTCTAACTACATTACTAGGAATACAGTGCCCTTCCTGGTTCAGAAATCAGTGTCGACCAATAATTATGTCTATAACTCACCAATTAGACGCCTCCTCAGGAGCGCTAATTCCTATTTGGCTAATTTTGACATTTTTCATGACAACAGATAAAAACTCAAAAAATTAATCTCTTCACTTCTCCTACTGATAATGAATTATTATTATATTATATATTATATTAATTATATTAGCTTATTGATTGTTTTTAATTTATTTCGATAGTGATTTCATTGCTTTATTTATATCATTACCTTTTCATTTTTCTTTATTTTTGTTTTGTATTTATGATTATACAGGCCCGTAGTCAGGTGGGGGTCGAGGGGGCTCGACGACCAACCCAATATAAAAAAAGGTCCGCCTCCCAAATATGGAAAAAGGTCCGACTCAGTGGAATTTTTGAAAAAAGGTCCGGAATTTTTGAAAATCTACCCCCCCCCCCCCAAGATAACGTCCTGGCTACGGCCCTGTTATATTTAATATTTCTTTTGTAAATGGGTATTACCGTCAATAAATAAATAAATAAATAAATAAATAAATAAATAAGTTAAAGCCGTGAATTATAAAACTCAATCTGTGAATTGGAAAAGTCTTCTAAAGAAACTCAAATAGGACCATGCCCAGAAGATGGGAACACATCGTATTTTCTTTATAAAGGGAATGCAATTTTATAGAGCAAAATTACAGAGACTAGCAAACTAAATGAATAATGAGGATTCCTTTATCCAATTGTGTCATTTAAATAGCGCTTGTACAATTATATTTTGAATAAATTGCTGAGATATTTGAATGCTTTTCGTACACTTCGCAGCTGTTAGTCTTGACGTCTCTGACAAACAGCTCGACAGCCTCGGTCGAAAATAACTGAATTCAACGGAAAAGGAGCGCCTGAAAATACAGGATTACATACGCAGAAATTTGTGTCGAGTGCAAATCTTCTATTCTTTAAAATAGAAAGACAATTTGAAAACGTTATCGAAGGCGTACTTCAACAGATATCAGAAAATAAATGAAAACGTAGCATCGTTTTTGTCTTCAACCGTGTAAGCCTGAGCTTTATTAACTTAAATACACGTATGATTAATATTCGACTTATAGCCTAAGCAACCAAGTCTGAATATTTTTGTACACTTGTCTTTATGGCAAACAGCTCGACACGGGTGAAAAAGAATTTAGTTTTCTTCAACGAAAACTCAGCGCCAAAAAAGGCGTTCATGCATTATAAACATTTTTAGGAAAAAATTCATTATTTTTATTATCATCATCATCATCTTCTTCTTCTTCAACGTTTATCAATCCACTGCCTGATGTATAGGGTGAGTTAAAAGTCGCAGTACACCCTGTTTTTTCGAAAACCTTGCAGGAATTGGAAAATCTGAATATTCCAGTAAGGTATGGGTGAGGAGGTCTATCTTTTACGATATGTACCGAACATGGCCGCACGATATCTAATGTGTTGAACCATAGCTTTTGAACCATAACTGCTTCTTCAAATCTGTTTACAGGAATGAAATTGTCAGAAAATGCTGATGCTATTTGATATATCACACGACCCCCTTTCCATTTAAAAAATTGACTTAGATTCAAGATGGCCGATTTCAAGATGGCGGCCATGTTCGGTACATACCGTAAAAGGTAAACCACCTCACCCATAACTTACTGGAATATTCAGATTTCCCAATTCCTGCAAGGTTTTCGAAAAAAGTGTGTACTGCGACTTTTGACTCACCCTATAGATCTCCTCTAAACTTTTCCAGGGGTATCAATGGTGACTTTCTAAAATATTTCATGATATAATGAATAACCCTGTATATTTAGGCCTATATTGTTTTATTTAAATAATTTTATCATAATTGTTACTTTTTTCTATTTTTATAATCTTTGGAAATAGATGGACATAGAAAGGAAAAATCCGCGACCAGGAATCATGAACATCCCACTTACGGGTCTAACCAATTAAGCTTTCGCGGATATTTTTCCTTTCTGTTTCCATCTACACTTGCGGACAAATAAACCGAGCCACCTGCAAAACTTTAAAGTTCAACTTCAGTTTTATCAAAATGTACGACGGAAGGTTTATAAACAGTGGTATCGTTAGATAGGTACTTGTATAATCGTTATATTGACGATATATTTTATGGTTAAAGACCTTTATTTAAGGAGTAAGTGCCTCACAAATGAAAAGTTATAAACAAATCGTAGTGAAGATATTGAAGTTTTTAATTAACAAACTCGAAAAGAAAACAATACAAAACAGCTTGTTAGTAACTTGTATCGCCTCCTTTGGCTTGGATAACTGCTTGCATCCTTGTACCCATCGATCTGATTACCCTATAAGTGATGTTGTTCCATCCTTCCTCTATTGCAATTCTTAACTCTGCTGGGGTTGAAGGAGCAAAAAGCCTAGCCCAAACACTGGTTTTATATGTGTTTCATATATTTTGATAAAACTGAAATTGTACTTAAAAGTTGCAGTTAGCTCGGTTTATTTGTCCGCCAGTGTATTTTCCAACTACTGAATACAGCAATATATCTCAATATATCTTAATTTTTTATTTGAATCGTGCTCTTCATCCTCTTTAGTTTTTTAGTAAGTAATTGTTTTGTTTTATGCAAGAATGGGATCCATTTCTTACACTACACTCTCTAAAAAGAAATAAAAAAAAACTTCAATTCATTTCTGTGAACGGGAAGAAAATAGCCCTCTTCACTTATCATTTATATTTTTCCCTCCTCTACATTCCAGGCTATCAGAAGGATCTCGTAATCGAGGTGCAGAAAACGGAACCGTTCGAACGTCTTGCCTACGCCAACGAACTTCACTTAACCGAAGAAGTCGACGTTCAATTGTCTCCCCCGAGCAGAGTTACCGACCTGCAGGTGGTCAATATAACGGTCACGGAGAATTCAACGATGGCGGTGACGCTCACGTGGACGGCACCTGGAGAAGATTTAGATTTCGGAAAAGGTATATTTGTTAACATTAACACGTAGGTGGTTCAAATGGAAATTTTAAAAGTGCGCTAAAGTTTAGAAATAGCACACGGTTTTCTAGAAATTGGCATTTATGCATGGTTTGAAGAGTGGCTTACACAGTTGGCACCACTTCGATTGTCATTTGTATCCTTGATAAAGGCAGGCATAAAAGATTAAACCGGTCGGAATTCTATTTGATTCCTTTCCCGTTATGTAATGCAAAGCCTCCGTCAACTGTTAAAATGTTTTAAGATAGTTTTACTTATAACAGAGGTTAATGCCCAACATACTATGCCACTTTCTTATTTGGTAAGTAAATATATAAATAAATGATGCTAGTGACGGCAAGACTTTCGAATGTGTACAGTGTCCCAATCTGTCTCAACTAATCTATGCTATAAACTAACTAATCGGTTCGAAGAGTGAATTCTTCATAAGAAAATTTCATCAATACTGACATAGAAATGCGAGTCTTTGGAATGGAGTTAAATCCATTCTCAGCTGTTCAGGCATATTTCAGGAATTTAGGAAATATGCCTTCAAGCTGCAGAAAAGCGTTATTCGATAACAGGCGTACTTTTAACAGATATTAGCAATTTGATTGAAAACGCGACAACCATGAACTCTCTCCTCTTTTCAAGAATGCATTTTACGCAACTACATGACGTGAATTCGATTTTAAAGGTGGTATATAAAAGTTTTTCGTGCAATTTATAGCTGTTTTCATTAATGTCTATTGAGATTCTCTCTTCGAAAAGAATTGATTTCCCTTCAACGAAAACGCAGCGCCAAAACGCATTATAGATATTCTGAGGGAAAATGTCATTTTGCTAACGGGTAAAAGTCATCATTTTGCAGGTATAACGGATCCTTGAGTAGAGTTATCTCCAATAATAATAGAAAATGGGTTTGGTGCAATAAGCAGACAAGCCCACTTTTGGTCGAAAATGATATTTTACTGCTATGTAATAGTAAAACTTGTTCCCCACAGTTTGGTACAAGAATCATACAGCTCCGACTACTCCATGCAGATATACAAAATAAACTGGACTTGGTGCAAGAAACAGGCATTTTTTTTCAAAACTATAAACCTTGGACTTGCTTGGTTACTGCACCAATCCCTTCAATTTTTCCATGCCATATCACCGGGTGTTAATTAATTAATAAATATTTAAATATAGAAAATAGTAAAGAAATTCCAGGATATAGTATCGGACCAGGGACCTTCGGGTTAGCGATGCTTTAACGGTGGCTTAATGGTGGCTGATAAATAAAATGTTCAGAGTTCAGGCCATGGAAGCTTCTTTAATATTCTCTATATTTAAGAATTATTTGTTATGCGTAATGCCGTCAATTTGACCAAAAGATGGTGCTCCTAACTCAAGTAGTCATGTTTAACTTATTCTTTTTGACACCTCAAAATCCATCATTTTAACAGCGAGATGCTTGTCCATATGATACTAAGGCTGTTTTATCTCAAAATGATCATCAACAAAACTCAGGAGTCTTGTCTATCGGAGAAGTCGACGCTCGAACGTATCCACCAAGCAGAATCACCGATCTTCAAGTGATCAATGTGATCGTCGTACAATAACACTCAGGTGTAGAAGATCTGGATTACGGTACAGAAACAGATACAGTCGAACCTCTTTAATTCGAAAACCTCTGTAAATCGAATTTTTTTTTGGTTCCCTTGGAAAAACCTCCATTATTCGAAAAAAAATAGGAAGTTAATTCGAAATTTTTGGGAGCCAGTTTTTGATACACAAATGCTTTATGCTATTTCCCTAGTTTATTGACCTACTTGGGAAGCAACAGTAAGATTTTTCCTCATAGGATGGCGTTCACTGTCTGGATCCGTAAATACGGAAACGGATCTCCTGCCCTATTTCATAAAAATTGGCACACAAAAAGAAGAAAGACATAGCTGAAGAATATGGAATACCTGGCAGCACCCTTTCCACCATTCTCAAACAGGAAGAACAACTGAAAAAACAACTGATTGACGGTAAACTAGATAAGAAGAGAAAACGCAATGCTGAAATGCCTGATGTCGAAGAATGTATGTTAAAATGGCTTAAGCAGTGTCGGGACCAAAACATAAGTTTAGGGGGGCCAATTTTAAAGGAAAAAGCTAAGATCTTTGCTAATTCGTTAGGCCATAATGATTTTATAGCAAGCAATGGGTGGCTTCAAAAGTTCAAAAAAAAGAAACAATATAGGATTTCGCAAATTGTGCGGAGAGAGTGCTGGTGTTAATACTGATATGTGCGAGGAGTGGGAAAATGGATTAAGTGGAATGATTTCAGAATATGAAGCTACTACAATGGTTCCTGTTATTTTACTATGGTAAATATATTTCATACTAAACAAAGCTAATTTTAAACCTCTGTAATTCGAATTTGATTTCATTTAACCTCGATAATTCGAAACCTGTTTAATTCAAAACCTCTTTAATTCGAATAAAATGGCTCTTCCCTTGAGATTCGAATTAAAGAGGTTCGACTGTATTAACATTAAATCAAGGATGATTCAAACGAAAACTTTAAAAGTGCGTTAAATTTAGAAACAGAACATGACTATCCTGGAAAATTGGCACTTTAGGCGTGGTGGCATCTCTTCGATTGTCGTTTGTATTTATAAAAATGGTTGTCACTATGGTACCCGGCACGAAAGAAAAAGGAAACTGGTACATACGTAAATGAAAAAAACCTCGTTCAAAGTCAGAAACGAACAAGAAACGGGGTATTACTTACTCCTGGGAGATTGATTTACTATCAGCTACTATTAGGTGTTCAGCAACAAATACGTAACATCAGCTGACAATTTTGTTACGTTGTACGATCGTTAAATTATATTGTTAAGTTTGACATGTAGCCAAATTCATGCAATAGAGGGGACTAAAAGCGTCTTTCCATAAATACAGCTTCTACAACAACGGAATTTGCGCGTGTGCAGAGACCAGGGGATTAAAAGACCGTGGTTATTATTTACACTCACTGTTTTAGAACGTAAATTCGACTTGAAGGGGTGGGTCCATGAAAAATTCTGAAAAGTTGATACGGCCGAGCTAAGACATTGATGGTCATATTTCTGAAAACAGAATTTGAAAAAGTTAATTCGTTTTCAAGTTATCGTGCAAACGGCGGACGGCCGGATAAACGTACAGACCAAGGGCGCATTCTTATAAGTAGCTTTTTGGTAAAGCTTCTAATAACGTGCAAATCTAGCTGTGCTGCAGATTCCTATCCCAATTAGCATTTTTTAAATCACCATTTGTAACTTACTTACTGACTGTCCCTCGTATGTATGTTGAACATCTACACAATCAAATTTTGATTCCAGTTATTCGGGTCTATCAGATTCACCATGTATCAATGGTTAAATTTTAAAAAGTTTCAATTGCATAAATGCTTTAAGGGGAGTTCTAGACATCAGAAAATATCAGGTCAAAATTTATTATGACTTCCTAGAATTTAACTGCTAAATTTTCCAAGAAAAAGAAAAGTATGTTATATGTAATTAAAAGTGAAATACCAATCTTTATTTTGGAATATGTTTATCTTTTACAGAGACTGCCTGTAGCTAATGCAGACTTTCCTACAGATTTTGTTTTTCTCTCTGTTTGTAGCCCACGTGTACGATCTACGTTATACCTCGTCCTGGGAAGACTTATTCGAAAATTTCATCACGAAAGGGGTAAAATACGAATTGGACACAAATCCGAGTGAGAGTGGCGAACAGGAGATTGTCACCGTCTACTTGTCAGAAGATCTCAACTACTACTATGTCGGTCTACGCACTATGGATGGCGAAAATAATTGGTCAGAAGTCTCAAACATAGTGTCGGTGAGCGGACCCGTCTCTCCGCAAACCACTGAGGATCAGACTTCAACTGGAAATCCGACTTCAACTGGTGCTCATCCTAAAACCACCAACGGAGACTTGATACCGACTAACGCTCAACGTGTCGCCGATAACAGTAAAATCAATACTCCGTTTATTTTGATTATCGTGTTTGGTGTTGCTATCTGCGTAGGCCTTCTAATAATAATAGGGCTTTGCTCTAAAAAGATTTACCGGGAAAGATTGATTAAGAAGTTTCGCGTAACCTTCAAATAATTGAGACGCTATTCTCAAGAACACGTTCGACTAAGGCCGGATTATACTAGTGTATGTCCTCGAAAAACATTTGTGTACGATTTCGAAAATGCAAGGCCCAATCATTATTCTTGCTGCTAGGGTTAATCCGGCCTTGGCGCCTAAAATCAGACCTCTTTCGCTTAAAATCGTTAACATTTCTTTGGCACCTTAATGGAATCAATAATAAAGGTTCCATAAAGCCATTTCAGACTACTACTTTTTCCTAAGGGATGGGGAGGGGGAGGGAAATCGTTAGTGCCATTATATTGCTCAGAACATGTTAATAGGATATTTTCTGAAATTTAAAACCCTTGAGAAGAAATATTAGAAATTGTCATGCACATATTCACAATAAACGAACTCCAACTTCTTTACGACGAAATTCTCCATATTAATTACTAGCGGAAATCATGCCCTGAGATTCCAGAATACAAATTAATCATCAAGCGATTGCCCAAGACCTCTGTAGCCATTTTTGCATTACCATCAAGCAATTTCTCTATTCACAATGGAAAGCAAATTTTCGCATTGAGGATGTCCAGCATTTCATCATAGACAACAAGACTAGCAACTATAACATTCAGGTACCACTTCTGAGCTCGAATCTGTACGGACATACGAGTTAAGCCGTTAGAAAGAAGAACCCCCAATGTTACTGCGTTTTCATTCGGTTTGTTATCTTACAAATTACTCCTGTGAAAGCAGGGGGTCTAGGCTGAACTCATCGACAAGCTGTCGATCTCGACAAAATCTAACCGTCGGTAAGTGGCATATTACACATTTATACACAAGTTTACACACGTATGGCTAGATGATATACATTGATATACACAAGTTTACAAACATTTACACATAATTTTACACATTTATCCATGTATACACATAAATACATACATAAACACATACCTGTAAACACAGTATATTATTATTTTCACAGTTCGAGTTTCGTAGCACAAGAGAGTGCTTCATGTATGTAAATATTTTTAAACAAGTTTTTGTTAATATTTTTAGAAAATGTGTATTCTTGAGCTGTGTGTATTTAGCCTGCAGGCCGGAAACGAAGGAAAAAAGATTTTAATAAGAAATCTGTTGCTAAATTCTGAAATAACGATCGCCAAGCGCATAGTCGACTGCTCTTGAATTGTAGACAAGAATGTGCATAGTCGACTGCTCTTAAGGCAGTTGTCGATGGTCAAAGTCTACACTAGAAAATCGACGGTGTAGAGTCTGTACACTGTAGACTCTGTAGACAAGTAGGCAAGTCTACACTGTAGACTCTGTAGACACTGTAGACAAGTCGTGTTCATGCTAGCTCGAATCGACAAATGCGTCATTAACCACGTGACCATCGACACTTGTCGACAGTCGACTGCTTGTCGATGAGCTCAGCCTAGACCCCCAGAAACGCCTACCTGAATTTGGAAAATAACTGCATTTCTCAGCATTTACTGTATTATATTTGTAACTAAATAAGACTTACAAACCCAAATGGATTATTACTTAAGAATTTTACATCAAGTTCTAGTCTTTTTTTAATCATTCGTTTTCCACTTAAAGCTTTTCAGTTATGGATATTCCTTTCTGAAATGAGACAAGTTGTTATAAAGTGCAATTTATCAATTTTTATAATCACAAAAAAAACATAGGTTATCAATAAGGTTCGGATTTTTGCACTTAATGCATATTTTTCCCCGAGCTAGTAACTCATTTAAATGTTTTATACACTGTAGCCCCTCTGGAACTAGGCTAAGTTTTATTGTGCATATAAATGCATATTTCAGGCTTCATCGCATATGTTTGCATATTTCGAGTCTTGCAGCATATTTTTGCATATTTTGGGTATTTTTGCTTAAGGCATATATAAAGTTAATGTTACAACTTATTAAGTATGTTATTTAAAAAAATTAATATAAATGTTTTCATTGACGTAAAGTTTGATTGGGCCACTGTAAGCCATCAGGCACCAGATAACTGCACACTCCAATTAATAGCCAGTTTTTGTAGAGAGATCTTTCTCCGTATTAAAAAATTTACTAGCGGACAATAAGCTAAATTTTTCTGCTCAGGTCAATAAATTTTTATTTTTGCTTGGGCCACTGTAAGCCAATTAAATTTTTGCTATAGTTTAATTTGTTTTCGTTTTTATCGTCCATTTTCATATTTTGGCTTTTTTAGCGCATATATATGCACTTTTTTTAGCACTTTTAGTGCATATAAATCCGAACCTTAGTCATCAGTACATTTTTAACCTTCCTATTAATTAATATTTCATTTGGGATATAAATGTAATAATAGATGCAGTTATTGAAGCAGAAGTATAAATAAATAAGTTAAAGATTGAAAATCGAAAAGATTAAATAAAAATCCTCTAAAGAGAGTTCATAAATTTAATTTCATGTTTAAATGAATATTCCTTGAAATTGTACCGCATTGCAATTCAATAAATTATAAATTATAAAAAAAAAAAAACAAAATATAAAAACAATACTAAATTCAGTGAAAATTTACTCGGGAACTTTACTACATTTATCGTTAAACGGAAGAAGAGTTTCTTTATTTCCAGTTTTTGCAATATACCTTAAGCACGAAAGTGGCATATTAAAAATGAGATTAATGTAGTTTCTCTAAAAATAATTACTTTCATAATAAAAATTATACGTTGAAATAAATAATTAATCAATAAATAAATAATTTAATCTGAATCTTCAACAACAATAAATTTATAAATAAAAAGGTGTATGAACAATGACTGACAAAATCCTATCGAGTATAATAGCAATATTTAAGCTTACAAAACATAGCTACCATGAATTTGTCCTTGGAAAAATTGGTAGTTGACGAAATTTAATCACGACAGGAATAAGTTCAAGTGCACGTCCTTGATAAAAACACAACCATTGAACGATATCAGACATTGAATAAAAAAGTAAAATAAGAAATCATACAAAAGATTAACGCTTTCGAGTTATTAATTGGCTCATCTTCAGATCATAACATGGTCAACTGACAACCCACAAAGTTATACAAGGAGTCGTAAAAAGATATAAACTTTGACTCTCCCTCCCAAAGTTTAGTAACAATAGTTAAAATACAAACAAGGTCTGCTTCTCCCCAAATATTTTTATTCGCCATGTTATACAGGGAGCCATAAAATATTTATACCATAATAACATTCAATAATTTTTTAGCATAATAAGATAATCCTGTCATTTTCAGCATGTTAAGAACTCCTAAAGTTTGGTATATTTCTTTATTGCAGAAACTACTCATTGGAGACATAGCCATCGACAGAACAAGAGACAGCGTCTATCATGGAGAATACGCAAGTATGACTTTCCGAAACAAAATTACCGATCATTAATAATTCAAAAAGGTCTCCAGAAAGGTTTTCATCCAGGCATAAATCGAGCTTTTATCTGGCGATTGCTTACCTTAAGTTAACCGTATCCCCTCTGTATAGTGATCGGTGATTTTGTTTCGCCAAGCGATACCACACACTGCACTTTCACGACAAATTTTGTTCTGTCGGTGCCAAGGGGCAGTTTCTCCAATAGATCAGATCAAACTTTTGGAGTTTCTATGTAACATGCTGAAAACGATAACATAAGTATATTATTACTTTGGAAAGTTATTACAGTCCATCCAGTAAAAGAAAAACTGTCAAGGTCAGGAAATTCAAAATTAGCCAATCAAAACATTTTAAACCAATCCTAAAAGGTCTTGATTGGCTAAACTTGAATTTCATGACCTTGCCATTTGTTTTCTTTCGCTGGACTGACTATAAATATTGTTTTGGTGCGAATCTTTTATGGACATCCTGTACCAGTGTTGCCAGTTTGGCATTTTTTTCATGTGCTTGTCCTTCGTTGGACATTATTAATAAAAGTTAAACAATGCACAAAACAATGAAAGCAAAGGACAAGCGCTTTAAAAATATGGCCAAACTGCCAACGCTGCCCTGTACTAAAGAATTTCCTCGAATCCCACTAATTAACAATCATTATTACCAAACCTCTCATCACACCGCGGCAACCCAAAATTAGACTTCATTGGGCTAAGCAACATCAAACTTGGACTGTTCAGGACTGGGAATCAGTGATTTTTTCGGATGAAAGTAGATGCTGTATTGGCTATGGTGACAATATTGGTGATAAAGTTTGGAGACTACCTAATGAAAAGTTTCACCTAGATTGCCTCAAAAGAAGTGCTAAGTTTCCTGCTGGAGTCATGATCTGGGGATTTATGACAGCAAGTAGCCCAGGTGATATGTGCATAGTGAAAGAAACTGTTAATGCAAAAGCTTACGAAGAAATTTTGGAATATCATTTGCTATCAACAATGGAGGAAAAGTTTGGTGATAATGCATGCATATTTCAGGGTTACAATGCTTCTTGTCGCCAGTCCATGTCAGTGAAAGCTTGGAAATTGAAGAGTGGCATTACAAGCTTGGACTGGCCTCCCAACAGTACGGATTTCAATCGTATTGAGAATCTGTGGGGTTTACTTAAGAAAAATGTTGCAAAAGAACGAGTCACCACAATTGAACAGTTGAAGTGTGCAATTATGAAATGCTGGAAGGAAATTCTTGCAGAAATGTGCTCAAAATTGGTACATCAAATGCCTAATAGAATAAATGCAGTAATTAAAGCAAAAAGTGTTCCTACCAAGTATTAAAGTGTTCGTTTTTTCCCTGGTCTAATAGTTTTGTCCTCAAAATGAGGTGGTTTAATACTTTTGTCCATGAGTGTTGTTTTTCATCAATTTATTATACAGATTCATATTTGTTTTGTAAGCTGCAAGTTGCAGTACATGTACTAGAACAAATGTACATTCTTGCAATATTTTTGTTTTATTTTCCATTTCAATGCGTAGTGCAAATAAAATGTTTTCTTCCGAACCCTTCATTAACATTAGTAGTGGTCTAATACTTTTGTCAGGGGGTTGTATCAAACAGTAAGAAGTCTTCCATTTAAAATCCAAGTCGGTCATCATGTAAGCCGGTTAAGCAGATTTCAATCAAACTTGGAACTTTCTGGGAGATGACTTTGATTTCCTTACATAACGTTTTAAGCCTTCTTAATTTATTCATATAGTTTCTTTAGCCTTAGTTTCTTTCTCTATTTATTTATTATTAACCTTAGTTTTCCTTTTAACATTAAAAAGACTAATCCTATCCTCCACCGATATAAAGGAATAATATTAGATTCAATACTGCAGAGTTTAATAAAAAGCAGGTTATAGAGACCATTGTTTTTTTTCATCCTATAACTCGAAGATGTAAAAAATAGGTGGGTTTTTTTTTCATCCTATAACTCGAAGATGTAAGATAAATCTGTACAGTACTTTGTGTGTCCAAATTTTAAACACTGATGACAGTGTAACGGATTAGACATGCCCTCAAATACATTTATCTATTACAATCCAAACAATTGTTACCGGTTTTGTTTATTTGTTGTTGTTATTTTATCTCCGAGTTTCAAAGGTTGGCCGAAAGATCAATCGGTGCCATTAAATTAAATTTTAAGAGTAATATTTTGAAAATTTTAGAATATTAATTGTCGATGCATTTTCTATTACAGATATGTGTAATGCTTAAATAAATACTAAATATTATCAAGATCTAGTGATGTTAACTATTTCATTATGATAAATAACACAAGCCATATCTGACCTCAGGTTTCTTTCCCCACAGATTTCTTGTTTTTCAATGAAACATTTAAAATTATTCAGAGTTTGAACCTGATAAATTTCCTTGTGGCCCAAAAATATGTATACTTTAAGAGTGCAGCCGCTTCTGTTCACACCCATTATTTTTTCTGTTCAACGTTCTTATGTGCCTAACTTAGAAACGTGACGTGAAAGAAAAAAAATCTAAGAGCAGATTCGGATTCAGCACACTAAAAAAACCAACAAATAAGGCAAATTCATTTAAAATGTTTTTTCATCATTGTCCTGCGTAATTGTTTAGTTCTTAAGCGAAATGGGGTTCAAAGAGAGCTACATTTTAACACTGAACTTCTAATCAGGATGTTTTTGTTCTCAGTAGAATTTTCCAGTTTTCCATGGCGTAAATAGGGAAGGTACCACTGGACATATTGATAAAGCGGAGATTGTTGAGGACTTAGAAAATATTTTATATCATATTGATTCTAATATTAGACCACAATTAAGAAAAAATTTATTAATACTAATATTAAATCTGATCATATACGGAAAAATCTACAAGGAATCAAGAGTACCTTGATAAAAATAAAAATAATTAATATATAAAATTATTGCAGCCTGACGCACACACTCTATCCAAGTGATTTGGCCCTTCTTGGAACTGAATGAATAATTTCTGACCTAAAGGACTCTGCCAGAGAAATTAGGTAGGCCTAAGGGGCTTTGCCATAAAAATTGATGTTTTGGCACTTGGTCTTACCAAAAGGACTCCGCGAGTCAAAAAGATTGAGAATATAACAATTATAAATACATCAATTTTGGGCTATCAAGTAAATTACAAGGAGGATTCTTACAAAATTAAACCTACAACACAGTTCCATTCCAACTGACCGTCATAAATCAATTTGATTAAGTAAAAACTGCATTAATGGAGAATGTTATTTATTAAATTACATTCATGTAAATAATCATTAATGCATAAGACTTTTCTTGTTTGTTTTTTTTTGTTTGTTTGTTATTTTTAGTTGAAAAGGATAATTTTGAAAATCATAAATACATGGTGATTCAGAAAGGTAGGAATGAAATACCATGTACATTTTGTAGCGGGAACAAAATTTTTCTTATAAACATGGGTCCGGAAATGCATCCTTACAGAGATAATGCAACTTGTATGAGGTAGGAATGACATTATAGTAGGTGTTCAAAATGCCGATCCTCGATCCAAGTGTGTAGTCTGCGGACGAGATTCTCGCGAACTCTGGTGAAGATGTCCGGCGATGTGGGCGATCACGGTCTGGAAAACGCTGATGGTAAATCCCTTCAGTTGGTAAGCCCTGTGCCTCGCCGTACACGAGATGCATGTCCGCCAGCTTCACATTTGTCAAGCGATCCATTGTACGACAATGGAGTTACATGTTTCGTTTCCTCTCTTTTAAAGGAGAGAGCACGAACAATTTACATGTTAGATCCTAATTTGCATGACCCTATCATTGCCGTCTGGGTAATGCACATCCATTCCTACCTCGTACAAGTTGCATTATCTTTGTAAGGATGCATTTCCGGACCCATGTATATAGGAAAAATATTGTTC
>JAHWFO010069115.1:89340-112102 GCA_023313115.1 Rhysida immarginata | reverse complement strand
GTGGAATAGTGGTTTCCTGTTGTTCTTGTTAATCTGTGTCCACAGTTTCTGGCTTCATCTCCTTCTATGTGCATGATATTTCATTCTTGACCTACCTTTCTGAATCACCCTGTATAGTCAATATTGGATACAGTAGAATCTCGATAAATCGAATCTCAAGTTTCGATTTTTAGAGTTTTCAGTTTATAAAGGTTAAGCAAAATAAAATTTGAATTATTGAAGTTGCAAACTTTGGTTTGGTAATGCCTTTTGGTAAGGAATGCACCAACTTTGAGAAAAGTAGTCTCTGGTCATGTTATATTAGTGTACATGATTATTCAATTTATAATGCTAATTATTTGGCCAATGGGGTTATCCCTCAAAACTGCATCCAAGAGATGGCACCACTGTAACATACGCTCTTCAAAGCGAGGCTGTCTAGCTTCATAATGGCTTCGTCGCATGATACGTGGACAGTATTTCAATTAAAAACTGAGCTTGCAAAACGTAATGCGACGACTAAAGGACGGAAAACTGATTTAATACAAAGGTAAGATGATGTATAATAACTGTAAAGATAATTTACTGGTTAAGCGAAATGAAATAAAATGAAATTTTTATTCATAATTTGGCCTTTTCCAAGCTAGAAGCTTACGAAAGAAATCTCAATTTTACTGGGCCTGAAATTATATTACTTGAGCCCACTATAGTTGACTGGCCTTGTAACGGTTTTAGGCAATTAACGGCAGACATGAAGAATGAATTGCCAGTAATAAATAACGCAATATTAAAAACGTATTTTAATCAGTATATGGGTGAAAATGCCGATCATGAAGTTAGAGCTATTAAAACAGGAAAGCTGCTGATGGACGCTTTGAAAGTTGAGGCTATGAGCTATCAAGTAAAAGACTCCCAATATTTCTTAACGGGAATAGTAAGAGCTGCTAAGAAAAAAAAGGTAATACTCCTTCCTGATTAAAATAAATCACACTAACTCTTTAATAGGTACTGATATTAAACTTAAAAATTCAGATCGTTGATAATGATTACCAGATGTTAATAATGATAATAATATAATTATAATGATATATTCAGAAATTAGATGCAAAAAATCGGTGTTTAAAAACTATTACTGACATTTAATTTTTGGCATTTAAATTGACATGGCATTTTTTAAATTAAATTACACTCTTAATCTTCAAGAAACAAGCATACTGAGCTATAGCGGTAAAACCGGAAGAGCGTATAGAACAGGTGCGCCCTCTGGAAAATTAGTTCGCGGGATAACCCCATTGGAAACTACCATGCTTATAGAATTGTTACTGGAATTGTGTGAAAAGCCAGTTTTGTATAGAATGCCTGACGTTTTTACGCAAAGTATAGAATATCTGTTTTTTGTGATTATCAGGGTTGATGTTAATTAAATTTAGCGTAAATTACGCTGATACTTATCACTTGGACGCGATTTTGAAATTTTTAAGCGTCCGGGAAGACGCTAAATTTATATCGCGGATTTCTTGTTTGGTCGAGTTAAATTGTAAAATTCCCTATAATTGGTGCGATTTTTAATAGTTAATTGGCTAATACATAACATGTGATCACCGATATCATAACCAAGGTTTTTCGACATAGGAGCAGAGTGAAAGTGAAATTCCTGATAGCAAGGCTTGTAAGAGACCCAGAGTAATGACGGACTTTTTAGTCAAGGAAAAGTTTCATCCGATTCACCTTCGGTTACTAGTAATAATTCAACGGGCATTGAAAGAGTAGAAGAAAATATTAGTAATGAACGTGATTTTTTTTGAAAGAGTACGCTAAATAAATAAGAGGGGACCCAATAACTGAAATACACGGGGTCCGGGGGACACAATAATTATTCTCCCTAAAGCAAACCCTCGATTATGTTGCATACTTTTCCTAGGCATTCTTTACATTATGACAAATACACTATAGACGAAATATCAAACACGCCTTTATTGGCATAGAACAGGTTTTTGAAAATGAACGAAGAACTGAGACAAAGTAAAGGACGTATTTACCAGTTAAACAAGAAACCAAAGGTCTTCCGTGCTGCAGCAAGGAAGACTTGAAAGGCATTTTGAATTTCACTTAATTTTCTTTTCACACAAAAACACATCATGTTTTGGCACTTGGTCTTGCACATACCCCTCATAAATCCTCCTTGACCGCATCCTGTGGACAGATAGGAAATCTTGTTTCATTTGACATGGACATCTTTAACTCCTATATTATTATGACAATTCCTTGGGGCATACAGTGAATTGTCATCTCGCATACAGTCGATTCAAGATTCCTTCTGATGTTCCAAATCAAAAGCAGTCTTATGGCACTATAATAGTCTTGACCACAAAACCTTTTTGTCACTTACCTTTTTTTTTTTTTTCTGGTATTGGTGAATTCAATACAGTGACGAGTAAATACTCTTCTAGATGTGTGAAAGTTCTTTCAACCTTTTTTTTTTTGTCTTCTCCATGTCCAACGGACAAATCGGCATCATGAAGTACATAAAAAAAAGGTATTGTGGTTAAAATAATTCTGAGTACATGACATAAAAATGAATAGCGCTGACGCCTTTTTTTACCAAGATAAACATTACTTTTGTGAAGAAATTATTAGATGGAAAGTATCGGCCTCGGTGGCTCAGCGGTTGCGTGGTCGCCTCTGATGCCCGAGTACGCGGGTTCGATCCCGGCCGAGGACGACGAGGATTTTTCAGGGGGAAATCCTGAGATCACGCACTTCCTTCGGAAGGGAAGTAAAGCCGTTGGTCCCGTGTAGTCGTTTGCCGGCTGCACGTTAAAGAACCCTTGCGAGGCAAAATTTGCGGCCCCTATAACGCCGTCCTGAAATGACCATAGCAGTTGAAAAGGACGTTAATACCAAACAAACCAAACCAAACCAAACCAAACCAAGATGGAAAGTGGAGATAATGCTCTGACATAAGGTAATGTTATTATCAGAAAAATGGAAGGAAAAAATTTTCAAACCAAGAACCATGAGTTGCCTCTAGAAATTGGTCCATCGTGAACACAGGCTTTGCTGTTACCAGGTGTTCTTAAAGACTACAAGGTAGTCAAGATGGAGGCCCAATGATAGGGCAGGCATCCAGCTCGCAGATCGGGAATTCCTCCTTATTAAACCATCAGAAAGATAGTGAGCACACACAAGAAACTATTAAATGGAAACTGGAGATAATTCTGATGATATTACTGGTACTTTTGTTCTCTACCACCATTACATAAAGGATTTCAGCAGCCAATAGTGCCGTGGTTCCTTATTAGCAATTGTCTTAGCCTTTATCACATCGTCGCTAATTTTTAGTAATTATTGCGAGTGGTGGGAGTATTTCTGAATGCCTAGGAAATATGAAATATAAACCATTTCGTACTTTGTCTACAAACTTTAGTCATTCTATATATTCCCCGCAACGATATGAAATGAGTAGATCGCTTATTTGGCCGCCATCTTTGGGGCAATTTGAAGGCGGCGAAAAGTGGAACTAATCTCCATTCTTCCATGTTATGGTAGTCTGAACATCGCCAGCCAAAGCGCCATTACTATATATCGTGCTTGTAGTTTGAAATTTCTTATGCGATCTCCCAAATTTAGAAGGTTTTTAATAAATGCGGTATATAATTTCATAAATACCTCTAAACAATCATTCTGGTATCACTGAAACGACGATAACAACGATAACATCTAATCAACCAATCACGATATGAAAGACCAGGATTTTTACATGAGAAAAACATTCTAAGACGCAGAAAATAAAAAATCCACCTGTGAAAGGTCAGTGGTGAACCTTTAATATGTCTTTTATTACAATTTAAAGCTTAACAAGAAATCGGCATTGAGTTTTGGTGTGTTTATCTACGCAAAATTACACACGTAAAGATCGATGAAAGCCATTTTTTGACTACCAAAGCAATGGCCGCCAGGCCTTCAAATGGGGACACGATGGTGGCGCTGAAAGCAGCTCATGAGCGATCTACCATGGATGAAGAAAAGATGGATGGGACACTCCGGCTAAGGTCAAAAACTCTCACCGGTGAGAAGAGTTAGCGCTTGGTCGGTCAGAAATCCCGGTGAGAAAACAGTGACGTCATTTTAACGTGGTCAGAAACGCAAGTTAGTGCTGCTATGCCTAACCGGTTAATCTAACCGTCCTCACCGAGAAAAAGACGGTTAGCTCAGTGAGAAATTACGTCATCATTCTCTAACCGGTGAGGGTTTTTGACCACAGCCTCCATTGCCTTCCTCAGTGAGTTTTAGAGAGCCTTTATAATCAGAGAGTGGCCATGAGCAGAAAGGTAGCCATGTTTTGGCAAACCTCTGTTTTGAAAGTACTACAGAAGTACTATATATATTTATTTTCAGATGAAGCAATCGTTTTAAAACTTTTGTAAACTGTTGTACAAGAACTTAAATATAATATCAGACTTTCGAGAAGTAAATAAAATTTAATATTTTGTTTAAACTATTCTGTGTATGGAAAATTTTAAAACATTCATTTATGATATCGCTGCTAATTTTTTAATGGTTTTGTTTAATGTAAATACATGTGTATCAAAACTAATTATACATTACGGATTCAGCAATAACATTTTATTTCAGTAAAAATATTAGTTTCATTTTATCTTAAAAGCATTTTTTATTAACAAACGAAATTTTTAATTTACATATGAGGAATAATAATATAATAATAAATTTAAAACAAACATTTGCTTCTAAATTTTAGAATAAACATATGTAAATGAAAAGAAAATAATTTGCATGTATTTGAATTAAAGAAAAATTAATAATATTTTAGCTTTTGGAAAGTTGTTTTAATTTTAATCGGTGATTAAATATAATTTTGGTTTGCTAACTTTGAAAAGGAATTCAGCTTTCATCCATCACGCCAGAATTTTTCAAAAATGCAAATAATGCAAATTTTACATGCAAGAGCCAAATTTTAAATTAGATTTTTAATAAATAAATAAATAATAATAATAAATAAATTGTAAAACTATTTTTATTGACTACCCAAGCGCGGAATAGAATAATTGGACTCTAAAGAATTTCTAACTTTAATACTGTGTTCATAACATAACGAATAAAATGAGCAAGCCGTTTTGCGAATAAATCTTGCGTGATATCTCAAAACAGTTATAAATTTAAAATGAGCATGTTGAAATTAGTAAAAATCACTGAAAATTTTCTTGACAACAAACCCTCGTAGGCATGTGTAATGGTGTCCATTATAATGAAACTAACGTGAGGATATGAGGATATCATTTAGCGAACAACCTTTCGTGAATAGCAGAAAACTGTTTTAAAATTTGAAATCAGCATATTGAAATTAGTAATAAAAAAATCACTGAATATTTTCTTGACAATAAATCATCGCAGACCTGTTTAAACCATTCAAATTATCAATGGTTTAAACATTCAATACATTCAATAAATCGAGAAAATGTCAATTCATAGTATATTGGTTAATAGACTGATATCTTGATGAATTTTAAAATTTGAAGTTATTAAATTTGCTGTTTTCCATCAATAATTTCCAAAAGCTAAAAATTCATTAAATTTATTTTTATTTAAATACATGCATTTTTATTAGAAATTATTTCTTTTTCTTTTATATATGTTTATTCTAGAAGCAAATATAAGTTTAAAATTTATTTGCCATTAATATATCTCAAATGTTTATTACATTTACAAATTGGTTTCATACAATTTTAGATGAATTTCATACATTTTTAAATAGATTTTAAATGGATTTAATACGCTTTAAAATAGATTTAATACGCTTTCAAATGAATTTAATACTTTTTCAAACAGATTTAATGCATTTTTAAATGAATTTAATATGATTTAAATAAATATAATGCGTGTTTTAGTTCAGTGTAAATGGAGTTTAATTACTAAATTGAGTAAATAAAAAAAAACAACACATTATTATTGAAACCTTGATTAAGCAAATTTTACAGTAAATTTATTTTTATTATTTTATTATTTTAATTACACAGTGGTTAACTGTTACTCCTTTTACGTTTGTGTTATTTGTTTATGCTACAATTTTGTTTTCTGTAATTGAATTAAAATAATAAGAAAAAATTTAATGTAAATTTACTAAAACAAGATTTCAATAAAAATGGTTTTTTACTTAGTTTAGTAATGAAATTCCATTTACACTGAATTAAAACACATTAGATTTATGAAAAATCGTATTAAATTTATTTAAAATTGTATTAAATCTATTTTAAAGAGTATAAATTCATTTGAAAGCATATTAAATTCATTTAGAAGCGTATTAAATCTATTTAAAAATGAATGAAATTCATTTAAAATTGTATGAAGCCAATTTGTAAAAACTCTAAAAAATTATTTTTGTTAATAAAAAAATTCTTTTAAAATAAAATGAAGATGTAAACTGTTTATGTTGTTTTTACTGAAATAAAATATTGCTGAAACCCGCTATGTATAGTTACTTTTGATATATTTATATTAAACAAGTCAACTGCAAAATTAACAGCTATATCATAAACGAATGTTTTAAAATTTTCCAAGCAAAGAATAGTTTACAATTCAGGATCAAAATGCAGTCCGTATGATCGTTACACTATCTGCTCTGAAATGTTTGCCAAAACATGGCGGATTTGTACCACGTGATATAAGGAGCCAATCAAATTGTGTCCCCCCTATGGCCACTCTCTGATTATAAAGGCTCTCTAAGTGAGTTTGATTTTGGGGCGACATCTGGAGCTTTGCGTAGTACTAAATATAATCGTCTGCTTAGATTATGTTAATAAAATTAAAAATAGACTAAAAACAATAACATAAAAATATAAAAAAACTTTCTAAGCACACTTTTATCTTAAAACTCCACTTAATATATGAATTTCTTTTTTAAAAAATTTCTAGTACTACGCAAATCGAAACGATGGTGGTGAAGTTTCGGTTTAGTACTACGCAAAGCAGAAACTGAAACTATTTTTCTTTATTTCCCAGACAGATTTGGATTAGTACTACGCAAATCCACAGAGAGCGCCACTGAAAAAAAACTCACGCTCGAGGAGTGTCCCATCCATCTTTTCTTCATCCATGGATCTACTCATTTCATATCGTTGATTCCCCGAGCATTCTATACAAAGTTTCTATACAATGCCGGGTTTAACACATTGCTGGTAACAGAATCAGTTCAACTTATAAAAGTTCGGATTAACAAAATTCAAATTGTGGGCAAATTTATTTGCTGTAACTTCCATATACATATAGAGACTAATAGAGGTTCTATTATTTCATATTCTAGAAGTTTTGGCCCCAGGGTGGGAGGGAATAGACTAAAACTTCGAATTAGGAAGAATTTCGATTTATTGAGATTCTACTGTACAACTCAAAAACGTTTGCGATGACTAATGAAACCTTGAAAACGGTCTTAAGTTAGGCTTACCAACTCTCAGACTGGCAATTCCGGGAGACGTATTCCAGTCGCGCTTATTCCGTTCGTGCTTGTTCCAGTCTGGCAAAGAAAATTAGATGTTGTCAGGTTACAGACATCAGTTTATGCAAATTTTCAGATGGTAAGATGCCTGAATAGCTATCGGCTTACAAACGTTCGATATTCCGTCATTCCGAAATAGCGTTTGCAGCGAGCGCTGCTCTTTTTATACAGTCTGAAAATTTGCATAAACTGATGTCTGTAAAATGACAACGCTATCTGTTGGTCAAATACCGAACAATTCTAGCATTAATTTTTTTTCCTGGATAAAAGTCGACTTCATTTCAATCGTTTCTCTACAAACAGAATATTTTTATCTGAATTCGTGTACGAATTACTGAATTTTAAAGTTTTTCCTGACTTTTGGATCACTCTGTATTTGTATAAAGTCAAGAAACCTTGCTCTCCCCTTTGGTTTGTTTAATGACCAAACTGACTATAAGAAAGTTTATTGTAGCCTACAGTAACAGACAAATAGGTCATTAATTACAGTCATTTATAACAAACCTTAAAGTTTAGGGTTTTACCTTAGCTTGAAACATGAAAAGTATTTTTAATGGCCGATTGTGCTAATACAAATTATGGTTATTAATGATGTTGTTTTAGAATATTATTAAACTTCTGTAATAAATAAACAAAATGTAATTTGAGCTTTATGTCATTTTGAATAACTTCAGGAAAATGGTTGAGTAGATTTATAAAAATGTTAATAAGTGATTGATGTTAACTTCATTTTCAGCAAACAAAATAATCTGTTATTGCTATTCTCACTGAATACTTTTTTTAAATTTGTACTTTGCCCCACTTCTGGCACCATGTAACAGCTGAACATTTTATAGTGCAAAGGAATGAAATTAGTTACATTTTAGATGAAAATTATAGTATACTTGCAGTTCAGCTCTTAAAAGCTCAGTCCTCATTCTTTTCCTTTCTTTTGTCCACAATGTCCCCTTACACAAGATTTATAATTACACAACTGTCCCATTACACATTTATCAGTAGAGGATTTCGATGGATAAACCAGTTAAACGACGAAATGATCTTACTCTAAAGGAAAATGTAGACATGATACGGAGGTTTGATAAACTTCCGAAAATGAGTCAACGAAATGCAGTAGTTCAATTGAAAATTTCCCAACCTCTCCTTTTCAAGATTTTGAAAAAGCATTGTGCAATTGAGGATGCTGTCGTGCAAAAAGAAAAGATAAATAGCCTTAGAAATTGGAAGGGAAAGGGTCAACAGGTTGAAAATGTGGTTTACTACAAATGTTCATGAAAGAGATACCCGTGTGAATCAGAAAGCTGAAGAATTTGCAACCAAAATGGAAAAAACAAATTTTGTGCGACAGATGGACGATTTCACCGCTGGAAAAAATGTGAGAATATCGTTTGCAGGCAAATATGCGGCGAACAGAATGAAGCAAATGTTTCAGCTGCAGGAAATTGGTTAATTAATGAATGGCCCCAAATTTGTTCAGTTTTCTCCAGAGAATGTGTGCAGTGCAAATGAGACTGGACTTTATTATCGTGCATTACCTGAACAGACTTTATGGTGCAAAAGTTCCAATTTGATGATGCAAAAGGTTGCAAAACGTTAAAGAATCATGTGACAATCTTGATCTGGTGATAAGGAAGGGTTATTAGTGATTGGAAAAAGCAAGAATCCAAGATGTTTTAAAGGTAAGTTCTAAAAATACAATCTGCAAGCTATCGTTTACAATTTCCAAAAATTCCAATAACATTTTTATCATTGTTATTTTTTAAGGAGTAAAACTGTTACCACTCGACTACTACACAAACACCAATGCTTTATTGTAGAGATTTACAATCAATATTATAAGTTTCACTGTCGTCACCTTCGGTAAAGAAGTACTGCTTTGAGGATAGAAGATGGCCACTCAATAAACTTAGATACTCAGGAGCAGTCACCGCTCTGGAGATTTCATTTTATTGCTGCACAATGTTGCTGAGCCCAGCAGAATTAATCCCTGAACATAACACTTCCTCCGGAGGCTTGAACAGTAGGTACGGTACATGACTGGTCCATTGCTTCATTCACTTCCCTTCTAACTTTGATGGACCATCATGTTAGAAGAGAGTTAATCGACTTTCATCGGACCACATAATCTTCCGCCATTGCTCAAGGGTTCAATTTTTATAGTCCTTTGCAAATTGGAGCCTCTTTTTCCAATTAGTCGCAATAACTAAAGCTTTTCTTGTCGCAGCACAACTGTTTAAGCCTGGTCCTCGTAGTTCTCGTCTCATTGTCCGGATAGAAATGGTTTTGAATTATGTATTGAAGCTTTCTGTAAGTTCTAGGGTTTTTTTACGATAACATTTCACTAATAGTTTTAATGATCTGCGGTCACGATTGTTGAGGATCGTTTTTCGACCATACTTTTTTCCGCGAGGATGTTTGTTCGCCCATCTCTTTCCACGATTTAAAAATACACTGGACGGTTCGCATTCCGATGCCAATGATTTCAACAGTCTCCTTTCAAGATTTCTGCTCTTGGTGCAGTCCAATAGTTTGGCTCTTCTTGAACTCTGAAACGTCTTTTCCGCGACTGCTTGTAATTTGTCAGACATGGTTGCTTTCAAATGATTATTTGCACACTGCTTCTCCATATTTAAAGGTTGTCGTGTGCGCTAACATGCAAATTTTCTACTGCGTCAGCTTTCTTTCCTGTTTCAGAATTTGCATGAGTAAAATGACAACGTGACTTTTTTGGCCAGCCAGTGTATATCAAATGTAAATTTATTTCACGCTTTTCAATTTTGAAACGCAATTCCCAAAGATTTCTGCTTCCCGGACAGGGGTTGTCCGAGAGACGGGAGACTCCTGGGCAATCCGGGAGGTTTGGCAAGCCTATCTTAAGTCGAGGTATACCTGTAGTTATAATAACTATATATAGTTATATCTATTAACCACAACATTTGCAACTCTAAATCTAAAAAATGAAAATTAATAAGAGGAAATTCAATCCATAAAGTCTTCATTTTATTTATATTAGAATATTTACAAACGCAGTCTTAACGAATTAAAGCAAAAAGAAAAAAAAAAGTTAGACATAAGTGATAAATGCAATGTTTTCACAGTACAAAAATAGAATTGCCTTTTGCTTTTTTACCAAAAGGTTCTGCATGATTGCTTTATACATAGATTAAGTAGAGAAAATTTGCATATGATACAAATACTGCCGTCGAAACAAAAATAGAAGCCTCTCAATAAAATTAAAATTTCTATAAAATTTTTTTTCAAATCTCCTCTCCTCTTATTACTGATATTATTGACACTGTTGTTGCATTTGGAACTAGATACAAATTCTATTGAAAGGAGAGTTTAACGTACATGAACATTTATGAGGATTAATAAAATCAGCTTTTAATCCAATAAAACGAGGTCTTTGTGTTGAAAAAAAAAACTGAGCTTAAAAGCTTCTAAAAGAGTGAAAAAAAGGAACCACCTCAAAATCTGGGGCAAGGGAAGGAATAAGCATTTTCTCAAAAACACATTTCCTAAAAATAAAATAAAATACAGAAATCATGCTTATCTTATTTAAATAAATATTTACTGAGGCACATGTTTCCATATAATACAGAGCATAATTAATAACAAAAAAAATATATTTTTTGTTGCTAATTAGGAATCTTCACCGGTTGTTAGCAGTCGTAAAGCCTTTTGTAAGTTATCAATTGCTGTCGCTGCATCCTCGTACTGCAAAGCACTCCCTGCCCATTTGCAATACTTCTGTGCTTTTGTGAAATCTTCTGGATTCAACTGCACTCCTTCTGTAGGATGGATTAGCCATTAAATAGAAAAATTATTACCACAGAAAAATGTTAAAATCAAATTACTTTAATGCTTTTGTCAATACTAACAGTTAAAAACAAGCTAATGATTCATAGTATCAAGCTTTATTTAAAGTAACCCAAACAACTAATAATACTGATAATTATTTCAATAATGTACTACAAATGGATAAAAAAAACTAATGTACTAAAGAGTAACATTGGGAAGAGGTTATCAAAAGAACAATTTTATACAGATTCCACACCTAAGATTCGAAAATCTAGATTCGGTGCCACTTCAAAGGGCAGTGTTATCACATTGACAATGCTTGGTAGCAAAGATGCAATAGTGTATACTTCCACTAAGGATAGGTTAGGTTAGATATCGAAGAATAAAAGCATACAAAGGGAAGCCCCAATCTTATCGCCCTTGGAACTTTTTGGAAAGAAGGGTTGCTCAAAGCCCCACTGCAACATTGAGAGTTTGAAGGCAGATTGTGTTGCTGCAGCAACTTCCATACCCTTGAAGTAATGCATACTGCCATCAATGAGTGGCCGGACTGTTTGAAGTGCTGAGAATATGCTAAGGTGGCCATTTTGAAGTTTTTGAGATGTATATATTCAACTGAGAATATACATTATTACTCTTCTCTTTTGTTGCAATGTGCTCATCAAAAAAACTCACTGTACCAAGACTGCGTACAATGGTATGTTGGTTAGACTATGTAAACATACAGGGTGATGCAGATAATTACAGGGCAGTATAACAGGAAACCTACCTGCTCGATTGCAGGGGCTGGCTCAGTCGATTGGCGGAATGGAGGGAGTTTAAGGTGGCCTGCAGCAACTAGCAGTTTCCACAGTCGGAGAGGGGGGGGGGGGGAGTGAACGTCAAAGCTCATGTTTTTGATAAAATTACCCAATTATCATCTGATGTCAAGCCGGCCCCTGCAATCGAGCGGGTAGGCTTCCCGTTATACTGCCCTGTAGTTATCTGCAACACCCTGTACAGGACACACTATCCCAAAAATTAAATATATACTGCCTGGACAAAAAAAAGATAATTATAAAGTCAAATAGTCAATATGAAAATTCTAAGAAGCCAGTCACAGGCATACTACTGTAGTCTTGTGCAAACACTTACTGCATTAGTTTATCCCCCACCCACTTTATGACAGTTTGTTGATTTAGGGGAAACACTTGGCCACCCAGTCCAGAGGACCTTTGGCTATTTATCATCACATTTTGTAAAATCTGGAGTAAATGTTTGCAGGCCTTTGTCTTCCTTCCACAAGAACCACACAGTCCCCTCTACTCCGGACATCTACCTGCCCGCATTCACTCTTCAATGTCGACTCTTTGCCAGCTTGCCACTTCCAGGGTTTGCATACTGGACAAAACTCAAGTCATTTGTAAATAACCCTCGTAGTAACAACATTTTGGTCGTGTAGGCTTAGTTCCTAAGATCAGCATTAGGTTTTCTATTTGTTTATATCCCATTACAAACTTGCTTTTTGAATTCCTCTTGTAAATGTTATAGGAAACCTCAAACACTGTATAAATAACATAAAAATTAACAATACAAGCTTCCTTCATCTCTCAAGGAGTAAGGCTTAATGGTTTTCTCAATTTCAATGTGCAATTATTTAGCCAGTTTCGCAATTACACTTTGCGGGCAGAAACGGAGCCTGCAACGCAAGACGAAGATGTTCGCATAGACTGCCATTTCCTAATTAGCAGAATTCGCCGGCATTGCTCTCTGTAACCGTTTTGCGGGCAGAATTTTCAATTCAAGCTCGTTCTGAAATTTAACAGATCTGCAACTGCTTCAAGCAATCAATCAGAAAACGTTGGGTAAACACACCATCGACGTGAAAATTGGTTTTTGGAAATGTAATTTAAAAAATATTGCTGTCAAAAACAGTCTTCGACTATGAATGTGACGAAGGTCGCTGCAAGACACCATTTTGTATAGGCATGACGTCAGTCTCGTTTGAGAATAAACCAATCCAAAGACAGTAATGCAGCTGTGGTTTTAATTGTGAATTGGAAACTGAATGTTGTTAAATTGACCACTTCACGAGCAGAAGCACTAGTATACACTTCCTTGGCAGATCCGCTAGGGCTAATGCAGATTTTAATTGTGAAACAGGCTTTTCAGTGCCCCTAGGCAAAAAAAATACAGCTGACATATCCACAGAGAAAATTCGAGAGTGTAAAGAATGGGATTTACTAATTTTATTAAAAATTAATACTTGCCTCAGATGTTTGCGCTAACTCGGATTTTTCAGATCACAACACAAATTTAGGAAGCAACAAGCCTCAACCAAATTCACATTCAGATTTGGCTAAACATCATCACAGACAAGTAATTTTGAAACTAATGACATTAGATAGCCAAAAAGTCCTAGCAGTTTCCATAATGAATATAAGGATGTTACTGGTAGGTCACAGATGAAAGACTTATCAATTTGCAAGCCAAGCTTTTTATTCACACTTCACTGATTAACCTAACATCCACAATGACTGATAGTGACTGAGCTGAAGCTTCTCAGTGCATAAACAACTCTGCAAGCACACACAGGTTTCCAGAAGAAAAAAAAAATATCGCTAATAAACAGTTTCAGATATTTCGAGACATGAGTATGCAATGCCCAAAGTCTGTACGATTTTTAATTACCTCATTTAAATTACAAACTAATTACACAATTACCTGGGTGGCCTGGTTTATAATCATCATACTGAATGAAATGCGTTACGTTAGGAGTGGGTGTTGTGGGCTGTTCGGATGGCGTGCTAGGGGGAGCATGAACTCCTGCAGATGGCGGGTATAAATGGCCTTGACAATTCAGTGGATTTAAGCCACTGGTTGAGGGATTATTGTAATCAGCTACATTCCACCCAGTGCTTTCGTTTTGATTAGTATCATCTCCAGCAGCAGCTTCACCTGCAAAGAACGAAAATAGACAAAAGCTATTATCCTTCTACGTGAGAGAATAATGAAAAAATACAAATAGAAATAAACTCCACTATAACGAATTTCAAGAGGGAAAAACGTTTTGGTTCGTTATATCTGATGCGATAACAAAAATGGATAAAAAGAATAACTAATAACAAATCCACAGTGGCCCGTGAAAGCAGCTATTTTCACATCTGAGTTTCTGGCTGGTTTAGGTCAAGTGTGGGTAGAGATCAGGGAGAGGAGAGAGGGGAGAAAAAATAAAATAAAAATAAAAAATAAAAACAGAAAAGAAAAAAACAAACCTAATTTCACATATCTAAACGACGTGAATTTAAAAAAACCTTCACGAAGTTTTTATTCTTCTGATTCACTTTATTATTATATTTTGCATACTTAGTTTGCATTTCATGTCAGATGTTTGTTTGTTTTAGACGAGGGGAAAAGATTGTTTTAGACTATATTTATTTATTCCTTTAAAGAAATGAAAATAAAATCACTGATTTTATTTAAACACGGGAAAGGGGGCTGTAGGGAGGGGGAAGAAAAGGAGGAAAAGAAAAGCTCCCCGTCCACACCAGTGTCGTTTCAATCCTTTGATGTGTCGGAGAAAAACCGCCTTCCGAGCGATCGTGCCCATTGCTTGTCACAAGCAAACTGTCCACACTTGTTTCCAGCCGGTGTAACGCAACAGGCATTTGCAACTAGTCTGTACTAGGCTTAAGAAACCTCGGATGTGAAAAAATAGATGCTTTGACAGGCCTGTGTAGTAGATAGCCACTATGAAACAAATCAGGTAATAAATATTTGAAGGTAGAGCCCTGCGATGGTCAAAATTTTCCAATCGATGTCTACCATCGATAATTTCAAAATCATTGATGGACAAAAGGAAACCATCCACCAATACATCGATGTTTTCCAAAAGTAATGGAGTGAATTTACATCTATAAATTAAACCTCAAACCTAATAACTTGGCACATAACATTCAAAATGGTGCAAAGTTCATTCTTCATCAATAATTAAAATTAGGACTAAGATATCAAACTTTAAATTCATCTTTAACATGAAGAGCTGATTCTTATGCTTTTGCATGTGCTGAATCAACACCACCTAAAAGAAAGCCTGTGCACTGAAAATTCATACATTGTTACATCATCATAAAAAGCATTGTTAATCGTATTTCTACCAATAATAAGCCCTAAATTATGACTTCTTACACGGCCTCCTAGAAACTACCAAGCCTGAACATGACATCAATAATGTATTGTTGAGGAACTAAGATTGTGACGTTGAATTAATTTCTGTAATAACACCATCCGAGGCCAACGAGATTTCAAAGAGAATGTTTCAAAAAAGGATTATTATCAGAGAATTAATATAAAATATTAACAACATCTACATCCTCTGCATTTATAATATTCGGATTATTGAATTTTTTGTCCATTGGGGGAGGCTGTGGCCTGGTGCTCTCACTGAACACACTAGTTCTCTGAAGTTAAACAACATCAGCCACAGCTAGTCACTGGACCATCAGCGACGTACGATCATAACAACGTATCATAACAACGAAAAAGAAAAGGGAAGGAAAATATTCTACAACCTAGAATGCTGGAATATTATGTAGACACAATAGATTATACAGGGTGTAAATGGACGACGTTTCACAAATTTAAGGATATGTAGAGGATGAAACTCTGAGCAAAAAAGTCTAGTCGTGTTTTTCGATCTGTCGCTCAGTTAAAAAGTTATAGCGCTTTAAAGTTCAGTATCGGTAAGGGTGATTCTAAAAGGTCGTGCCCAAATGAATAGGCAGGTAGAGGGTGAAATTCTGAGCAAAAAAGTCTAGTCGCGTTTTTCGATCTGAGGCTCCGTTAAAAAGTTACAGCGCTTTAAAGTTTCGTGACGTCACTTCCGGAAATCTATCTTGGTACAGGCGCTGAGCAATTTTTAACTTAGCGCTATAACTTTTTACCGGAGCCTCAGATCGCGACTAGACTTTCTTGCTCAGAATTTCACCCTCTACCTGCCTTTTCATTTGGGCACGACCTTTTAGAATCACCTTGGCCGATACCGATATTCCTTACCGATACCGAACTTTAGAGCGCTATAACTTTTTAACGGAGCCACAGATCGAAAAACATGACTAGACTTTTTTGCTCAGAGTTTCATCCCCTACATATCCTTAAATTTGTGAAACGTCATCCATTTACACCCTGTACAAAATCAGCGATGGATTATGTCACAACAAACAAAAGTATGTAGAGAGATGTGTGTCAAAAATCTAACAATGACGATTATACAATCGGGTGGGTTATTTCTAGTAGATTATGAAATCTAAGTTGGATGACTGTATGCCAATGATAAATGAGCACACTATCAGCTCTCACTTATGGACCACTTGGACCTGAGGGCAAACAAAAGTGTTGGAGACGGAGAAAAAGGATACGGCACCTCAAATGGCAATGGGCTGGATGATACCCTCATAGAGATGAACAACAAAATTAGGAAACTGTTAAGTGTCAGTTGGAAAAGCAGAGCACATGACGGAGCGCAATGGAAAGGTCTGGAAGAGGACTGCATCCAGCAACCATTGATAAGAATATGATGATGGAAATGATGATAAAGCTATTTGTCAAATTTAGCATTTCAAATTTTTAATAATTTCAACTTACTTTCTCCAAATCCTTCATCTTCACCACCCACTGGACCAGGAATTGGTGTTTCACCACTTTTGAGGCAGTTGTGAATATAAGCTGCTTTCCATTTGGCATATTTCCTATGATGAGCAATCTACAGCCAAAAATTGTTCATGCCCACAATATAATGCTCAAGTTTTCTAATTAAACAAAAATTTTATCTAATAATTAAGATTTTAAAAAAATAAATTAAAAAGTATACAAAACAAATAAACATCAGATGAGATGAAACTTTTATTACAAAACTACTTTCATTCTTCTTCTTTTCTGAAAGTTTTATCTGGAATGACTAAATGACAACTGGCATCCATGAAGTCTATACAAACGGACTTACAAAGAAAATGCTTTCAGTATAGCTCCTTCCAAATGTACAGTAAAAAATTTATTAACAAATGAAAGCTTCGCACCTCTATGCACACTCGTTTAGAACGTACAGGGCAAGTTAAATCACGCAAATCAAAGTTCAATAAGCCGTAATTCAGTCAACACCTTTGAGTTTCAATTTCTTCACGGTAGATAGCAGTGCAGATTGTTTAGGATGCATTTCAATCGGTATCAGTGATCTCGTGCTCAAAGACTTCATTTTGTGAAGAGTTTGTTGTTCAAGGCCGCGGCGTGTTGTTTTGCCAGAACGGCAAATATCCATCTTTTGAATGAATTTTTCTATCCGCGTGTCATTTCCCGAGGATGTGGCCTCCTCGCTCACCAGATTTATCACTCCCGATTTCTTCCTATGGGGCTCTCTGAAAAACGTGGTTTATGTGAATAATCCACACCGGATTGCAGAGCTGAAAACTAAAATCACAACAGCCGCTTCTAACATCATTACTGCCATGCTTCGCAGAGTCTCACGAAGTCTGGTAAAACGAACACGCTTTTGTATTTGCGAAAGAGGACGTCATTTCGAACATTTATTGTAACACCTAAAGTTTGTCTTCTAAAAATAAGAGCCAACATTTCAACTAACCATCATCACAGTAAACAGTGGCCACACAGTACTTCAAATTTTTATCGCCAATGATTTAGCCAATAGAGATTTTCTTTAAGCCAGAATCTCATGTTTTTGGCTAAATTTAAAATTTAAAAAAATTATGAAGCATTTAAAATATAAAAAAAAATTAATCACATGATAATCACATTTTCGAGGTTGAAAATAAAAATTTTCTATATAAATAGAATTAGCCAAGTATGTTCGTCAAATGTGATTGTTTATTTGTCAGATTAGTTGAACTGTCGCCACTAGCGATTTGGCGAGCGGACTGCGCGGACACTGCAATAAGTAATAACAAAAATAGCAAGTACAAAACATAATAATGAAATACATAGGTGACAAGAGTAAGGTGTCCACCAATCAGTGTTCCAATCACCCTTTGCAGCGTAAAACTGCAGTAGTCAGACACTATTTCCATCGAGCATTAACGTACCCTAGGATCAAGTAGGCTATGAAAACGAAATTACCACTACATTCAAACTAGCGAAGCTCAGTGAATTTTCAAAACATGTAACCAGTTCCATCTTCAGGAAAGTGAAAAATGGACCAGAGATGCCAACGTAGCAGTAATACAGTACCCAATATGGATTATGCTACCTTTACATACATTACCTGTATACTAACCCCCAACATTAGGAGGATTACCAACATCTTTCAAGAGCAAGGCTTAGAAATAGCCTGTAGAACCAAGGATAACAGTAGGTTTATTATAAACCTGAAGAAAAAGATCCGTGAAGAGAACGGTGAAGCCACAGTCGTCAGAATGCAACTCATGGCCCTTAAGGTGCTCTTTCCTCTTTGGGAAGTGGTGAAAGTCGCAAGGTGCAAAGTCTTTCATTTTTGAACTGCAGTTTTTCATCTTGCTGCGCTGCAACCCCCTCTGATGTTTGGCGATCGTGTGAGGACGGGCGTTATCATGCTGCAGAAGAGGATCCAAAGCTGCCATTCAATCCTCGTGTCGATGACAACCCCGGAATTCCTCTCCGACGGGTTCACCCAACTAGTCCACGCGTTGGTGTAATGCGTGGAAAAGAATGGGGACTATGTCGAAAAGTGAATAGTTCATTACATAGAGGACAAATGTAAGTATCAGATACAAAAAGAATTTTGAAAATCGGTTAAAAAATAAAGTTACAGCCATGGAGGCATTACTTTTCAATATGCCCTCGTATTAACATGGGTCTAATTTTGATTTCTTTTCAAGTTACAAGAAATGTTCAAAGTGGCCTCCTTAAGCCTGAATGCAGACATTGCATCGTCGAATAAGTGACTCGTATAAGTTTGTCATTACCTCATGATCACGTCTAATTTCGTCGCCGATGCAAATCTGGACACTGTACACCATTTGTTTCAAACGTCCCCACAGATAGAAATCCAGTGGATTAAGGTCCAGTGAGCGAGGTGGCCATGCTATGGACCCACTGCCCCCAATCCATTTGTTTGGGAAGTGCCATTCAATAGCAACTCTACCAAAATAAGGAAGGGCACCATCGTGTTGGAACCACATCTGTTGACGGATTGCAAGAGGTATATCTTCTAAGAGTTCATGCAGTCACTACGTGAAATAAAAATTGGACCTAACCTACCTTGACCTCTATAATACCCCCTTAAATTGTTTTACACATGATTTGAATCACTCTGTATATTTCAATGTTATTATGTTTCGTACTTGTTACTTTTGTAAATGCCTGTAATGATGGTGTAAACTGAAACACGTCGATAATAAACACATTAGAATCTGTATCGCTTGTAGACCTTTATTTATATTATTGTATTGTACTCAGCGATACTAGACCAATGGATGGATCCTTTAAAGTTCAACTAATATCTATGATACTTTACTTTCATTTAAATTCTCAAATCGGTACTTTTACAGACGGCTAAATTTAAAATAGATGTGCACGACTTAAAACTCACCCTGTATTCAGCATTATATATGATGCACGTTAAATTGTCTGGAATTTTATCAGTGACACTCGTTTGTAAGCATCACGATTTGCATTACACTGCAATTTAGGATTCCAAAATACCTTCTCATCCAATTTTATTTACAAATCTGAGATCTTCAATAATTTAATAAATTAAGAGTTAATTTTACGCTATGTGATGATCACTGATCATTAAGAGCTTCCTAACATTTTATGTAAGTGTAACCATTGAGTTAACAAATTAATGAAAACAGATAACCACCTCTTCACTTATTTCACCAAATGTCGTGAGCACGTCGAATAACATGCCAGCTGTATAGAATGCCTTTACTACGTTCCTGTAAATTAATAATAATAATAATAATAAATTTATGGGGAGTTATTTGGTTTTAAAAGTATAGTATGTTCATAATATATCTATATTATTTATTGAAAACAGTCAATAGAAAGGAATTTACTTGTTAAACCTGCTTGCCCTATCTTCAGAGTCGGCCCACAGAAATAACTTGAGTGCATAATTCTCAATATGGGCTTGAGCAACCATTTCATTAGTTATTGCTTCGTCAGCTGACAGCTCTTTTTTCCTCTATTAAAAATATAAATAAATAAAACATAAAATTTGCTTAAACCCAATCGATTTGTACTTTTTGTGAGATATAAACAATCGTAACTACCGTTTCCAACCAGTCCATCAAAGATGTAAGAAACGTCAGACTTTCTTTCGATTTCCTATCGATTTTGAGTCCGGCCTGAAGAGAATAGATCCGACCTATGCACAATAAAAACCGCACATTCAACATTCAAAGGATTCTTCCATTTAAAGCAAACGATAAGCGCCAGTGCTGCAGCTAACTTAACTTGAAAGTGCTTATAACGGATTTATATACAAACACAAATTTGTTGGGGTGAATACATGATGAAATTGTGCGACAACAGGGGAGCTTTAGGTAACAAGACATTTTGAAACAACTGGCGAGAAGGAACCAACAACTCACTCCAATAAGCCACGACGGGATCCCGAGCTTCATGTTCTACGGCGGTTTTCAAATAATGCTGGATCGGTTTCAAAATCGGTGGTAAAGGAGGGAGCTCCAACGCCATTTTAAAACATCAAAAGCTTGCTGCGATCGTGACCTCTATCGACGATTCTCAAAGTCACTCTACATGCGTAATAGTTTCATTCAATACCTTACAAGCGTCCGTATGTTTATATCTCCAATTATCAATGTTTCGTAAATCCCGAGGATGTTTTATTAATGCCGTGCGCAAGCAAACTTCCTCCTATTTCAAGGATGCTCATAAGTAAGTACTCAGTGGGTGGAACCTAACGGTGATAAAGCATAATCAAAAACCACCTGATGATCTAAAACGCTATTGGTTGGAAAATTAATGATGTCACAAGACTTCGCATGACGTCACTAACAACGAAAAACCTCTTTACATTAAATTCAATAGGCAATGATAAGCATGAACAATTTAATGATAATTTTTTTAACCTTACATCGCTTAGTCCATTCAATTATAAACTTGTAACATCACTAATTTACAATCGTATCCCAACTGTTGCCTGGGTGATAAATTAAATTAAACAAAACCAAACTTTTAACGGTACAATTTTATTGAATACCATATTTCATATCTACAATTTAACAATCTAGGACTAATTTATCGTTTTAATATCTTTAGGACCTAGAAATTTATATTATACATTCCAAATCACAGGTTAAACATTAATTGCCTATAATTTATACAGATTGCTTCAACATCGACGTGTAAGTGTTGATTTTGGTCGCAAACGACATGTCAACGAACTTATCTCCGACGCTCACTATTAATCCACCTACAATGCTTGGATCAATCTGAAAAGAACAAAAGACAATATTAAACTTTTACAATTATACATTGTGTCAAGAATAACATATAACAGATTGCAGACACCACAATAAGATATGTAACCCAAGGGGCAAATCGACACACTTAGCATATGATATTGTTCAAACTTTACAGACTTTGCATAATTTTTCTGCAAAAAAACCCCTTTGAGTTCTTGCAGCCTCATCACCATTCATTTAGGAAGTAAAATCGAAAGAACTGAAACACCACTTCCAAAAAAAAAACATAAAAGGCACAAATGTACATTTCAGTTGCTATGAAGCCATCATTCAGCACGAGTCACAAGACTCATTATTCAGCGCGAGTCAAAAATATTAATGTGGAAAAAAAGTAAAGAAAAATTCCTACGAACTGGATTTTAACCAAGGACTGAGGCATCATGCTCATCGCCTCTACCAACTGGCTTTTCATGGTAGAGACAAGAGCATGATACTTGTAGTCCCTAATTCGAATCCAGTTTAAATTTATTACTCCTGCTATGCCTTCATAAGCTTTCTGATAGTTTGGAAGGAGGAATTTGATCTGCGAGCCAGGTGCCAACTACCTTTTAGTCGTTAGGACGCTTGGAGACAGCCTTGCTGTCCTGTGTCCTGATAGCCAACTGGTAGAGGTGATGAACATGCTTACATTTTTATAAGCTTTTATTAACTTTGCTGTGTAAGTTGTTTAGGTCAAATCTTGTAATCAATATTAAACCAACTTTGCGACAAGCTAGGGAGCTGCAATTTGACACACTTATGCAGAATCGATGACAATTTATGATAAAGAAAAAAAATTTCAAATCGGTTCATTGGTTCGTGTTCTAATGGTACTAACTCATTACTACGAATTGATTGTTGTAACAATTGGACATTTCGTTATGGCGAGAGTAAATGTGTCTATTGTTTATTGTTGCAAAATTAAGCTGTATTGTTGCCACTAAATAAAACATTATAAAAGCTTGGTTTGATAAAACCTTTTTCCTCTTAACTTGTTATTTTTGGATCGGACACCAGTATCAACTTCTTCTCCTTACGC
>JAHWFO010069115.1:49693-89240 GCA_023313115.1 Rhysida immarginata | reverse complement strand
GGAGACAGCCTTGCTGTCCTGTGTCCTGATAGCCAACTGGTAGAGGTCATGAACATGATATGCTTACATTTTTCCCATTAACATCCTTAAAATAAAGGAGAAAAATTCAGAAAAACAAAAACAGGCTCTTATAAGCAGAAAGCTCTTTGAACCAGAGCTCTTATATGTGGAATCGATTGTCTACAGTCCAGTCAGAATTCATTTTCACTACCATGCTGGCACGATAAAATCAACAAGCACCAGTTTTACTCTTGAACATTTCAGTGTTGCATCTAGGTATAAACAGAAGAGCACAGCACTCTGCCATTTTTCATTGGATTTAAAAATTAACCATTCTAATATGTGCTTTTATCTCTGACTTCCCTATTTTCTGACCCAATTACTATTCAGTTCTCTGTCCTGCCATTTTGCTAGATGCAAATCCAAGTAATCTAGAATAACAGGTAGGTCCAGTTTGTCAGAAGTGCTTAACGCGCATGCGTATTGTGACATCACTGGATGACTTATGGCTTTACTTCCGGCGTGTGCGGTAGCCATTATTCTGGTCACAAAAGAAAACGTTTTCACGTAAAAAAACAAAACTCTTACGTTGATTTCTGAAGAAACGTTTATTTGTAAACTTACTATTTTATAAATTAAAATTTCCTAATGCCTGCATAAATAAAGTTATTAAGAAATAATATCGAAATTATCATCTGTCTCTTAACTGCCAACGGTTCCGACGAATCAATTTCGAAATCTTAACGAGGAATGATAACTAGGCCTAATGATAATGAGAAATACGTTATCGTCCTTGTCTCTGTGTTCGCTTAACTATCTGCACATTGCGCGATGAGTGAACATGAGACCAAGGTAAATGATTTTACATTTTAAAGACACCCACTCCCCTTCTAACGAACTGATATATAACCCTTTTTCTATTTAGTCTCAGTAAATTTCACTTATCTTGGTCGCATGATCAGTTATCGCGCGATGTGCTGATAGTTAACATCAACCCTGTGTTCACATTAAAAAGATAATACGTAAGTACATTTTACAATAATTATAAATTACGTAAGTCCCTTCATATAATGGCATTATTATTTAATTAAAATATATAGTAGAAAGAATGAGAATTGTGAAGGAAATGAACGAGTCGTCAAGTGTGGCTATCGCACAACTGCTTTCATTGCCGCCATGTTTTAGTTTCTGTTGAGGTTTCGATTTAGCGGGTATAGGTTTCGATGTCATCTAGTGACGTCAAAATACGCTTGCGCAGTAAGGCAATTTTTACTACTTCCGGCAAACTGACCCCCACCTTGTTCTAGATCACCTTGATGCAAATCTGCATTTCAACATGTGAGGCCAAGCAAAGAGCATATGTGACAGTGTTTTCCTTGTTTCTTATACATGGAATATGAACCAGGTGATGTATATAGAGCTGATCCTAAAAAACGACCATCTGCTTGACTTATAATCCAATGATTACGGATTCCGTGGCAATTCAGACAAATGTAAACAAGCAAGTTTCATTTCAGTAACAGAAACAGATGACAATTTGAAGATTGCTTCGACCAAAAATCAAAACTAGAAAGGGTAAAATACGTTCAAGACTATATTTATACCAATTTCCCATAACTACTTGATTTCTTAGATACTCTAATTTCAATTTTGAGAACATTCATATATTCAGTTGGGACGTTTTAGATACAGTCCAAACCATTCTACATGTATATACAAACTAAGAGGTCTATATTACTTTTAATTGAAGTTGAAGGGTTTCTCCTTGTTTCAAAAAGGCTTTCAATGCATTTGTCAGTTCTGTTTTTGTAGCTTCATCCAAAGCCTACAAAGACAAAAAAAAGAGATTTAATTATTTTAGATGAAATTATAAAGTGCATGATCTAATCCCCTTCTCCCCCAAAACTCCTATTCAAAAGGGTGTATCAAAAAGATTGGGACAATGGAATATCTGGATAACTATACATCGGATCACAAAAAACAAATACCTGTTTAATGTTTTTCAAAAAGCTATTCAATGATACCAAACTCGACCCCCCCCCCCCAAGGGTAGGGGAGAGGCCAACTTTGAAATCTTAAATAGGAAATATCTGGAGAAATACACACTCTCAGTGCCTCTTATCTCCTGAACAGCTGGATCAATTGAAAAACCACCAAGTATAAAATATTTCTCAAATCTTGTGTACAATCTGAAAATATCATTAAAAATAGGAGTTCCTATTTGAGATTTCAAAGTTGCACCCCTCCCCCACCATCAGGGGGTAGAGGAAGAGTTTGATATCATTGGATAGCTTTTTCAAAAATATTAAACACTCGTTTTTTGTTTTTTCCGATCCAATGTGTTTCGATCCTGATCTTCTTGTTACACCCTGTATAATTATACTGATAAGTAATAAGTAAATTACATAAGTTTAATTACCTTTGCACTGGTCACTTCACATAATACATCCCCTCGGTATGCACCCATAATGCGAAGGTAAACATTTACAATGCTATTCAGCTTATTCAGGCGTCCATTATCAACCAAAATTTCTAAAATAAAAGGTTTCATTAAAATAAAAGATTTTAAATATCAATGAAATAAGAAATCAAAATTCCTTACATATTTTAATTTGCGAATATAAAAGTGGAAAACAGTTGAGAATGCATGGTCTGTAATGCCAAAACGATGTCAATAAAAGGATCATTACTGTATTCGCAAAATCAATCATTCCATTGCCAATTTGTTTCGAATATTTTGATTTCGACTTCATATCCAAATAGAGCATCAAAATAGCAAGTTATACATGTAATAGGCACATCCTACATATTTGAGAACCTGGCCAAGTGGCAGTTTAAGTTGATCATATTGGTCTGGCACGAAAGACCAAAATTAACTTTAACCATCATTATGGCCATGTTCATCATTATTTTCCAAGAGATGGAAAAAATCGGCAACAGAACATCTAACTTCGTGAGTTCAGTTAAAAGAGATGATTTTCTGATTAAAACCATTTTGTAAGAGGGGTGAAATATTTCAATGATAATGACAATTCAATGAAATTTGGTATCCTCTAATAATTTTGCATTCATTTTTGATTACGAAAACTATTAATAAAAGATATTCGTATGGTTTTACTGAATGCTTTCCTACATTACTAACTTAGAAATAACTTATTTTCAGCAATTAATTACAACAATACCACAAACTTGCACATAATCTCAAATTAAATATTCTTTCCATCAGAGTCATAACGAGAAGAGTTATTTACAATCTGCATGCAGTGACAGTTTCACATCTCTTTGATGGCTGCTTGTCTTTGTGGTAGATTAGGTTCTATAGTTATGATAATTCAATATTCTAAATACTTAAAGTGTTACTCATTTATGCAGGAAGAAGAAACAAGCTAATACATCTGGATACAGTTTTTCAAAGATTGGCAACAACATAAAGCCACACTTCTGCATGTACGGGGTTGTGCATAACCTTTTGCTAGGGGGCTGCGACTTAAACCGCAGCGTTGTAGCACACTCTTATGACGCTTCGGCAGAGAGTAGTTCATTATGCGTCTATTGGTATCAAACAAATATGGCTGGTTTAATAAATGACAGTGAAGAGCAGCGTTTCATGAATAGAGTTTGTGCAAATGCTTATCGAGAGGCAATGGAAGCAGGTGCGTCTTTTATTAATCGCAAATGGGTTGCGAACAATTTGGAGCCGTGTTAAAAGACGCAGTGGAATCTTTAATGATTCAAGAACGTGGTGAAAATCGGTATTCTCGAGACCTTCTAATGGGACACCTGACATCTGTGCTGAAGGACATGGAGTACGATACTGCTCTGTTTGAGACACTCCTCCGCTCCTACCCGAAACGGATGCGTGCTGTTCGAGAAGCAGGTGGTGGCCACACTAAATATTGATGTGATAAAAGCAGAAATAAACGTACTTTTTGGTTATCAACCGCAGAACATTCCACTTAGTTTTGTTTATTTTCCAGACCCCTAGCAAAAGGTTATGCACAACCCTGTAAACTTCTAGAACATTTTCTTAGTCTCAAACAGTTTCACTCATCTTGAGATGTTGTGAGAGTGAAATGCTTCTTTCACAGAAGTCTCTGAACAATAATTACCGATAAAGTTTTTGCATAATACACAATTTTTTTTTTTTTTCCGCTGATGACGCCATTTTGAATCAACAGTGCACAAACATGGCGAGTTAACCTTTCATGTTATTTCAGTTTTTGCAAAATAAATTCATTAGAGGTCATTAATGGTGTGTTCTTGGAAAAATAAGAGAAGGAAGCGACATTCATCACATATAATGCATTTAATTTTTGAAGCCAACTAGCCGCTGGCATAGGAAGCTATTGGCTGCGGAATTAAGCGGTATATTCTTCGAATTTGTGGATTTACTGCCACATTGTGGAATGCGACATGGCGAATATGGCATTCTGTGGTTAGATCTGCTTTTCTTATTTTAAATTCTTGACGTTTTCAAGGTGTCATTATTACGAAATGCCGGCATGGACTAAAAAAACACACAAAGTGATTTGCGCGGAAATATCCTTGAGCCAGTCAGGTGGAGAATTGTGGGTGACTGGTCACTATAAAAAAAAATAAATGACGAAATGTTGACATTTATTAAGTGATGTCACTAAGATTACTTCCGATGCCTACACTTAGATTATAGCACTGTAAAAGCACTTGGAGCTTTGCTTCTTTCTCCACTTCTTCCACAGGTATGTTTTCTTTCTGCAACATTTTGAGTCACCCTATATATAAGTAGGAAACGAAAAGAAAAAATGTCACGATTTTGGATAGAACCAGGAACCAGTAGCATATGGCTCGTCACTTCTGCACCAAGCCACTGCAGACATTGGTTGTCTCCAATTGTCCTAAAGAATTCTCCAAAGTCAAATTAGAAGCAACTGGTTCACAGATCAGGTATACTTTTTTTGGTAGCTGATGAAAACTCATGGTAAAGCAGTAAATGATACTTAAAGAAAAATAAGGAATGTGTCTGTCCATACACTGGGGATATACTGAAGAAGATCAGTCATTATTTCTGGGACATATTTGCAACTCGACTTTGAGTTCTAAATTTATTTTCTTAATCACTGGTAAAACTGCTCTTTAAATGCTATAAACTGGTTTCTCTAAAATACACTGTGGAAATTGGAAACAACTGTGTAATTCTCTCGTTCTAAAAATAAAGCCATCACACACACACAAATCCATACATCTAATTTCAGCAAGGCAAACCTAGACCTCTTATATTAACGAATCACAACTTACGACAGAAATTTTCCGTGATTTTAGAAGCATTCTGTTTTTTAAGAGCTGACAGTATAGCCTCTAGAAAGATAGAAAAAAAAAATGCATAAAACAAAAATTAAATAAAATTTTTTCACAACAATAAAACTTGAATATATTAATTATCTCATACCTTTTTTGAGTTGCTTCTTTAACGTAGGATTCAAGATAAAATCAGCAAACTTCTTATCTTTCGTGACAGAATCCTGATGTTTTAGAAAAGCATACATTCTGTTATACTGATATAAGCTTAAAACCTAAAAACGCACAAAAGAAAATAAATACGTCACCTGGAGGAATTTCAACTCCTTTTCAACAGCATCTAATTTTTTTTCTTTTGAGGCAGCAGAAAATAGAGCAGTGGCATAACGACCCTCTGTCCCAAATACTGATATTGGTGCCTGACAAATAAAGAATTCAAAGAACTGTGTTCATATAGCTGGAAAATTTTATATTTTTAAAGGAGGAGAATAGATTTAAATCACAAAACGCAAACAACGAACAAATACATCTCTTTACCTTAACCAACTTTCCAGCAACACTAGGAGTAGTGCTGAATTTCCTTACCTAGCAATGCAAAAAATAAACAAACACTTAAATTTGGTTGGATAATTTTCGCTATCTGCACAATTGCAAATGGCGGGCCCATGAGTCAATCTCACCCTGTGACCAAACATATGGAAGTACATATCAGTTCTTTGCACTGAGGAGTACAGCTCCAGCAAGACACACAGCACTGAGAAAGAAGTTTGTTTGGGATTTATTTGAGGTACTCAGTACCTAGTGTAGTGTGTAATTTGCGATTGTGCAGTTAGTGCAAATTAACTGAAAATTTCAACCTGCATCTGATATACAGGGTGTCCAAAAAATATCTTTACACTTTTTAAAATATTATTAAAAATAAACAAGGATATGCAGTTACAGTTTTTTGTATTCAATAAAGAAAGTATCAAAGTTTTTTGTTTTTTTTTAATGAAATGAACAGTGGGTGGCATCCTGATCTGTGAAGAGATAACGAACTTAAAAGTCGAATTATAGCTGCCCTCGAAATACCCATTTTCCAATGCTTCACAGAACCTGGTTAAAAATCTTATTGGCTCAATGTGTAATGTGCCAATAGCATGCACATTAACATTTCTAAAAAATTGATACTTTCTTTATTGAACACAAAAAAAATCATGGGGGCATTCATTTATTTTTATGATGTACACAATGATTATGATATCAGTAATATGCCTTCTGCAGCTATGTTCAGTGCGGTTTAGTGTCCGTAAATGATCTTTAACCGAAGGATCAGTGCATCAGGGTTTGCTTTAGGGAGAATAATAATTGAGCCCCCAGACCCCATGTATTTCAGTTATTGAGTCCCCTCTTATTTCAAAAAAAAAAAAATCATGTTCATTACTAATATTTTCTTCTACTCTTTCAATGCCGGTTGAATTATTACTAGTAACCGAAGGTGAATCGAATGAAACTTTTCCTTGACTAAGAAGTCCGTCATTACTCTAGGCCTCTTACAAGTCTTGCTGTCAGGAATTTCACTTTCACTCTGCTTTTATGTTGGTTATGATGTCGGTGATCACATGTTACATCTTAGCCAATTAACAATTAAAAATCGCAGCAATCATAGGGAATTTTACAAGTTAACTTGACCAGACAAGAAATCCATGATATAAATTTAGCATCTTCCCGGACGCTTAAAAATTTCAAAATAGCATCCAACAAATATGTATTAGTGTAATTTATACTAAATTTAGCGTTAACGTAAACCCTGGTGCATTTTGATCCACACAAACAACATGGCGATGACTTGACGACTTCTTTTTAATCACCTAAAAGTCTAATTATTTTGAGTCTGCATGCACTCTCCTCATCTACTTGAATTTTAACATGAATTGGAGCACAGCTAAATACAGGGCGGTTTAAAATTTCATCACCAAAATGATAAGGGTGATGGAATATGCGATTCTAAGCAAAAAAGTTCATATGAACGTGGGTCTGAATTTGAACGATAACTGAGATATGAACAGAAATAAAAATGCTGCCACTAAGATCAAGAAGTGAATAACTCACTTTCTACAACATCTAGGATGATGAAACTTAGAAGAATAATAGGGTACATAAAGCTGTGTATGCCGTTAAAATTTGAACAAATTCCAACGAGTAGTTTCCGAGTTACGCACTTAATATCGTAACACATGCTCGCATGTGAGTACTAACCACCACGTGTTACGATGTTGACTACGTAACTCGGAAACTACTCGTTGGAATTCGATCAAATTTTAACAGTAGACACAATTTTATGTTCCCTATTATTCTTCCAAGTTTCATCATCCTAGATGTTGTAGAAAGTGAGTTATTAATCGAAAATGGGCTATTTCTGGATGGGAGACCGCCATTTGCAATTGCAAAATGGGTTAATGTTCACTATCTGCTAAGGTTGGGCGATTAATTGTGATTAATTGATTTAGCTCGATTAATGGAAGCAAATCAATCAATATCGATAAATGTTGTTTTAAATATAGGGCTAATCAAGTAATAGTGATTACACTATTAGATTCATTAATTGAAACCAGAGACGCTTACAGTACATACAGTAAGTGTCTCCGACTTAAACACGTCGATTACTAATGAGATTACGTGGTTCGCTTTAATTTATATCGATTTAATTGATCAGATGATAATCGATTGCTTTTGTTAATCAATTATATTTATCGATCAGTTATTGCAAAATGCCCAACCCTACTATCTACACAGTTATGGTAAATGAAATTTTTATTAATTTAACCATTATTTCTTAACCATTTACTATGACTAAATAGAAAAGGGGGTATATATCAGTTCGTTAGAGAGGCAGGGGGTCTGGGGGAGTCTTTAAAAAATAAATTCACTTTCCTTGGTTGCATGATTAGTCACGCATGATGTGCAGAGAGTGAACATTAACTGCAAAATACTCGAAACGACCCTGCTTCTACTTTCGGGTGCTTAGATCGTGCACAACCTCATGAAGCGCATGTGAACGAAGTGTACGGTGATCCTTGAAAATCTCGCACAAACGCATGAGATGTACTCCAAACTGTTACTGAGTGTATTGAGTGCAAAAAATTCACACGATTCGAATAAACAAACGTGCCTCATAATTGCATTTCTGTTTTAATGATTTTCTAAACATGCAAAATGCAAAATTTTTTGGACATCCTGCAGATACTGGCAGAATAAATGTTTAAGGATGAAATTAGGCATTCTATACAATACTAAAGGACAAGCTGATAAAATTATAAAATGCTCCTACTACAGACATTTCAAGCGAGAAACTAAAAATGAAATAAAAATATTTCTGTCCAAGAGGTGAAATGTTTCTTTTTCCTCATATTGTCCAAGAAACTTGGATCCTCTTGTTTAATTTTGCATTCATTTTTGATTACGATATCTATGAAGTGAGAATATCGTATGGTTTAAAGAATGCTTCACTATCTATCTTATCAGTGGTATGCTAAATCTATTTTTATTAACAAGATTTTAGTATTTAAAATTGGCTTATAATATAATAAACATAAATTTTTGGAAATTGAAGGTTTTCATGAAGGACAAAAACAAGCACCTATACCAACGGCAAGATTCGAACCCGTGGCCCTGGAATTCAGAAGCTAGCATGTTACCGCTTCGCCACCTGAGCTTCCGTATACCCTTGATGTTACTTAATATCTGAAGGATTTTTTTTAACCGTTTTTATAACATGCAATCCTAAAATGATGCTTTTATCACGAAAAATAAAATCAAAAGCAAATCGTCATATTGAGGCTTATTTTACATTTGAACTATATTTATAAATTAATAATAATTGCTATGCACAAAAATAAAATGCAACAGCGGTATGCATTCAAAGCACCCAAAGGCAGGCTCAAGTATTTCAACAAAATCAATTACATGAGCATTTAGTAACCACTTAATTTATCAGTACTGGTGTTTAAAATAACCCTCCCTTTCGCTTCATATCGCTAAATTTCATTTTGCTCTAAGTTTTAAAATAATCTTAAATACCGACCGAAACGAACAATGCCGACGACGCCATTGCACTTCCAGGTCTGCTATGATGGCAGCTGCGCATTCGTCGTCGCTCAACTAATGACCTACGCTAATGGTTAATTATATTTATAAAATTTAAAACAATAAAGTTTACGTCTTATTCACATAAAGTAATAAAAATCTGTTTAAAGTTTTAATGATTAAAAAATAAATTAAAACACAAAAGAATTTTTTTTTCCCGTTTCTTATGCTGAATATGTAAGATGGCGAAATGCGTGAAGTTTGTTTATTTCTTAAATTTAAATTCAACTCAATTATAAAATTTATTTAACAGTTTAAGCTTCCACTAGCTAAAACAAGATGCCGAGTTACGAACTTTCTATTATATACAAAATTATGACTAAGGTAATTTTTAATTCCTTTTTCTCTCTTAACAACGAGTTATTTTGAAAATCCGACGATCGCACTCTTTCGGTCCTTCATGACTTAGTCATGACCACAGGTGAGAATGGGGAAAAAGATAGATTTGAAAACTGAGAGCTTGGCTGTGTTTCCCAGCTCACATTTCGTTACCACAGATCATGGTGATATCACAGATCCAAGCGTCCAATTCTTTATCCACCCGAGATACATGAATTTCTCCAGCTGTCTCAATGAGGCTCCCCTAACATGGAGAGCAGGCTGTCTTGAAAAAACCTCAGTCCTGATCTTCATCCCAGCCTCTTCATATTTGGCTGCAAACCGGTCTAGTGCATGCTGAAGGTTGGTGCAACAAGACCCAAGGAGGACAAGGTCGTCAACAAAGAGCAACCTCTCCACCAAACAGGCGCCCACAGAAACAGGCTCATCGCCTCGGCTGCCACTGTCCATAAAGATAATGAACAAGAGGGGCAACAATATGCACCCTTGGCAGATCCAACACCCGCAGTAAACGGTCTTGACTTAATGCCATTTATCCGGACACACATCTTAGAGCTTTCGTACAGAGACATGATAGCAACCAGTTGTTGCCCATCCACTTCGTACTCTTGCAACTTGCCAAAGCTTCTCCCGAGGAAATCTTGTCATATGCTTTTTCGAAGTCCACAAAGCAAGCGTAGACATCTTTTGCATACTTTCAGAATTTCTCAAAGATTTGCCTTAGATCAAAGATGTGATCTTTTGCGATTCGGCCAGGTCGGAAACCACTCTGTTCCCGCCAACAGTTTGGAGTCAACTATTTCCCAACTTCTCTTCTCCAGACACTTAGCGTACACTTTCCCAGGAATGCTGAGCAAAGAGATACCTTGATAGTTGTTGCAATCTCTCCAATCACCCTTTTTTGAAGATAAGGACCAAAATTCCTGTCTGCCATTGCTTAGGGACCTGGCCAATTATCCAAACAACCTGACACACACGAGTCAGCCACAGGATACCATGAAATTAAAAAAGATATAAGTCATGTTCAAATTAAAGTGATTCGGGCTGTAGCGCACGAGCACGTGAGTGTGCAGACACGAGGCAAACAGGTGATTGTTGACGTATTGTCTGCTTGTTCTGATAAGCACTGCTGTGGGAAGTTACGTTAGCAGGGCTTGAAATTCAGGGCGGGATGGCGGGATTCTCGCCCAAGAAAACTTTCAGGAGGGGAGTTTCCCCGCCCGTGAAATTTAATCATATTAAATGTTTTTATGATTTTATTAAGAGTTAAAGATAATGTTATTTTTTTCTTTATATCTTACAATATAAGTTTTGGATACGAATCTTTTCCATCCATAAATCCTTAGATTATGGGTTTAATTTGTCGTCAGTCATTATTGGTGAATTTTTTCATGGAGATTTAACTTTTGAACCAATAAAATTTCGCTAGTTCCAATCGTCACCGTTGCGGTATTGTCAAGAGAAAAATAGGAATTTATTGTGTAGCTCATAGATTAGCATTGTGTTTAGATGATATTTCAAAATCGTGTCCAGAGATTGCTAAATATCAAGACACTTTAAAATCCATTGTTATAAAGGGTGAATATAAAATCTGAACCCCCCTTTTATTTTTTGAACTGAAGCAGATATGTCAATTTTGATGAATCCAATGAATAGGAAGTTGTGGGTGGCCTATCCCATGGTGCACTTTTCATCATCCCAAATATGCAAATTAGGACACATTCAAAATTTATCTCAAAAACCGTAAGGGATAGAGGAAAAAAACCCAATTGCAAACTTGTTCAGCATAAAAAAACAAACAAAACAAAAGAAAAATCATCCAAATCGGACCAACCAATCACCCACAATCACATGGTGAACTGTTTGTAGCAACAGAAGCAGAAGGTTCAAACTAGAACTCCTGAAAATTCCAGAGGCGTAAGCAAATCGTAGAAATAAAATATGGTGCATTACTTTTTGAACACTCCTTTAGATCAAAAGAATATTTAAGCTCCTTGACATTGGAACAAAGGAACGAGAGGAATGGAAAAGATAGATCACATTTATAACTGACAAATGAGTTTTAGGTGGCCAATGTTTTTAATTATTACTTACAGTAGTATAGTTTATGAAATATTTTGTACTTTTAGCCAGAACTTGTGACTGCAATCAAAAGAACAATGGGTCACCTTTGGGAACGAGGAGCGTTATTGCGGAAATTGGAGAATCTTGGAACAAGAGAACTTCCTTATAAAATGTCATCTCATGGGAATTCACATAGAAAAGGAAGGTAATGTAACCCATTTTTCTTTCCAAATATAACTTAAAATTATTTATTTGTGGATACATAAGCCTGAGGAGAGGCCATGGGCTAGGGGGCTTTTGCAGAGCAAGCCAGCTCTGTGAAGTTAAGCATCGCCTAGCACAGCTAATCACTGGATGGGTGACCATTTAATGACACAAGAACTTACCCCCCCCCCCGACTCGTCTGATCAGTGCGGGAGATTAGACCAGGAACCCTCCGTGGGGGAGGCCTGTGTCCTGCAGTGGACTGAGATGGGCTGAAACATTTACTTTTACTTTACATAAGCCTGAGGGCATACAAACTAAGTGCTCTGAAAATGTTCATAATTAAGTAAAGAAATCAGTCACTTCATTTTTAAAATGTTTAATGAAATGTTTAATGAGGTTGAGTCAAAAGTAGTGGCCGATCACCGCGCAAACTTTTAAATGGGCACCAGACAGGAACCACTCATTGCTAATCTTCAGAGTAGAGTCTATCATGCTCGATGGTCTTCATCCAACTATCAGCCAGTTGGCGGATGCCTTCGCGAAACCACTCCTCCAGTTTCTGGGTGAAAAAGTCACGCACGGCATCTTCAACCTCACTGACATTAGCCATGAGGAAGTGCGCCATGGACCGGAAGAGATGGTAGTCGGAAGGTGCTAGGTCGGGGCTGTATGTTGGATTTTTTCCAACAGTTGACGACACACCTTCACCCGTTGTTATGCTTGCGCGGTCGTCAGCTCGTGGGGCACAACTCGGCAGCTCTCGTTGTTGACCTTTCCCATGGCATGCAGATGTTGAACCACACTCGATCGTGATGTCCCAATGTCCATGGATGGTGCTGCCTGGGTTGACTTCCACTTGTTGCCATAGGGCTGCATCATCCACTTCTTTGGGTCTTCTACTACTTGGCCTATCTTCCAGGCCCATGTCTCCAGACGAAAAGCGAGAGAACCACTGTCATGCTGTCAGTTCATTGGTCACACCCTGACCTTCCACCCTGCAAATTTCGGCGGCTGCTGCTCGCGCACTGGTCCCCTTTTTCCAATAGTGACGAAGGAGCCCGAGTATCACCAATTTTTCTGCCATATTTTTACACTTGCTGACGCAGGTGGCACAATGTCTATGGCATTGAAATTCGTACTGATGTTTCTTCCCACTCTTTTCTCTTAATAAACTGGGATATACCCTTATGGTAAATGGTCTTTGCCCAGAATTCGTCAAACTCTGACCTCCCCTCCTGAGTCGGCCACTACTTTTGACTCAACCTCTGTAGAAAGCATCATCACTTTTTTCATGAATTCTATCTGCACCCGCCAACTTTGCACCTTTCGATTTTCACCTCTTCTCAAAGATGCAAAAGCACCTTCAGGGACATGAGTTGCATTCCGAAAACAAGGTGAAAGCTGCATTCAATCCTTGTGCCAACATGAAAATTTTAAAATTACCCTCTGGAGTAAGGGTATAAAGTCCATTATGCCATTATGCTTAGGTTTCCATTCTCCAATGAAGAAATTAGTGCCTGCTGTTGTCTGTTGAATAAAGGTGGAATTATGTTTTTATTTCCATTCCTCGTGGCATTGTTTATTTCTATTTGTTTGTTCCCATTATTGAAAGATGTTGCAAGGTCGTGATTTTTCATCTGATGCTACAGTTGAAATTGCTGTGTTCAAATAGATCAAAAGCAAACTACAGATGCTCTTCAGATTCATGGTGATTCATGGTGATTATATTCAATTTTTTAAGACATTGCCTGTGTCTAAAAATTCCGACAGTTTGCAACAAATCATATAATCACTTAGTTTATTGAAATTTAAAATTTAAAAAAAAAAAAAAAAGTGTGCACTTCTTCCTGGGCAGATAACATAGAAAATCAACTATGACAGACATGATTAATTGCGAATCTATCACACTAGACCGCTCATCTGTCACATGATGGGTTATATTTATCAGTTGTGTGGAGGCCTTCTCTCTCAGTGGTTATGACTCTATGGAATTGGAACTTAACAAAAAAAAAAATCAACACTAAACATTTTTCAGTTTATTTAATTCACAACAATGACTGAGTATTCTCTTACCACAACAATCCCTGGTTTTGGATTGTTGTAACTTTCTTTCTTGGCTTCAGTTAGACAGACAGAGAGAATTACCTATCACGTGATTCATCTTCGACCCATCAGCATCATTCGGACTTTTCAGACACAGCCCCTAAGTATTTCCAGGGTTCTCTCCCCAGGCTTTTTGATTACCACCTGAGTGAAATGTACAAAAATACATCACGCTATACCCCATCTCTGCTTCAGTTAAGAGTGACGTCACCGAAAAACATTGCTTATCAGACGAAGTACACAATATTGTTTTTTTTTTGTTTTTTTTTTAATTTCGTCAAATGACTTTTCTATCTGCTTATTTTTTATTATATCAAGGCGAAAAAATGAAATATGACGTCGGACAGAAATTTCGAACTTTATATTTAATCGTCATGTGGGAGAGGAGGCTGTGGCCTGGTGGGCTTTCACTGAAAACACAACTTCTATGAAGTTAAGCAACATCAGGCACAGCTAGTCACTGGATGGGCGACCATCCGTGATTCACGATCATCACCCCCACCCCCCGGCTGCTGTGACCATCATACAGCAGTCGTTAATCCAGGTTCATCCAGGGACCCAACTCGTTGGTTTGTAGCCATACAGGCCCTGGATGGGCGTATTGGATTAACAGCACTAATAAAATAAATAAATAAATAAATATACAGAAATTTATTCAAACTGTTATTAAAAATTTATTTAATCGTCATGTGGACGAACTGTAACCGTTTCACTCGTGATGTGTCACTTTCAACTAAATTTGAGACAGGGTATACATAATGTTTTATTTGTTTTTAATTTTTCCCATCCACTTGATAAAATTTTTCGGAGAGAATCTTATTTGAATAAGTCAAGCTAATATTCATGCTCACAGCAGGACTCAAGGCTGCAACTCGATGGGCTAGTTGCACTAATTTTCTCATTGGTAAATTCAGATTTAGATGCCATTGTTTCAAAGAAATGAAGTCTTGGCTTCTATTAAAGTTTTACTTTTAAAAGTTACCAACAATTTATTTTAATAATTCGAAGATTCTTTTAGATCTTATGTTTTGAATGCATTTGATGTTAAAATTGTCTTTGATTTTAATAAAATTTACAAGTTATTAGAAAAGCCAAATTCTATATAATGTTATGTACTATGTTTTGTAAAAATCATTAGTTTGTTTGACAGGATATCACAATGTTTTTCTCCTTCATTAGCTATTTTGTATTCTCTCTCGATCTACCACCAAATCAAATAGCAGATGCCAAAGAAGTCTTTGAAAGAGATATCGACATCATACGAAGGTCATTTTTCAGAATTAAGGAAGACGAGCCTTTTGAATGTATGCTAGAAGAAGAGCAATTACCGGCTGCCTATCGTAAAAGTGTCCGGAAACTGATGGAAGAAGGCAAAAGAAACAAGAAACAACTTTTTAAGCCTTACAAATTAGTGATCGAAACAAAGTCATTCTAACACGACAAGAAGTTGATCAAGTGTAGTTGGGATTGATAACTTATTCTAGAATTATATCATGTTTTTTGTACATAATATTCAATAAATCAAAAGCAGTTTCTATTTAAAAAATATGGCATTTTTATTTCAGTTCCTTGGAAAGGGTTTTTGATTATTTTTTTTTTTTTTTACAAATTTAGAATAATAATTTACAAATAGAAATAGTTAACTTTTTTTAAAGTTATACTTTAGTAAAAATCTGAAATTTAACATTTTATACATATTCTTGTTAACAAATTCATAAAATTCATTTTAAGTAGACCATTCTAAAAGAGCACCGTGGTATATCTTAAACATTGATAAAGTCAACAAAATATTTTATGTTTAGAGCTTACTGACTATTTATAAAAGTTTCTCGTAAAAGCTTTCGAAATCTTTACATGTGCCTTGTATTGCCAAAATTTATTCCACTTTGTGTGGCACCTTTGTTGCTTCCATATTGGAGATTAATGATACCTTCACTTGCACGCAATTGATCTTCACTAAAGGAGCGAACGTTCTTATCGGCTTCCTTGGGGCCTATCGTTGGTTTTCCATAGTTACCAGCCTGAAAAATACAAACACTATTAAAACCAGGTAGTGTTTTATTTTTATAACAAAAAATGGACACCAAAAATGGAAAGTCAAGGCTTATCAGTTTTGGTAATTGTTTTTATTTGGATTTGGTATGATGGTATGGAGTGTAAAATGTGTCAAAACATGAAAGTTTCCAAGAAATTAAGGTTTCGATTGCCTTGTCTTACAAAATTCATTAAACTTCAAACTAGCATTGATCAAGACCAAGAGAAGCAAAGCATTAACACAAGTACATGCAGAAGACTTGCTGCAACAAATACGGTTGCCCTTTGACCAACTGACTTGCAGTCTTTAGCACTTATGACAAAGGTCTGAAGCTATGCATTTACTGATTTCAAACAATATTTTGCAAATTCTTCTGCAATTAAAAAATTTCACACAACTTGATACAAGATGTAACAGACCACCTCTTCCATCTTTGTCTCAGAAGTTCGACATCCTAGAGCTTTGGAGAAGAAATCTAGATGATTATGTGAAGAATTTAAAGGTGACTTTACATCTTCCAGAAGTAGATGGAAATGAGCACACACAAGGTACATTGAAAAAATTTAAATGGGAACATGGATCAAGTATGACATCATTGAATAGGTCTTGGAAAAAGAAACCACTTTTGTAGGAAATGTTTTTGTTTTTTATCTGCTTCATTCAGGACATGAACAATAAAAACGCTTTCAGGGCACGAACAGGTTTCATCACATTAAATGTTCTAATTGCTGACCATTTTGCTGAAAGCATTTGCGCAGTCACCTCTTCCTGCATGTCCTCCTTATTTGGTACTGCATATCCTGCCTCGTTTTTGGCTGTTCTTGGTACATAATTTCTTCTGTCCCCAGAAGAAAAAAGAAATCAAAGGAAATGCAGTCTGCAGACCGAGGGGTCCATGCTATAGCTCAAGCCCTACTAATATTCCTCAAGAGTGAAAATAAGATGGAAGACTTCTCACGTTATTTGCAAGCAATGTGCAGGACAATCATCTTGCTGAAACCACATGCCAATCGTAGTCTCTAATGGCAGAGCTAGGAGTTAAGCCAGCACTTTTCCAGAAAGTCGAAGTCTACACAAACTACCCTGTTCAGGTTACTCTTGAAGAAATTTGGGCCGATAACGTGGCCTCTGATAATGCCAACCCCATTCATAATCTGCACATCTTGGTCGTCTACCTTCAAGGAGCCAGTGAAGAATTTCCTGGACCCAGTAACGTGCATTATGGATGTTACTTTCCCATTGCTTTTAAAAAGACCTTTTTAGCGTTAACCTGTCACGATAGGTTAGGTTAGTTTACGTCAGCAGGGCAAATTGCAAAAACGCGAGCTGAAAGTGTTTTTATTGTTTATTTCCTGAAGGAAGCCGATTGGTCAAAAAATATTTCTTCCAAAAGTTTCTTTCTCCAATACCTGTCAAACAGCACCCTACTCGACACATGTTCCCATTTAAAGTTTTTGAAAAACTCTGGATTTGCCCATTTCCACAAACTGGGATAGCCACCATTCAATTCTACATATAGTCTTCAGTCATGTAAAATTTTTTCTCTAAAGCTCTAGGATGAAAACTTCTGTTAAAAGCCTGGCACAGGTTGTGATTCAAAATAAATTGTACATAAAAGAAAATAACTGATTGCTACAACGAATCTATTTCACAAAAATCGAAATACGATGAAATATCGCATCTTTATTAAACTTGGAGATTAACTCAAGTTCCAAAAGCAATATGATTAATGACAGTTCTTGGTGGGGTGCTTCTTTGGCAAATTTGGTCCAGAAATTTCTCTGAACAACGGTTACCGCTGAAGTTTGTGCATACTCTGTAGACAATAAGTTTCTTCTTTCGCTGATGTTGCCATTTCGAATAACAATGCCTCCAGTGACCATTTCAGAAATGCTGGACTTATAAGTGTTGCCAAATGAGACACTGGTTTTTGTGAAATAAATTCATTATAGCAGCTGTTGGTATGTTTTCTCTTTGTACCATTCATTTTGAATTGTGTATTGGCTCTAATCCCCTGGTGGAATAATACAGCATTTTCAATTTCCCAATCATTTCATCTTTTGACCTAATGATCAGTACTCGTCATAAGAAGTAAAGAGCCATCTGTGTATTATCTTGAAGAAAATGTTTAAAGTTTTTCAAGAGTTTGCTTTAAGTAATTTACACATACCTTTCGACCAAGTGATTGTAAGCAAATGACAACTGCATTGAGATTTTGGTTCTCCCACAAATCCACAGTCTGGAAAGTCTCTTGAGATGGTACCCCTAAGGCAACAGCAGTTTCAAGGAATGCGCTTATGTTTTCCATGCATTTGAAAGCCAGTGCACTCGTCTGAATTTTCTTCACAGAACCTGGTTTTATTTCGTTTACTAACCTAGAAAGTAGAGCAGTATTATGGCATTTCCATTTGAATGTTGCCCATTGAAATAACTTTATCTAAAAAATATTTTTTTAAATTTTTGTTTAATTTTATTGGAGTCGAATCATCAATGATCAAGTTCATATTTTGAGTTTTTTTTCTTTCGCCTACTTGCACAAAATTTGTCCATTCTTTAAAGTTTCATAAAAATTGTCCTCATCTCCAGAGGTACTGAAGCCGTCTCCTGTAATGATTTTAATCCACTCGAGCACCTCTTGTGCTTGTTGCTCGTTGTACTTGCTTCTAACCTAATTTTCAAAGAAAAATACCAATAAAAAACCCTTTAAGTAACTAAATCAATAAATAAATCTACATATTCTGAAAATACATAAAAGTTATAATTGATTTGAAATTATTTTCCAAAGTCATAAAATTTGTTAAGGCCTGCATGATCTTAGGTCTTGGTATAAGTTAAATCTCATAAAGAGTGTTTCTTATTGCAAGATGTATATCATAGAAGGCAAACTTCAAAAGTTTAAATTCCTCACTGCTGGATCTGACCACCCATTCTAAAGCCAATGCGACAGAAGCCTCAACATTGGCCCTTCCAGCAGCTAAATAAGACAATGCGCACTTCACCTTTCAACAACATGGTGCTCCTGCTTCTATCCAATAAAGCATTCAGGCCACAACAATAGGTTGGTCATGTTATCTGTGAAGTTGCCCATCATGTTCTTCAAAATGTGTAATGTTCTTGTAGAGATTTCATCAAAGAATCATGTTTTTGGGTCACCACTTTTCATCACAATGACTATCGAAGAAATTGACCTCAAAACTCTACAAAAAGTATGGAAAGAACTGATTACCCATTTAGTGTGCTGTTATAAGCATTTCTTGTTCATCATTATTGGGTTTACCAGTTTCACATTTTACCAGGGTAAAATCATTGAAATCAAGAATTTCTTTTTGACTTGCCCTGTATTCTAATTTGTTGAAGACTTCTAAAATAAAAATATTCTGCATGCATCATAAAGAAAAGTAGTCACACCTTGATGCATATATTTCCATTCCAAAATACCGGGCGTTTCAAAAATGACCGGTATATTTGAAAAATCTAAACGGGCAGCGATAGAAATACACCGTGAACTAATTTCGAAAGTTTGTCTGCCTGAAAATGTACTGTTGTCCCAAGCATATTGTAACAATATTGTATATTTCTATCGCTGCCCATTTAGTTTTTATTGATTTTTTCAAATATACCGGTATACCGGTCATTTTTGAAACACCCGGTATATGGTTTGTATTAAAATTTATTTAGCTGCATTTGGCATGCAAACAACAACACTTGTATCTCTCTAACTCATACAGAAAGAGTAAAGAATAAATTTGAACCACCTGCAGCAACAGCTATAAGAACTTAAGGGTTAAGTATGCGAGAATGTTTTTTTTAAATAAGCATTTTGAAAAATTTATCTTTTACAGTAACCAAAAAATAAACACTTTTTTTTTTAAGGTTTTTGTTGTTTGTTGTTTTCCAATTAGCATTTTTGATTTGTCACAGTTTAAAAGTTATATAGCAGCAAACTGTGTGTTTAAATGGCTATAATTAGGGTGACCAGATTTTTTTACGATGCTAATCCGAAACAGCAGTGAAGAATCAGGAACAAATCCGAGAAACGTAATTTTTGACAATTAAATCTTTCAATATCCAATTAATATACTGTGGCCTTTTAAAATGGCTATAAATATTCTAGTTCTTTGGCATCACAAAAGTAGAAGAAAAGGGAAACTAGATAAAATTAGAAAGTGCCCTTTGTGAAATCACAAAAATAATTATCGACATTGAATGCTTTTGTGTAAATTTGAAAGATAACATCTATTCCCTCTAGGAACAAATTAAATCTGTTGCCTTTTATTTGGTTTGCCGTGACCTTTGCTAAATATCCAATTTGGTTGCACCTTGCATTTACATAAGTGAGGTTTCAGTAATTTAAGGACACCTAAATTTGCAGAACAACATACAAAGTTAACTTTCTTTGACATTTGACTTATTTACTTCACTTGTGGTCAGTCTGAATCTGAACTTGAAACTCACAAGAAGATGGCAGATGCCAAGCATATAAATAATCTCTAGTGTTTATTAAATTTTGGAACATCATAAATCAATCATAACTAATTCACAGACAAAACTTAAATTTTTGTAGCGTTGACAAGGCATGGCTTTCATCTTGAACATTTCTTAACAGCTGAGCTAAAGTAAACAACTCTCCCAATTGCCTCAACTCTTTCTCCCTCTCTCTGGGGACATAGAATCTTCTTTTATAGGAAAATCCCTGCTGGCTCCTTCCTTTGAAAACGACTTTCTTATCTCCCATCTGCTGCTGATGCAATGACTTGAGGGAAGAGGCACAACGAATGGACCTCTGCCATCTATGCAGTCTGCATTTTTCAAATTTTTTCCTCTTATCTGTATGACAAGCCTTCCTATCCAAACTTTAGGAGAAACAGAAGGTAATTACATTTGAAATCTGGAAATAATATTCTGTGCCTACAAATGCAAGGTTTAACCATATAGAAAATTGGACCATCTGCCACGGATATCAAAGCAATGACAAGAGCATATAAAAATATTATTAAAAATAATTTAAAAAGGCCTTTTTTAGCTTAAATATTCTAAATTATTCATAAATTTTATTCTGTTATGGGTGCTGAAAACGCAGCATTCATATACCAATTACAATCTCACGTTAAGAAATTTTTCAAAATTAGATGGTAAATCACGATCTCAAGCGCAAGTTCTGTCAGTTTAGTAACAGCAATAGATAATCCCAATAAGAATGAATCGAGCATAAAAAATATTCAATAAGTCTTCCATTGATAATAGGTTAAAGCACGATTGTATAGTGCGATAAAGCAAATCCGGCAATTTGAAACCCGGAAAACTAAAAATCCAGAACTTTGATTCGATAATAACGTTGTAAGAAAATATTATCTTAAACACAGAAATTAATTTATTTCTTATTCTGTGATGTATGCCTCATATTCTCACCAACTACCATCCAAATCGAGCATTTTATTTTGTTCTCACTTTTCTAACTATTTTGTACTTTCATTAAGTTGGTGATCCAGTTGAGCAGTTCATTTTTCCAGTTTGTGAGCACCATGAAATGCGTCGATGCAAAACTTTTTAACAAATGGCAAAGTCATCAGAGATGATTTCTCAAGATAAACCAATTCGGCAAAAAAAATAAGGGCAGCTTATTAAAATTAATTTTATAAAAACTTTAAAATTTATTAGTTTTAAAGTGAGAAAGCTGAAATAGGGTCTATTTGGCTAAACTTTCGATCTAGTGCTTCTGTTGAATCCAAGTTTGATGCTTTTGATTTCCACAAGTTCAAACTTCATTCGAATGTCAACGGCCTTCGAATTAGTGTTAAAACCTAATAAATTTCTTCGTGAAATTCTTCGATTGTTATTCTGTTCTAAAGCATCAGTTCTAATCCCACTCAAATGACGCATTCATTTATTTTAGTAGTCTTCAAAATTTTTGTCTAATAATCGATATTTGATATCAAGTTATATGACGCTTTCTGTCTATTTAAGAGCAGTTTTATGAACTTTAAAATTGCATTTTTTTTCTTTCTCTAAAATTACAAAGGCAACGTTGAGTAATGTTGAATTCTTTATTTAGCCGTATTTTTAGAAACAACTATAATTGTTGTGATATTTTTAAAAAATATTGGAATAGGGATTGGTATCCAGTGCGAGAATACTGTTTGCAAAAATCCTACAGTGGTTTTCTCTGTAACTTTTTTTTATCGATTTTAAATTTATTTAGTAACTCACTGTTAGAGTTGACAGTCTTTATTGTGAAAAATGGATAAATTTAAAAAGTGTAAAACGATAGAAACTGGATAAGAAATTGGCAGGGCTGTGACTTTCGGTTCTCACCTGATTGCATAATTAAAATTTTGTTTGTTTGTCTGTTATCTTGGTTGTCATTCTGCGATTAAATTTTACAACAATATGACAATCAGAAATAAATCATCGCTGACGCCAACGTGATTTTGAAATCATTGTTGACGATTTCCAAAACAAGTAGGTCATTTCAAGCTTCCCGTTTTTGCAACAATGGAAAATTCAAACAGGAACTGAAACCGTTTTCTCAATAAACAACGGGTCACTGATGTACCAGCATCAAGCGCAAAGTGTTGAAAATGTGGTTAATCCTTTGGAAAGATCTCGGCTTTAGCCATCCTTGTACTTCCAGATAAAATTAATTAAAAAGATCCCATGTTTAACCAATTTTGATCCACGGAAACGCTAAACAAAGGATAGCCTCTATCTGAAATTCAGCTTTTTCAGGTTCTTACCATATTTTATTTTATTCTATGGTTCTTGTGCCTCGTCCTTCTTTTCTGCTACAGGCGTTCCTGACCATAAAGTAAAAATTATAGTATTCCCGTGGATTCAGGTAAATAAAGTATTTATTTTAAGAAATTATAACATTTTTACATGTCGCGTTCCTGAGAAGTGTGGCAGATGTTACATAGAGTGCAAAGTAGCACAATAAGGAGTCTTTAGGTGTTGAGCCGTATTTCTCCGCATTGAGTAGTTGCATTGGTATGACCACATGAAACATACCACAAACCAAGGTAGTTAGAGTGAGGTATACGTATACCTCACTCTAACAACCTTGACCACTTGGTCTGCCTAGGCAGTTGCTATTTTCCAAGCCTTGTGGGTAAGAGACCATGGGGTCAGCCTTGAACCAGGAGGCTAGACTATATAGAGAATCTGGGTTCGAGTCGCTTGGATATTACCAATGAGGACATGCGCATGGCTGCTGCCCCCGCGACCCTAACGGATAAGCGGGTTTGAAAAGTAAATAAGCAACATACTTGTATTTAACTTGTATTTGTGCGCAAGTTTTGTAATCAATACCTGGTTTACTTCCCGTTGTTCAAACGATTTCAAATTTGGCACATTGGTTCATTTTTGGTGACAATACAATCCATTATAAAAAATTTTAATATTCGAATTCTTAAAAAAGGATTAAAACAGATTTTCATTTAATTTACTTCCTATGTTAGGGGATGGCCATTTCTTCAGATTTCCAGTTTCTTCAAATTAAGGAGTTGTTTTTTTTTTTTTTTTTTTTAGTTAAGCATATTTTTAAAAAAAATAAATAAATGAAAGCTAAAAAGAATAAAATAATATTAAAATAAATGAGAGCACACACTTTTACTTTAGAAAGTGCACGTCTTATATTAAAATTTTTAAATGAAAATACTGCACATTTGTATTTTTTTTTAGTAAAATTTTTAAAGTAAAAATGTGTATTTTTTTTTTTATTTCTGATTTTTTGAGGGAAAAACATAGTCCTGCTGGGAAGCCTTCAACGTTCTGGATTTGCGATCGGGACGACAATTCGGTGAACATCAATTCGGTGGACGCAACAATTCAATGAACGAGACATTATTTTATGTCAAATTACAGATTTATCTATCCAATTCCTATTTTAATGAGCTTTGGTAGTAATTATAATTTAAGAATTACAGTAGTTTTAATTAAATAATGGAACCCTTAACTATAAAACAAAATAGAAAATGCTACGCTTTTTACAAAATGATTTAATAAATTATTTAATAAGTAAATCTAATTTATTTATAAACTAATAAATAATAAATAAAAGATTCCCGCATAAAAAGTGACTTCGGCATAAAATGAATGAAGCAAATTGCTTTGTAATTGCAATTGTTAATTATAAACAAACAACGGGTTAAATATCTAAATTTCTTCAGTGATATAAAATCTCGACCGGATTTGCATTTCCACCGAATTGTCGTTCACTGAATTGTCGTAGACCCTTTGCGATCTTGGACTGTACTTCCCAAAATAATTTCTATCAAAAATAGCTTCAAAAAAAAAAAAGATAGGAACAATAGGAACTTAGAGATTCTTATTATTCCTTCAGTTTTACTTATTATTTCAACGTCACTCCTTTACATTGCGCAGCCGGCGAAAAAGACAGGCCTAGGCACTCAAAAAACACCTAACCACTGTACTCTGAGTAACAATCCAATCTTCATTGTTTCCAACAAACGTAAAGACACGGATTGTTAAAATCAAAAGTGGAGACAATGAAGATTAGATTGTTGCTCTGACTACTATGATCAGGTGATTGAGTGCCCAGGCCTGTCTTTCTTGCATGATGTTGGTACGATTGTTTTCGTAGCCCACGAGATAGACAGGCCCTGGCGCGGAAAAATCACCTGATCATCTTAGTCCGAATAACAATGTAACTTTCATTGTTTCCATCTTGGATTTTAACAATCAGTAATTTTTCGTTTGTTGGAAACAATTAAGATTGGATTGTTGCTTGGACTAAGATGATCAGGTGACTTTTCCGCGCCAGGGCTTGACCACCGAGAGAGAAGGCCTCTGCATTAAAACGTGATACATTGCTACATCATCATAGATAGTGCATTGTTATCCGTATTTCCACCAATAATATGCCCTGAATTTGCACTATCTATGATGATGTAACAATGTATCACGTTTCAATGCGGAGGCCTTCTCTCTCAGTGGTCACGGCCAGGGCCTGTCTTTCACGTGGGCTACGGATTGTTTTAATTATACTTTTAAAAATGTAAAAAATAGCATTTTACGATGAATGATAAGTCAGCTTTAAAGAACGTCTCTCCTCTTATTTCCCTACTTTCAATTTTTCTTATTTACATTTAAACTTTAATAATTTATACAAGCGAATAAAATAAGTTTCGCTCATGCTTCGGAAACGAGGGAGTGCAGCTGCAATTTTTCAATATCGAGCACTTATTATTAATTATCAAAAAATATACATCAAATTATATGCAGTCGTTATCAAAAGATGTAATTAAAAGATTCAGCCACGGTTCGACAACATTTTTTAATGTCTGGAACCGGTCTCCTTTAAAATCGCCGCACTTCAAACACCTGCCACACTTCACACCATCGAAAAAATTTTCCAAGGAAAACCTAACGCAGACTCTTACGTAACTTTATTTAGTCGATGACATCATCGACATTTGAAAAATTAAAAAAAAAAAAATCTTTTTGTTGCAAGAGAAAGGGGTCAAAGTGGCCTACTCGACCTCGTTTGCATAGGCGTAAGTTGACGAACATCAAGGGAACCGGTTTCCAACTAGCCAAACGTCTCATCTCCTTTTAACTAAGGGTTAGGTTACCTCTATAAACACAATTTTAGAGCAGAAGAATCCTATTGTAAAATATGAACACAAACAAAGCTCTAAAGTTACACTTCCTGTTTTTAAAAAAGAAAACCAGAAGCGATATCCGCATTACATTCTGCAGCAATTTTTGAACGTTTCTCAGATCAAATTTCTCTCAGATATAAACACAATTTACAATGCATGAGAGATCATGATTTCAATTCTATAAAATACATCCCGTCAAGTTATTTTGAAATCGTTATTCTTACGTACAGTTGCAGATATCTCGGTTTACAGTTTTCTCTCTACTTAAAAATCTCAGCTGCGAATCGGTACATTTTGCTTATCTCTTCAAGAGAATCGATTCTTTACAACATTGATAGCATTATCGCCACGGCTTAATGCATTTTGTCGTCTCTGGAGCTCTCAAAAAGCGGATTTGGGGGCTTCCCCCTCGAAAAGTAAACATCCTCTCGGATGGAGTTGCAACAATTTTGGGCCAGCGATACCATTGCCTGCCATTAACATGTTTCCAATCTTCATAAATCAGGTCGGATTACTTCATGTGGACCCAGGATGAAATTGATATTTAATGTCTGTATATACGTAGACATTCCATCTATTTCATTTTTAATTTTTTTTTAGGGTTTGAGGTGACCGCAATAGGGGAGAGGAATTATTAATGAGCTGCTAATGAAACATTTCAAAATGATTTAGAAGGAAATGGGTTTGCATTTTTAGCACTTTGAAGATAAGTCATGTCAAAATTAAATTTTATATTCTCGTTCATATAGCAAATCGCAACAAGACTCTTACTTTCTTTCCATGATGAAACGATTTTTAATCAAGAAATAAATTTTTAATTAAAATATGACAGCGAATTTTCTACTTTACGAGCAAAGATATTTTTCTACGAAAAAATGTAACAAAAATTCATAAAAAAAGAATTCTTGCACAAGTGTTGCGCATGCACCATTCATTCACTTAACAATAATGAAAGGGTTGGCCAATAATAGTCCGACTATTCATGTACATAAAGTACATATCGCGATTAACAAATAAAATTATACATCTGAAACACTCACAATAAAAACCATAAAAAATAATAAAGGCAGGAAGACGGAAGCTCGTCAACTCACTTCCTCCTAAACCTTTGCATTGGCGATAATTGGCGTATTTCTAATAATTAAATATAATTAGAAACTTAAAATCATGTTCCTTATCCTTATGAAATGGAAAGACCCGATATTGAAATTAATATACCTTGAGATTAATGGTTATTAGTTCTATTTATTTTTAGGATGACCTATCAGATAATTTAATAGAATTTGAAATTTTAACGTTGAAGTATGTAAAATTTACTTAAATTAATATAAAAACTCTAATAAATTTCTACTATCAACAACATCTTCAATAGACTACATCGTTTAAGTTTTCTTCCATCTCACAAGTTTTTTCATCGTTTTTCAAGATTGGTGACTTTATTCTTTTGTTTTTATTAAATTTTAATTTTACGATTTTTCCCCATTAAAAGGAGACTACCCACATTTAAATTTAAAATTTATTGATTGTCAATTATATTTCCAGACGATAATAATGAGAAAATTTTTAAAAATTGCATTTCAGCCGTATTTTAGAGGAAGCGTAATTCAAGTGATAAGGCCGACTGAGCCAACAATGGCGGATTCTGTAGCAGATGGCAAAGTCTGGCGTACTTTCCTAATCTAGAGCTTTACCCACAGGGCATCTTATCGGACTCGATCCGGATCGAGTTAGATGCATGTAAACGCGAGGCAATTTTGGATTAACTCAAGTCGATCCGGATCGAAACGTGCATGTAAACGTAGTGATACACAAAATCCTTTATGAACCCCCAAAGGTAAAAATCGCACGGCGACAGATCGGGTGATCGGGGAGGCCATGCGAAACAAGCTCTGTCATTTGGCCCCTTGCGGCCAGTCCAGCGCTCGGGTACAACGACGTTTAACAAATCGCGTACTGAATTATGCCACAGGTGTACCAACAAAACTGTTTGAGTTGCTCTTTCATTTGATGTGTTATTTGTAACTGTAAGTTAAATGTAATAAATACTACGAAGTCTCAAAGCCCCGATATTCATTTTGAAACACCCTGTATTTTTTGTTATTTTTTTGTCATTTAATATCCACTCGGACCTAACTTGTCGGTCAATGGGCCATACTGGTCCCAGTTGGTCATAGCTATACTAAACTTGTAAATAAATAAATAAATAAATATAAAATATAAATTATTAAAAATATTAAAAATAAAGATTAATCAATTTATTTAGCTTGTAATTTTAATATTGATAAAAGGAGCAGAATTAGTTTTCTTAATGAGAAAAAAAATAAATATTCAAAGCAATTCATGATAAAGAACTTAAAAATCTAATCTAATTTTAAAGTAACATTAGAAATAAACTTAGATCACGACACGTTTCGCTATTGGATAGTCATCAGATCCTTACATTAATTTTTCTTAATTTTTCAAATTTACTGCCAATCTTGTTCTAATTAATACCAGGAGTATTATAATAATGAAAACCTGATGCTGGTATCTAATATCAAGACGAATCCACGTCTATGTTTATTTATAATGTTACTTCAATAATCATTTCTTATTACTAAACGCAGCATAATAAATATGTATAAGGAGGAACCGTATATATTATTGAATTTGCTTCATGGATAATCATTGTAAGCAATTTTATAGGAATATCTGAGCTGCTCGCATTTGTTCCTCCCAATGAAAAACCTTTTATATCAGCCATTATTATAATCTATGAAATGTGTTTTATTTATGGTTATCTTTCACTACAGGTTAGATCTGATCTTTTTTTACAAAACAGATTCATAATTAGGTTAAAAGTGACATCAATTCGACTGCAAATTTCCCTGAAGGAAAATAAATGAAAGCTTCCAGTGAAGTGAATTTATGAGCAGTTCATGATGATTATGACTTTCCAATTATAATTATTTATTTCAGATCTTTAGCAGGCAAATCTTAAAAAAAAAAAAGCAAATACATATATTTTTTTAAAAATCACAACCCCATCAAAATATCTAATCTGAATGAGGGAGGAGGCCCACATTTTATGATTAATGAATGACAAGCGCTGCCTATTGTAAACATGTCACTGATATTTTTATCTCAACTGAATGAGGGAGAGATGGGGAGAAATATTTCTTTGTTGGAATAAGATCTCATGAAAATACTATATAAAATTTAATATCAAGCAGTACTTAAAAATGAATCGTCTATAAAAAATAAAAAAAATAATCTTAAACGAGCATTTATTTGATGCGCTCAAAGTCGACCATCAATGATGATGCGAGAGAGCAATGTAGATAAGAAAAAAATTGGAAAAAATGACAAGTTTTAGTGGATTTGCATGTTATTATAATTTTTTTATAAAATAAAATTGAATTGATATGCATTTGTAGTCGATGCATTTATCAAAGAGGGAAAAAAGCTGTTTTTCATTCTCGGAAGGGACCAATATACACTTGTGGGTGGAGTCCGCTCTTATAAGCCAGATGCTACACCGACACGTACGCACCAATTTATAATTTATTATTCGGAGATTAAAAATAATAAAAATTTGTAAATTTGATATACGATTAATAAAATACCTGAATTTTTTTTAAAAAAAAAAAATGGTATATTTCTAACAATTTTCTCTATTTACTGCAATGCATTTATCATTTAATAAGTGCATCATTTTTATTCTTTCTATATTTAATAATGAAATGATCGTATAGCAAATATCAGATTTTTTCCCATTAAAACAAAAATAAAATTAGAAATCACATCACGCCCTCCAACTACCTGACAGGTGGGCGCAGAGGTGAAAACTTTGTATCCACTTACAAATGCTGATTTCTCATATTAAGCTCATTCTAATGGATACGCAGTAAACACAATCGCTTACCTTAGCGTGAGCTTCGGCGGCTAATCCTGACTTGGTGGCTCGGTTTGCCATGGCGGGAAAACGAAGAAATTGTTATTCGCGACAACGAAGCAGTACTGTTCGAACGCTGAGGCCGGCGAAGAATTTTTACAGTCCACCAAAGTCTCTCCCACTTGCCGCAACGGGATGCAGCGTGACGTCAACCTACTTTCCCGTTCATTGGCCAATGAGAAGTCGGTGATGTCATGTTAGCGGCGAAAGGTCGACGGCGAAGTTCCATTCTCAAGGCGGGAAAGTTAGAATTTTTTTTTTTCCTCTTTCATTTTATTTATCGGCCTCGGTGGCTCAGCAGGTTGCGTGATCGCCTCTGATGCCCGAGTACGCGGGTTCGATCCCGGCCGAGGACGACGAGGATTTTTCAGGGGTAAATCCTGAGATCACGCACTTCCTTCGGAAGGGAAGTAAAGCCGTTGGTCCCGTGTAGTCGTTTGCCGGCTGCACGTTAAAGAACCCTTACGAGGCAAAATTTGCGGCCCCTATAACGCCGTCCTGAAATGACCATAGCAGTTGAAAAGGACGTTAATACCAAACAAACCAAACCAATCATTTTATTTTTTTTAATCCCCCCTTTCTGCAAAAGCTATTGAATATCAAGATGAGAAAATTTTCCACTTAAGATTTACACACACACAGACGCATACTTTTTATTTTCATCCATAAAAGTTTATTTGTTGCTCTTATCCGTGATTGACAGTGAGAGTCTGACACTGAAAGCTTATAAGATAAGAAAAGGACTTTAAATTCTATGTTACATGGAAATATTTATCATTTTTTTCTAGATGACTCAGGAATACCATATCATGGAAATTATTACTAATTAATAAGTTTTATAGTGAAGTTTCAACAGAATTCAAAGGTTAATCTTGTACGGCGAGTCTAACTAGTTATAGTATATACCTAGAATTTATATTTAAGAATAAAAAAATATGTTTTTAAATATGTTACAGAAAAAGCCAGTTGAGAATGCGTGGTACTGCATTACCATAACGCTATAAATTAAAAGCATCCTTAATTACTTAAGTGTTGTATTCGAAGTCGGCCGTTCTGTTGTCAGTTTTCGAATTTTTTGATATTGACTTCAGATTTGGATAGAGCATCAAAAAGTAAGTAAACGTTATAACAGGAACATCTATTCGGAAACATGGCCAAAAAGATGGTTGAAGTTAATCATTTTGGCCGGGTAGAATGACTTTTTTGATGCTCTATCGGATAGAGTCTCTCCGAATCTGAAATTTAGGAAATAATTGGCAACAGAATGACCGAATTATTTTTCTTAAATAATGTACGATTTGCAAAAATATTTCGAAGTTATCACTCGTTGGAAACTGCTTTCTTTTACTGAGAAATTTTTTATTGCTTTACGTGAAATCATTGATAGCTTAGATGAGGATGAGTCTGCATCTGATTGCATCGCCAAAAAAACTTTTCAGTTCTTCAGAAATACAAAATGACTTATCGTACATTCAAACTGCTTTTCACGTTTTACCTTCGACAATTAAAAGGCTTGAATCAAATCGAGGCCTAAGAGAAAGACATGCTCTGACACTGAAAAGTCACCTGACCAAAATAAATCTAGCAACAAAACAACGAAAAAACACTAATTTTTAAAATCGAAGATGGAAACAATGAAAGTTACATTGTTGCTAGAGCTATTTTGGTTAGATGACTTTTCAATGTCGGGGCCTGTCTTTTTCGTAGGCTACAAATCAAATGAGCAGATCAAGTTCTACATTTTGTTAAGTGTAAACATCATTACTCTGTCTGCTAAGTTCAAAGCTCCTGAACAAAAATCCAAGATGTACTGCAAAATTGCAAAAATCTTAGAAAATGTTGGAAACAGAAGTAGCATGCTGGTTGCAAACATAAAATATGACAAATATATCAGTGTTGAGTGGAGCTTTTCATTTCTTCACTGGATTTGTAACAAAAGTTTGATAACTGAGCACTTTGAAATCATAGTGATATACAGGGTGAGCCAAAATCTGTTACCACCCATACAATTTCAAAACGAGTGGAGATACAAGAAATCTGTTGCAGGAAGTTAAGTAGGGGCTAAACAATGGTGGTGTCAAATTTGACCGTTGACCTCGAATTTTGCATCATGCAACCTTTACAGGTAGAGAAAAATTTCCAATTGTATAGTTGTAGAGCTCAAAACGCTTATTTTAATAAAAAAAGAGATTAAAAATAAGCGTAAAAATAAACCCACTACAACAAAATGAAATTTCTGTGCTCAAGATGTATGCCACTGTATCAGCATCAGTAAATGATTTGAAACAACCAATTCAGCAGACTTATACAGGCATAATACCCATCATGATGTTAAATCTGATGGGTTATGTGAAATACCGTGCACAGTTATGTATTGCTGCAGAAGGACACCACATTGAGCGCTTCATTCATTGATAAATGTAGCTTGAGCACTGAAATTTAATTTTATTGTAGTGGGTTTATTTTTACGCTTATTTTTAATCTTTTTTTTTTTTTTTTTTGTTAAAATCAGCGTTTTGAGCTCTACAACTGTCATTTGGAAATTTTTCTCTACCTGTAACGGTTGCAAAATTGTAAGATGCAAGGTGCAAAATTCGATGTTAAAGGTCAAATTTGACACCAGCATTGTTTAGCCCCTACCTAACTTCTTATATGTTTCCTGCAACAGATTTGTTGTATCTCCACTTCGTATTGAAATTGTATGGATGGCAACAAACTTTTGGCCCACCCTGTACAACTCGCTATACGAACCTTACAATAAATGTTTTCTTTCAGTTTTTTGTTCTTTGTTTGTTTATATATATTTAATATATAAGTATTTAAGATAGTGTTGTGCTTGTTTAAACCGTTAAATAAATTATAACTTAATAGTCCACTGGTTCTAATACTCAGGAAAATTCTCTTCATAAAAACTAAACTTTTAATTTAACGTGGAAAATAGAATCATGGAGTTTCATCAGTGAATATTATTTTATTTGGAGTTCTACTGAAATATCAAAATCAAGGGATGTTTGAAATATTTAATTGGAAAAAAAGAACTCATAGGCGCTTCATATGGGATATTATTTTCTATGTTTTTTTCTATCGAAGAAGAATTGGATTAAAAAATTTCTATGGCAAGTAAATTTTATTTAGTGGCTGTTAACAGATGTTTTAAATAGGCAGTATAGCCATTTTAGAGAAAGAAGAATTTAAAGATTTTAAAGAAATATAATTTAAAGTATTTTAAAAAATATATTTTTGTATGAAAAGAGAATATATTTTTGTTTAATTTTATAAAAAAAAAGTATTGTATATATATTTTTTAGTAATTTTTTGACTTTGGAATTCTATAACTAAATCCAATTGCTAATATTTTATTTTTGTCTCTTATATCTGAGGTTATAAGATTATCTTATTCCAATAAATTTTCCTTAGTATATTACAAGTAATTCCAAGTTGAAATTCTTACACTGTTCCCATTCTTCATTTCATGTTTATTTCATATTCCAAAGTATATGATCATTATGCAGCAATTATCGCTATACATCGAGAATACCATTAACATATGTTATCAGTGCTCCAATAAAACGGGTGAGTCATGGATATCGTCATTAGAATGAATTACATAAATGAAATCAATGGCATCTGATATTCTGATATTCTGAAAGAGGATCCCCTCAATCATTAAAGTATCTTTGCACGGCTGTATGTACAGCAATACAAACCCTTCTCCAGAAAAAATTTTCATTAATAATATTTTCTATTTATAAATGGGTTTCATCTTATGATTCATAGAATTCAATTCGGACCAGATGGACTTTGAATCCGGGTTTGAATTAAAATGGCCAAAGACTGCCACAAAGACCCCCTTATCTGAGATGGAACCGTTCTTCGTCTGTGGGAAGAAGCCGCTGCATGTGTGCAGACTCCACTGAATGTTTCATTTCTTCTTCCTTCACGATTCAATCTCGGTGAGAAATCATCTTCTCCGATAAGAAGAAAGGACACTCTTTATTGAAAGAAAGTTGAAAAGAAACTGCGTGGGCGGAAATTTCGTCATAATTGACTACTAGTTACCATACGTATTATCGTTTCTTAATCCTTCAATGTATCGATCTGACAAATTGAATGCAATGTACCAGGAAATTTTAGGGGAAAAAATAAACTCGGAAATACTATTTATAAACTAAATGAATATAATAACCAACCCCATAAATGTTCTCAGAATCGAATTCAAACCCATCTAGACAATTCTCGCATGTTTCGTCATTTTTAACAAATCATGAGGCGACTCTTGGCATCGGCAAATGCCGCGGTTTTTTTTTTTCTCTCGCCTCGTTTTGATACTTGTACAATGTAAAATGCACCCATAAAGAATGTAGCCTTTCAAACATACATCACAATTCCGAGAAAACTAGCCATCAATTATGTCGTCATCGAGCGAGCGTTGCAGTGAAAATGAATTTCCATTTAAGAACAAACGTCGTCTGGCTACCTATCGATGACGTCTGTGAGAAAAAACACTTGTTTTTGTACTCATTAATACAGAACGTGGGTTCAGTTCCTCTTCCTGTTTAAGCTTATGAGTACCCAGTTCTATTACATAAATCTTCGATAGGAAAATGTTAAAAATAGAACTGATACCATGCACTCGAGTATGACGAAGAAGGTGACCAGACTCGTCAAAAGCGAACAATTCATCATCATTATCATGACTGTCATGTCATTTCCCGAGTACATATTTGCTTTTAAAGAATGAGATCATAAATACCGGCAATTACATAACGACATGCAAAAGATTAGCTTTGCCATCACCTAATGGTGAAAAAAATGTTAATTAATCTCTATCATATCGTTTTAGTTCCTTTATTGTCTACTCTCTTCGTTGGAATGAGGCACAGGATACACTTTTCATAACATGTGTTGACTAGATAATCCGAAAGTGAGTCACCTAAGCAGGTGTTCCATTTCAACCCTCGTCGGTCAACCTCATTCTCTCCACCCCAACAACTTCTTCACCTTATAAAGCAACAGAACGAGGGAAATGAGCACGCACACACATTCAGTTACCCTCCGCTAATTCATTAAATTTACCAAAACAATTTTTTTTATCCTCACCTAATTTGAATTGGCATGATTTAATTCCTGGAACGGAAACATCCAATCAACATTTACCCTTCTAAAAAAAAATTCCAAAGAAAACCCTTCACCTTCACTTTCTTTCATCGTTTCGTCACAATTGGCTTCTTTAATCACGAGCAAAACCGTGTTTATGTAAATTTTCATTTATGAATTGAATCAGTGACTGCAGTAACCAATTAAGGCACAAAATGAGTTTTTGCCTTCAATGTCTGGGGTAGGCTCAAATTGTGTGAAGTAGTACCCGAGTTTATTCTGGGAGATAGTACAAAAAAAAAATGCGTCCGGGGCAGTTTTTTTTTTTTTTTTGCTCTCCTATAAAATTTCACAAAGACGACTTATGTTAAACAGTGAGAAAAGGAGCAACAAAAAATTGTGGATATTTACAAAAATTGAAAAGTGAAAGGATAAAGCCGGAAATCCACATCCCACAAAGAAAAATTTTAACCGGGGGATTGGTTCTAGACAAAATCCATATCATTGCTCACACTTCAGAAAATTAAAAAAAAACAAAAAACACTCACTTAAAGGTAAATGGAAAATATTATTAAAACATTCAAACTTACTTATTAAACCCTTGTTCACAAGTTTTATGCTTTGAAAACATTTTAATAAGTTGTTTCTTCATTATAATCAAGTCTGAGAAAAGTACAAGGGGAAAAAATGCAGCTCCTCTAATGCTAGGGACTTCTAATATTTTGTGACTTTGTTTTTGTATGTTTTAACCAAAATATGGGAATCTCTAATCCACAATGAAAAATGACTGGAATTTGTGGGTTTTGGTTGTTCCATTCCACAGTTTTTGCTTAATTTTTGTTCCATTCCACTGGTATATTTTGGAATAACTTTACACAACATAATGAGTTATATTATCTTTCCCCACAAATGTGTCTTTATTTGAGTTTTTGTCTGGAATTACTTCAACTGTTCGGTATCAGTATTATCCACTCCACGTCATCTACTCTGCAATTAGGATCATCATCAAGCAATGGCAAAATCTCATCTTCAGTTGAGGAAAGTTAAATAGGAACATCTATAATTACAGATAGCCAAATTTGGGGAAAACATAATTTTTCTTTAGCATAATTGCCACTAAAAACTCATATTAAAATTTTCTCGCTGTGCATGATGTTTATCCAAGCCCATTTGAAGTATAGGATTAGCAAGAAATAAGTTTGTCGCTTGAGAGGGCTGTAGAATGTGTTCTATTGGTCCAAATGTGATAAAATTTGAACTGCAGATAATGCAAATGACGCGCTTGACATTTATTAAATAAAAAATTGTAGTACAAAAATCTACCGATAGGTGGCGCTGTAATACACATAAACCTATTTCATATGCTTTATCAATGTGAAATAACATACCAGGTGTTTCAAAAATGACCGGTATATTTGAAAAATCAATAAAAACTAAACGGGCAGCGATAGAAATACACCGTTTGTTGCAATATGCTTGGGACAACAGTAAATTTTCAGGCAGACAAACTTTCGAAATTAGTAGTTACAATTTTTAACAACAGATGGCGCTGCAGGCGATTTGAAAGAGATAGAAGAAAACGCAGTCTGTGAGTTCGCCATTCTGTAAGTCGTCTTTCTGCTGTAAGCGTGTGCTGTTCACAGACTGCAAGTTTGCTGTGAAAAAATGGTTTATTCCTTAGAACAGAGGATTTTTCTGGTGTTGGAATTCCACCGCCTAGAACACAGTGTTGTTGCAACAAGACGAAGTTTTCAACAGAAGTTTAATGTAACCAAAGGACCGAAAAGCGATACAACGGGAAAATAAACCGAGACGCGAATTTAAGGTGGAGGCAAGAGAATTAATATGTGTGTCCCAAGATAGGTTTTGGGATATGTAAATTCCCAAATATTTAAAGGACTTAGAGGGAGTGATATATTGAGAGTTGTATTTAAGCGAGAAGGAGTTGGTGTCAAATTTTTTATTATGTTGGGTAAAAATTATGTAAGTAGTTTTTATCAAGGTTCAGTTGCAAGTGGTTGGTTCTGTTCCAAAGGAAAAAATTATGAAGAATAGTATTAAACTCATGTTCAGTAGATAAGAGTTGAAAAACGTTCAATAACTGTGGAAAGCGACATAATAACAAAGGAAAACCTCTTGTCTACAAAAAGAATTTTAATTAGATATATACGTATTTCGAACCCTTTAGGTTCATTATTCAATTGTATATGGCATTGAATAATGAACCTAAAGGGTTCGAAATACGTATATGTCTAGTTAAAATTCTTTTTGTGGACAAGAGGTTTTCCTTTGTTATTAATAGATAAGAGTGAAGAATACGCAAGTGATAGAGTGGCATCATCGGCATAAAGAATGAGAGACAAAGGGGAAAGTACATTATATAGGAAAGATCGTTAATGATCAAATTAAAAAGAAGGGGAGAGAGGACAGAACCTTGGGGAACCCCGGTGTTACGAGTAATTGGATCAGAGGATAAATTAAATAAACTTAAAGAATAAACACGATTGACAAAAAACTTATGATCCAATCTAATGGGGGGGCCTCGGATATTAAAAAAGTGAGACAGCTTAAAAAGAAGGAGATTATGAGGAATGGAATCCAAAGTCTTGGAATAATCAACAAAGAGAGATACAACAAACTTGTTGTTAGCCATATTGGAAATAATAAATTCGGTCAGTTCAAAACAAGCTGTAATTGTGTTACGTTTAGGAATGAAAGCATGCTGTGTAGAAGAAAGCAAATTATTATTAAGTATGTAGGAGGAAAGACGGGCATAAAAGAGGCTTTCAAAGATTTTAGAGAAAGAAGGAAGAATTGAGATAGGACGGTAATTGGGAAAAATGGTAGAGTCACCTTTTTATAAAGAGGGATAATTTTGGCAATACGAAGTCTGGAGGGAAAAATCCATTGGGAAAGAGAAATGTTAAATAACCAAGAGAGAGGGAACGCCAGGGCATTTGCGGCCAAGATGATAATTTCGGGACAAATGGCGAGAGGATCAGGATGACGGGAGGGTTTGAGACGGGAAATAAGGGAAAACTTCATCAAGGGAGGTTGGGGTAATGAAAAAAGAGGAAGGGTTAGTGGAAATAGAGAAAAGGTAATGTATTGGTAGAGAGGGGTTACTGGGATCCCGAGGTAGTAAGGTAGTTAAGAAGGACATAAGCTGGGTGAAATCGAGAGATGCAGGTCTGAGAATGGGGAAACTTGATTCCAAAATTTCCTATACCATCTTCTTTCGCCTATATTAGCAAAACACAACTGGTATTTCCGGTTGGAATTTGAAAAATTTCGTTAACAAAAGTTATTTAAAATTAGCCTCTAAACACTTTTGTATACTCTACAAATTTTGCTATACCGTCTCATTTCGCCTCTATTAGCAAAAAACTGGCTTTTGATAGGAGTAAAACTGGTACTTCCGGTTGGAATTTTGAAAATTTTTCTTAACAAAAGTTGTTTAAAATTGTAATTGTAACACTTTTCAATCCCTTCAAAATTTTCATAAACGCAATAGTTAACGAGATATTTCAAACTTTTATATTTTGGCGCTAGAGTAAACTGATACTTCCGGTTCACCGATTCCACTGGAAAACTAATCAGACCTCCCAAGGATGATTATAATCTTAAGTTTAAAGTTTGGCCTCGATAGCTTTAAACTTAGCCGTTTGGACGCTATCGTGGACACACAGACTGACAGACACAGACATTTTCCAAAAATCACTTTTTCGTAATCTAAGTGAAGAGTAAGTGGAAATCTCGTGATTACAATACTTCCTTATACTACATATAAGAAAGTAAAAAACTCCGCCCCATTTCATTCCGAATTCGTGAACATAGATTGGAAGAGGTCTTTTGTGTTGTCCAGTGTGAACATTCACATATCGAATTCCCTTGGTTCCATTTAAAGGTAGATTTTCATTGAACAAAGTCTCGTACATGAATTAAAAAATTCAGAAATTAAGTCCTGATTTGACTTGGATTATCTTGCATAAAAATATGATTTTATATGAATTCTTTCCCAGGTAAGTAGCTTTAAACGAATAACAGATACAGACTTTTACATCAAAGACTTTGAAGTTAAAAATTGATTATAGTACTAAATATAGAACACAAACAACGCTGTTTTATTATTTATCTTCAAGTATCTTTGAAAGAAGCAAGATAGTGTATCTTTACTTCCATCAAAGATATATGAAAATAAAATTGTAAACCAATAAAACTTCTAAAAAGAACCCGTTGGCTGGTTAAAATTAAAACTCTAGAAATATCAAAAGCGGGAAATGACAAATAAAATAAAATCTTGTAAACATTCCAAGAAGGAGCTTTAGCTGCTACAAAGCATGTCAACAATGCTTAAAAGATAAGCAGAAAGTATTCATTCTTATTAGGAGCTTTAGCATAAAAGCTACTTATAAGAATGCGCCCTTGGTCTGTACGTTTATCCGATAACTTGAAAACGGATTAACTTTTTCAAATTCTGTTTTCAGAAATATGACCATCAAAGTCTTAGCTCGGCCGTATCAACTTTTCAGAATTTTTCGTGGACCCCCTCAAGTCGAATTCACGTGCTAAAACAGTGAGTGTAAAGAATTCAAAGATACTGGCATGTCATATAATAATCGATTTTTCAAGAAGGAATATATTGTTACTTTTTGTTCATCTTTTAAACATTAATGACATCGGCGCGCGCACGTGAAATCATTTTGTCGACGCACGATTACTCAAGTGCTCATAATCTATAAGCTTATT